>CAUYLG010006720.1:0-447897 GCA_963573385.1 Cacajao melanocephalus | reverse complement strand
GTGGGGAAACAAAGCATGGGCAACTGCATTGGTCATAGAGAGACTGGACCTGGACTTGGCAGGCTGCCATTGGTAGCCCAGTGGGGCTATCGATAGGTGGGCAGGAGAAGGTAATAGATTGATTGGTGAGGAAACAAAGCAGGGGCACCTGTATTGGCCAGAGAGAGAGAGAGAGAGACTGGACCCGGACTTGGCGAGCTGCCATCGGTCAGGCTCTCGGCGGGATTTTTGAATTTTGGGCTGAGAGCATGATTTAGTGCTGAGTGTGGGGCTAGGGGTGGAATGCAGGAGTGGGTGTGGGGAGCCCGCATGGAGAAGGCAGGTGCTGAGCAGGACGTCGGGCCTCCTGATAACAGTGTTATCAGGTGCAGAGGGGGTGGGTATTGTCGATCCGGCTCCCGGCGAGGCTATCGGCCTTATACCTCGTATTTGGTAACAACATACTTCATAACTTGGTTGTATGATATAAAAAACTTAAACATGGAAAATGAACCAGCCTAGTAAGTGCCTGGAGATACTGGCAGTGCATGATAATTAAACTCTCCAAATCCTCCCATAGAAAACTCAATGAGCTGTATTTACTTCTTTCTGGCATTATAAAAATTATGTATCCTTTTATGTGCAGAGACAGTTCCTTAGGGATGAAGAGTTATGCATGCTCATTAACAGAAGAATGTGTACCACAGCAGGTACTGCATGCTAAACCCAAGACTTACGACCCTATTGTCCACATGAGTGACAAGCATAACTTCTCCTTTGTGGTGGTGAATGAGAGGATGAAGAGATAATGATGATAATGAAAGAGGTTAATTTAAATGTTCTTGCTTCATACTTTGGTTGAATATTCAGATATATTTCAAATTAACCATGCTTCTTAAAAGGTTGGAATCCAAGTGTGGATTTTTTTGCGTAATTTCCTGTGTTTCGAAATAGAAGATACCATTGGAATTCTGTGTTAGAATTAGCCAAGCACATTGCCCTGGCTGTGAACCTTGAATATTGGTTTTAAGTCTTTCAGTCTAAAAAGACTTTAGATTGTTTTCATTGGTCTTTCTAGACTGACTTGCCCTGATTCTGTGGGCATGTATATTAGCATAATCTTTGCCTAAAGATTTCTACTTGGTCAACTGTTCCCTATAGTCCTTTTCAGTTTAGAAGAATGCAGTATTGGGACAGATGCGGTGGCTTTTGATGTTGGAATCTTCATGATAATTCTTCTTTTCAGAAACTCAGGTCCTTTGTGTCATTTACTATTATGATCAATGTACATATTGTGTGAAGACCTAATTCGTGAGAATTATCATGAAAATTGGTACACTGACTATATATACATTAAAAGATCTCAAGTGACCAAAAAATAATTTGTGAAGAAAAAATAATTCAGTGAATGCAACAAATGCTAGGGAATTATGTCATTTGGAAACCTAGTCAGCAAAGAGAAATGGTGAATTATACTTTTTGCTTAAAAGAAATAAGAAGTGTAAAAACTTAGGCTCTCAAATGAAGGAGAATTAATTTAGAGCCTTTGTAATACTGTATTTTCTTAGATCGGGACCATCAGAAGCAGAACTCCCAGGGGAAACCCTTAAGTGAGCAGGCAAAGCATAGCAGGGAAGGGAGAAAGTAGAGGAAGGGTTTGACTTAGCTCAGACAGAATCTCCCAGAGGGTGACTTCGTTCACTCTAACCCTGTAGCACTCTGGAGGATGAATTAGACCTATTTGTGCTGCAGGTTCACACTCCTTCATCCCATACTCATTGTTTGATAGTCTCAAGGTTTTCAAAGGATCATAGGCCCTCAGGCACTTACCACTTTCTGCACTTGTGGAAAAGTGGCTCCATCAGCCTGAGAGTTGTCCTCCAAAGAACTACAGGAGTTGGAGTTGGGGGATCAAAAGCACCAGACTACAAAATCAGGGGGTGGGGTGCATGCAAAAGCAGCAAGAAGGAATGGGAAGGAGATTCAACATTGTCTGCTATGCAGATGATCCTAAGTTAACTTCAGAGTCATTTCCAAACGATATCATCCCAAATAACAGTGATGATTCTCTGTATTTGTACAGACCACACAGGCTTCTCACATTTATTATCCCATTTAATCTTTCCCTTACCCCAGTGAGGTAGAACACTCAATCTTGCAAATCAGGCAGCTGCTGCTCAGAGAGGCTAGGTAACTTGCTCAAAGATGCAGCGCCAGGAAATGGAAGGGCTAAAGCCACAGCCAGCAACCGTGACTCCAGTCCAGTGCCCGTTCCAAAATAGGAAGTCTCTTTGGTTCTCTATCTTTTTAACCTGGTTACTTTCCCTGTGGAATACAAACAACTTTTTGTTACTTACGTCATTAGTGGGTCTTTAGTCAATACATATTTTCTAAGCTGATTTCTATTAAATTGAATTAAAAAGGCAGACTTATTCCCCAACTTACATATTCAGTCTCTGCAATTTCTCAGATACTTGTAGCTTTATGGGGATAGCCTATGGGTCCTTTTAAGTCACTTCTGAAACAACTTTGCTAATAAAAAGAAGAAAAGATTTGGGAATAAGAGAAACAATGAAGGGTTTTTTTTTTTTTTTAAAGTTCAGAGGACTAGAAGTAGGTTTCTTATCCTACATGTTTGTTCCATAAAAGAGATCTATATTCCTTTAGTTTCACCTTAAGAAGACAATATCTTAATTAAACTCCAGTGGACCAGTTTAATTAAAAAATGTCAGTCAGATCATCACAGGAGGACAAGATATCCGTGAAACAGACTGTCTGCCTCCTTTGTGATTACTCAGAAATCTTTGGCCATGCAGCCACATGACAGTGGATGGTTGTGGTGGGCAGAGCCTGTGGACATCCACTGAGAAGGATGGGCTTTTGGTGGACCTGTGAGCTAGATCAGGGCATGATGAAGGAGAAGAGATACCAGGCAGCTGATTAGAATCTAGATTTTCAACAGTCAGAGTTGTTCTTCTCTATCACTGTGTGGTACTAATGGGTTCATAATCATATTTTCTGTTCTCATCACCAAAAGATATCCAAGAAATGTGTCACTCTTCCTTCCCACTCCTCCTCCTAACCTCCCTTCCTCTCTCCTATTCTCTCTGCCTTCCCTTCTGTGACCTGGCAGGCCCAAGCCTTGCAGTTTTGTGTGTATCTGCCCAAAGCCTTGCAGTTTTGTGAAGTATCTTTTAGTAGCTACTTCAGCCTGAATCCAGCTGCCCCTGTCAGCAAGGAAGCCACCTTCTGAAACTTTAGGGTAAGAGTCAGGGAGACGGATTTAAGAATCACAATGTATTAAGGGCTTAGAGTAGTCATTCCTGCTTCAAAGTGTTTTAAATGCATGATTTCATGTAATGCTCACCTTAACATTACTTCCTTTGACACTGAGGGGGAAAGTGGAGAGAGACATTCAGTGATTCTTCAAAACTATAAAGCAAGTGTAGAAGTGGAAAGGGTGTGACACCTTTCTTTCTCACAATAAGGGTCATGGCTGATACTTTTATAACAAAACACAGTTTAACAAGAGAAAAACATAGCATCTTTATTTAAATAATCAACCTTTTAGGTGACTTGGGAGCCTTCAGAATGAAGAACCAAAGACTCAGGGAACACTGCCTATTTTTGTGTGTAGGTTTAGTGAAGAATGGGCAGCTATGTAGAAATGTGATTGTACCAAAGGATATGATGTAATGGTTACAGACTGATGGGAAACCCAACAAGGCCTCTCGTCTGTTCAGATTCTTCATGGCTTTTCTGTTGTAGTATTTCTTCCCCCTGGAATGGGGCAGGATCCCTCTGGAATGGCAGTCTTATGACCTACTATCGGACAAGCTTAGGTCAGACAATTTCTTTATGGCCAGCTGCTAGACAGAAAGACAGGGGAAGGTTAGAATAATATTTCTAGGTTTTATGCCTGTCTTTGGGAAAAAGGGGAACTGCCTTGGGGAAGAGGAATTCTAGTTTTTCTGACTCACCTTAAGGGAGAGTAAGGGGTGAGAAACAGGAGGGCAGGAAGGCAGAGAGATCTTGGTTCTGAGGCTGTTTCTGAGCCTGATATCCTTTAGTTCAAAGTACTCAGCATGCCAAAGCACCATACTTTGGGGTATCGTTTTCTGAGCCCCAACACAAGCAAATAAAGAAGCTAGGAATTAACCTGCAAAGCTGCCCGTGACCTGAAAAGCTTCCAGCCAGATTTGTATCTCAGACATCCCTTCTATATTTGTGAAAATAACTTTATTGTTTTAATCTGATTATTTAACTGTTACATGCTCATTGTAAAAATCAGATATATCCATATAATATGCTGTTGCCATTGAGGACTTTTGAAAAAAAAATAATTCTTTTGTCTGGGTGCAGTGGCTCATGCCTGTAATCTCAGCACTTTGGGAGGTGAGATGAGCAGATCACCTGAGGTCAGGAGTTTGAGACTAGGCTGGCCAATTTGGTGAAACCCCATCTGTACTAAAAACACAAAAATTAGCTGGGTGTGGTGGCACACACTTGCAGTCCCAGCTACTCAAGAGGCTAAGGCAGGAGAATTGCTTGAACCCGGGAGGCAGAAGTTGTAGTGAACCGAGATTGTGCCACTGCACTCCATCCAGCCTGGGTGACAGAGCAAAACTCCTTCTCAAAAAAAAAAAATCATTCTTTTGGTTACCAGCCAACCCTTCACCCATATCTTCTACCTCCCCCCACCCCTTTCCTTTCTATGCTTATATCAACAACCTGTACATAGCCTTTCAGACCTTTCTCTGGGGGCATATAATCAGATCAAACCTTTGTGTATACACGCATGTGCATGTAGGGATTTTGCCATTGTTAGTTTTTTTAAAGATGTGTTCTCTGCATCTTACTTTTTACTTAAGAGCATATCATGAAAAATTTTCCTGGTCAATTGGTGTACCTTTAGCAGACTCTTTTAACCTTCTATAGTATTCCATAGTATAAATGGTACACAGTTTTTCTACTTTGTTTTCATATTTGTGTTTTGTTTTGTTTTCTTTTTTAGCCCAAGAAAAGAATCCTACACGAAATATCTTTGATTACATATAATTTTATACTGGTGCTTTTATTTCTGTGAGATTGGTTTCTTAGAGGTGAGGTTTTAGGGTTGAAAAATGTGTTTATGTTTTATTTGAACAGATATCTCCAGATTGCCTAAGCATTTTCTGGAACATGATCATGCTTTATAACCAAAATCCATCAGACACAACTATGGACACGTGTTCCCAACTAAAATCTGACTTTTACAAATCTTGACTGTCTTAGTCAAATATATTAATAAAGATTTCAACCCTGGATTAGATACAGACTGGAATGGTAGTATGCTTAGTTGTGAATTTCCCTGCTGAACTTCTGAGTTACTTAAAATTCACAGAAGTTGTAAAAATTTTACTTAGTGGGCATTTGGATAGCAAATTGTTGCATAGCACATCAATTTGGGCATTTATTGATAGAATAACCTCCCCCCACCAAAAAAAAATCACTCTATACATGCTTGAAGTCATTTGTTTACTTTTGTTAAATTTTATGCTACGAGATCCCAGTTTTCCTAGGTGAGCATCAGGAGATGAAACACAACTCTATGTTGTGTCATTATAGAATGATAGGAATTTAGAGGGGGAAGTGTTACATTGACTGATACTGATTTTATCTTGTGTATGGTTCTTCCATATACTGTAGAAAGCACCATAAACTGTAGAATTACTGTGAATCATGTCTTGATGGAATGTGTCATTGGAGCATGCTGCAGAGTTATCTCATGTAGTGCTTTGTTGAAAGCCTATTTCCAAAATGGTTTTCAAAATGTTCAAGTTTTTAGAAAGAAAGAGACATTTATTCAAATTTACTTTAAAGACCACTGATTCAGGGCTAATGATTGTATAGTTTATTAATCAAATGTATTTAGCAGAAAAAAAAGCCAGCTACAATTCACTTACAATTGAGATTTTACTCTATTTTAACGTTATTTTAATGAGCTACAGATTTGAATGTGGGCTTTGTTCATCTGTTGCTTCCGCTCAATTGCAGTTTCACCCTAAGAAGACACAAGACAGATTGATCAGGCTTCCAGTCATTGTGAGGCTTAAATGAAGTGAACAGGGCCTTATGTTTCTAAACCAAATGAGAGGATTAAGGCAAAAAGAAAAAGAAGGCAAAAAATATCAACCCCCCCGAAAATCACTCTACACCCTTTAAGTCGCTTGTTTCTTTTCTTAAATTTTATACTACAAGATTACAGTTTTCCTAGGTGAGCATCAGGAGATGAAACCATGAAAGTGGAAATTGCAAATATCCTACACAACTATTAATGTGCATTCATGTAAGGGAAAAGCTACTGTGTTATCTCATTTTTTGACACACAATAATTTCAATGCAAAAGTAAAAGCATTATAATTATGTTAAATTTTTTCTAGGAGGTAATGTCCTTATGTCTAAACTTAGAAAGATATTTACCATCTAAATATGATTTCTTTACATTAAAATGAATTTATTTGAATTAAAACATGATTTTTGTGGCCAATATTCATAGGCATATTTTCAACACTAAGTTTGTTTGGGGCAACTTCTCTGGTGGGCCACTAAGGTCTGGGAAGCACACACTGGACAGTTTTAGTCTGCTCTGTTTTCCATTTGCAAGTACAGTAAGAGAGGCCAGGGCTTCCAACATGCAGTTTTCCATTATAATTATAAACTAGTTTTGCTTCTTAAAATGAAAAAGGAACTTCACTTTCAGGAAGCAACTTACAGCATGATCATCTTAAAGCTACAGGAAGCTTTATGGCAGCTTTGGCCAATCTCATTAAACAAGAAATTAATTATAGTTTCTGAACCTCCTTGGCTCAACCTCCTGATAACAAGAAAAGCATTGTGTGCTCCCATTATGCTAATTTTTAAAATGATAAATGGTTTATAATTAATTTGAGGTTTATAAGTTAAATTTTTAGGCAAGAACAGCCCCTGTTAACAATAATCAAATTTGTATAAACTAACATTCTTGGTGGAATAATACAGATTCTTCTGACTTATTTGAATCATTCAATAAATGAAATATTTACAGTAGATAATGTGATCTATATCATATGTGTCATAATTATATATATAGGACATGTATCTTAGTGATATCTACCATAAAGATATAGTGTTATTTACTGCAAATGTTTTCATAGATATGAAACATATATGCAAATATTTTCATCTATACAAACTATTATTTTGTATATTAGATAGAGTCCAGGACAGTTGTAAGTAATATGCATTTTTAAGACTGTAACTTTCAGTAGGATAGCTTGCTGTTGCAAAAAAAGTCCTATTGTTAATACTATGCATTACAACTATTAATCTTTTAATCATCCTTCACCTATGGTTATACATTGGTTTTGCTTAAAGTGAGACAGACCTATTTTAGTTTTCCCTGAGAGATTGTTGGTTATTTTAATTTGGCTTTTACAGATTGATATATTTAGACCCCTAAATGATGAATAGATGTGGTAGGACCAAAACAATATTAAATAAAATGCAGAAACTATGTTTTTATTATTTTTTTAAAGGAGTGGTAAAAATGATATCTATATGATCCTGCCTGAGCAAAGCCAAGAGTTCACTTCACGTTTTCTAACAGTCAGGGCAGGTGTTTATTTTGTACTGAGCTAGTTGTATAACTTGGTGAATGACAGAATTATTTGTACTTTCGACAAAGATAGGCATTGTTTTTCTGATTAAGACTAATTTCAAAGATTTAATACATTTATCTTTAAAGTAAAAACAAACTAAAAAATAGCAAGAAAGTTTAGATTGATTTTATAGGTTAAAAAAACTAAGTAAGAATCAGTTTTCTATACTTTGTTATTTGTGATGATGTTTGAGTTTATAATTTTTTTTATTTTAATCTTTTGTTTTGGTTTTAAATAATAGATTCTTGTTTAAAATATTTTATTTGTATGTTCAATTTCTGATAGGTTTTTGCATAGGAAAAAAGCCTTTGTTAGTAATTTACAAATAGATTAAATACAAAACGTAATTGAGAAGCATTTGGCAACCTCTGCTGAAAACGTATATAGCATTTTCATTACCCAGAGACCATTATGCTAGTTATTAATTCTGATAAAATTTAAAATACATCTATATATAGTTTCACAATTACATAATTTAAGGGAGTGTTTTTGATGCAAGAAATCTATATTTCTTGAACTAATGTGTCTTTTACAGTATGTATATACATTTAGGTCTCAGACAAAGATGTATGAATTAAAATTATATAATGACATATAGCCAATCTTAAAGAGCTTTATTTCCTCTTAATGGCATGCGTATACAACCATTAGTGGATGTTTTTGCATTGCTTTGAGTATTAACATTTTCTCTGAATATTCTGTGTATCTAAGTAACCATGATTGTGGTTCATTTCACTTAATGGTCATCCATATAAAGTTAAAGCTGAAAGTAGTATTATTTGCTTCAGCTAATACCAGTTTTACTCTTTTACAGGTCAGCTGATATTTTCGCATCACAGATTTTCCCAGTCTCTTGACTTTTTCATTTTATTGTGTTGTTTCTTTCATTGATATTGCCCTCATAAGTTCAAGGTGAAGTTTTCAACCTAAGAGCTGTAAGTCAATTTTTATGTAAACAATTGGCAACAACCATCTTTGACATCATCTTTTTATTCATTCAGCTTTGCATTCTGTTATGTAAATAACCATACCTGTGTGTCTTTTAAAAATCTCTATTTGTAATGGGCACATTAAAAAATCCTTAACTTTTCAGCGTTTTTCCGCAAATAAATGTAAAGTGGGTGCATTGTGCCTTAGATTAAAGGCTAGTAAGGCAGACAAAAGGGACATCATTGCAAATTAAACCATAAAGGTCTGAAGTATTATTAAGAGGTTCACAGATACTATGTTCCAATCAGGCTCAATAAGGGTTGAATTCCTATTATGTTTCCAAAGCCTCCAAAAAGACATGGGAAGGGACCCAAAGTTAAAGTCGTCAAATAGAAAGCACTTAGGCCAAGAGCACATGAATGTATAGCTGGGTAATGTGCCTTTCATCTTTGAAATGAAAACAGTTCAGTTCAATTGGAACTGAAGTTTCCACCCTTTGAGAAAGTTTATTTTAATGAGTTTTCATTTTATGCGTGGGCTGCTCTTTAATCGAGGCTGTTCCATTGAAGTCTTACCCAATGAAGACACAAGACAGATTGTCCAAGCTTGCGGCTATTGTTAGGGGTTGATGAAGTGTATGGGACCTTATGGTTAATAACAGAAGTAGATGGTCAAAGCCAATAAATAAAACCTTAACTCTGATTGTTGGGTGCTTTATGCTGAAAAGGTTTCCATTAGCATGGATTTTTGGTTTTGAAGGACTTGTGAACTCAAAGGCAGCATGTAGCTCTGTCACACAAACTAAGTCACTTAGACAAGCAGCAATCTGTCCTAGCTGATAAACTCAGTTTGGATTTTAAAATTTTAGACTTCTTTTCAGAAGTCAACGTTGTTAATATCTTGACAGACAATTAACTTGATAAAATATGAATCGCTGCACTTACTATTGATTTGTCATGAAAGTGTGGTTTAAGGAGGTGCTTTGCTTTGTGGGGATCTTAGTAATGTAAATTTTAGAAATATAAATTTAGTGTATTTTAAGTGGTCGATATCTGAGTGTGTGGAGGGGAGGAAGAGACCTTATGGTTTTAGTCATGGAATGAACTCAATTGTCATAAATGTAGGTTGCTCACTGAAATGACCTTCATGTGCTCTCTTCAAATTTTTATTATTCTAAATACCATTTAATCTAATTACTTGGCAATGGATATCATCAGTTTTGTACCTACTGTTGTCCTAGAATTTATCAAAACAATGTGTTATGAGCGGGATTTCCCTAAAAATCTGTTCCAGTGACTTCACAACTCTATATTAGAAGCCACTGCATCCCATGATTTCAGTCATGATTGTTGGATCCTTGATTACCTTGAACGGGTAACCCTGCCCATAATTGCCTTGCCACTGGAATGTTGGGCGCTCCGGGAATCTACTTTATATTTACCTTCCAGTTACCCTAAGGAAAATCCACCTCTGACAGTTGTGGGACGAAAATGCAAATGTGACCCTTAGCTCCTATTTTGCCCCTGCCATTCTACAGGGACCTTGCTGGCCTGAAATGGACCACTCTACTCACAGGAAGCGCCATCAAACTTCCACCCCAAACAACAGCCATTGGCTAACCTCAGACCTGGGGGTGAGCATAATGGCTGCATGTTTGGCTTTTGGGGGATAGATCTAAGAAGGAAGCCCATGTATGCCCCAAAAGGGGACTTCGTACTGTTGAACAGGGAATCACAATTTCTGAGTACCTGGACCATGAGCACAAAGATGGAGGGGCTGGAGGAGCATGTCCCTTTGGGTGCTGAACTCCTTGACTATGGAGAGAGGTGTAAGCCTAGGAAGATTCAGGGCAGGAACTCTAGTGCTTAGTCCTGATGAGCGATCCTCCTTTGCTGGCCTCCAAAAGTGTTGGGGTTACAGGTGTGAGCCATCACACTCGGGCAAAAAAACGACTTTTAGAGATGTGCATCAGAATGGACATGGTGGCCTGTTATGGCTCCAAATATGTTATTTTATGCTACGGAGGGGCCCTGGACTGTATCATTAACATCCACTAACTCTTGGGCTAATGACGAACGAAGAGGTAGTTGATAACTCTCACCTTGAATATTTATTCAATAGGGAAAAAGCATAAGCATTTTAGTACTACTGAAGCATAGGAAAGCTTTTTCACATACATGAAACCATTAAGTACCTACAGGATAAAACATCATTGCAACTACCTGAAGTCAGTGATTTATACTTTATTTAGGCCTTAGAAATGCCATATAATACCAACATCTATTACATAAATAGCCTTAGTTGAACCTTTAATGTTCTTATATAACCATGGTCATTAAGGGTGGAATATATGAACTTGTGACTGTATAGCAATTTATAGTAATAAATATAGCAATTTATTTTTAGTTGTTTCATAAGTCTGTGAAACAATTAAATTGTAATATGTTTCACAATTACAATGATTTACTAAATATAATAGTCATATATTACAATCTTACAATGATTTGCTAGAAAATTAAAAAAAAATTTTTTTTGGAGACAGGGTCTGGTTTTGTAGCCCAGGCTGGAGTGCAGTGATGCAGTCTCACCTCATCGTACCCTCCCTCAAGCGATCTTCCCAACACAGGCTCCTGAGTAGCTAGGACTACAGGCACGTGTCACCATGCCTGCTAATGTTTGCATTTTTTGTAGAGACGGAGTTACAGCATGTTGTCGAGGTTGGTCTCAAACTCCTGGGCTCAAGCGATTCTCCTGCGCTGGCCTCCCAAAGTGCTGAGATGATAGGTGTGAGCCATCATACTCAGCCAAAAGCCAACTCTTAGAGATGTGCATCAGAATCGACATGGTGGCCTGTTATGCCTCCAAATATGTTATTTTATACTTGCAGACTACCTAAAAGGTAGAATAGATACATGATTTAGGGGAGTCATACAATTTTGTTTCACTAAACAACTACATCTCAATGACACTCATGAATGGTAAAGAGCTAGCAAGTCAATAAACAGTTGGGCAATTTTCACAACATTCTGAAATGTTCAGCCAAAGTAATTGGAAAATCAGCAGTGACAACATGAAATCTTTTTGATAGTGTTTTATCTCCGTTCCCTCTACAGTTAAAATAATAGAAAAAGTGGAATAGGTATCAATTGTTGAATATTACCAGTAACCTGAACTCACAGAGTGTTTCTCCCTTTTCTTCAGTTGAGGAACAAATCACAGGGAACTCAGTGGTTTCCCCTGCAACTGTGATTACAGGCTTGTGTCCATGTTAAGAACTGAAAGATTCACATGCTTAAATTTATGTTCCTGTTACTGTGCTGTAGAGGTCTTTCTCCTTTCCCTACATTTCCCTCTTTTGGGTGTAGAAAGAAGAAGTGGGAGTTAGGCAGTGAGTTCTCCTCTCACATTTTCCCATTTTCCCTCCTCTGTTGCCAGTGATTTTGCTAAAATCAAAGTAATGTTATGAGGATTTTGTAGGGGCGTGAGGAATGGAAAAGAAAATAGAGGTAGGATCTTGGAAGTGTAGCAAAATGGGATGTTCTTTCCTCTTCTCTATGTTTTATAGTAAAATCTATAAGGAGGAGTAAAGTGACTAGCAAGGATAACAATGAGAGAAGTCAGTACAGTGAGTAAATGAAGAGCCAAGTGAACAGAGGCTCAACTGTGTTGTGTGCTAATTTATATAAACTGTTCCGTGGAGGCCCTTTTATGTCCCTTTCCCTTCTAAGCAATACTGTGCCTACTTTAGACCCCTGTTCACAGTGATTTTCCACCTCTTCCTCTAAAAGATTAGTTGTATTTTTTAGTCTCCATATATTTCAGTGGTGTCAGACATTTAAAAAAGTTATAAAAACTCTTCCAGCATTTTTCTCTTCTAGAAAGGGCAATTTAAGTAGGAAGATGCCCACTTAAAAAAAAATGTAATGGTCTTTGAAGTGTAACACAAATCTTAATTTCTATCAAATTTCAAAGTAGACACCTTGGAAAGCAACAAAGATACTTCCAGATTTCTGGCCTGTAATTCATGGGTTGGGTGCCTTTGGAGCCATCAGGGTGTCAGGCCATTTACTGAAGTGCACTGCCCTGTTACCTTATTCCTGGATTTGATTGGTTTGGTTGTTGGATGGTTTAAATTCCCAAAAAGGAATATGGGCAGTTTTATTCATACATTGGGAGAAAGGAGTCTACATCTTTTTATGAGACATCTAGTCTCTCTGCAACATTAGATTAAATACTTGTTTAAAAAAAATAAGTGTTGAATTTATCCTGTTGATTTTCTTTACCTTTAATAAAAAAATCTCACCATCGTGTGCAGCCATTCATCCTGAGAGTAGAGTGATGGGGACATCAGTTTTCATACGTTACGTGACACAGAACCAGAAATGGGATGCTGTTGTGTCCAGACCTGTCCATCACTGAGGATTGACCTTAGACTTCCTGATCAATTCTGAAAAGTCACTGACAGTTTGCAGGGGAAGCACATATGTGACAAAGGACAAGCAGGGCTACATGTGTCAGCAAGAACCCTCTGATTCCAACTAGAAGGAGTCAAGTTGCTGACAACTCTAGTATCTGGATGTTCTTAGTTTTCTTTTAAAATATGACTTCAGAAAATCACAAGTACACATTCCTCCAGATACACAGTTTTCCTGCTGATTTAGTCCTTGGCTAAATGGCAGGTCATAATGGTTTGAATGCTAACATATTCTTCATCTTTTTGCCAGTTTATTCATGCATTTGCACACATTTATTGACATTCTGGATCCTGGTAGATGAAGGGTAAATTGATAGTCTTTATAAAAATGACAACTGAATCGTTTTAAGGTTTAGCATAAAAATGGCACATCTGGCTCAAGTTTGAGTCTTAAAGCATTAATGTCTGTCCATTGCACCGATGGTACAGGGACTGTATAGCATGGTGGTTAAGAGCGTGAATGCTGAGGCCAGAAACAAAGGTTTGAGTCTTTGCTCCTCTCAAAAAAGCTGGGAGACATTGAGCATGCCACCACCTAATTTTTCTGGGAGTCAGATCTGCATAATACACCTGTAACATACAAGGTAATAAGATACAAGAGATCTTATTACCTTGTGTGTTAGGATTATATGAGTTACTACCTGCAAAGCATTTAATGCAGCACTTGACACAAGATAGATGTTTACAATTATTAAATTCTATTACTGATTCTTAATATATTTAAAATATAGTCACTATGAGATAGCATAATGTAAAAAGAGAAGACTTATGAGTTTATAATTTTGATCAAATTTGGGAAAATTTAGGCCCTTATCTCTTGAAGATTTTTTTGTCCCCCTGTCTCTCTTCTTCTGGGATTCCAATTACTTGGATTGCTTGGATTGCTTTATATGACCCTACTGATCATTACTACTTTTTAATTTCTTTAGTGTTTTATCTTTTTTCTTTCTTTCAGATAGTTCCCATTGCTATTTCTTCAAGTTGACTAATCTCTTCTTCTACAGTATCTAATCTAATCTGCTGTTAATTTTACCTAATTTTTTTGTTACAGATATTTCATTTTTCGTCTCTTAACCTTTTCATTTTTTGTATCTTCCATTTCTTTCTTTTCAAGTTCATATTTTTTTTCTCTATTCCTGAACAAATGGAGAACATTTAAACACATGATATTTTAACATCTCTGTCTGCAAATTCCATTCTCTCTCATTTTCGGAGTCTGCTTCTATTTATTGATTGACTTTTTTTCCTCTATATTTTCCTACTTCTTTGCTGGCCTGATAGCTTTTTATTGCATGCTGGATATTGAGAATGGTATGGTTTGGGATGCTGGACTTTGTCATATTCTTTGTGCTGGGCTTTGTTCTGGCATGCAGTTAAACCTTTTGATATCAGGTTGATTTATTGGAAATTTGCATTTAAGGGTGGGTCTGGGAACAGATCATTCGACATGTCTTACAGACTATACATACACTAACAACTTTTGTTTGGTGATACTATATTAACTTATCAATCAGCTCTCTATCCATTCATCCAAATAATATTTTATTCAATTTCTCTTATGTGTAATAGAATAAAGATATGTAAGAGTACTCAAGGAGCTTACAGTTCAGGAGTGATCATTTAGATGTAAAACATTATCAGGCAGTAATTATATACTAATAGGATTATATGGAAAATACTGTAGCATCTATCGATATCTTGCTTTTACCAGTATGTATATATGAATGTCAATCAAAGTATAATCATACAACATTTTCTTTTCTTTTTCAGCCTTACAGTGTTTAAGAAAATTACTTATACAGATTTCTATGCTGTAAGACTATATATATAATATATAAAATATACATACACATAACAGACATATATAATGAGATATATACATATAAAATGAGGAGAAAATGTATATATGTATGTGTGTACATATAAAATGAGGAGAAAATATATATGTATGCATATATACATATATATAATGATGTATATAAATGAGGAGAAAAATATATCCACATTTATTAAAATTCAAACATTTATGTAACAAATATATGTTGGTTGACTATAACGTGTCAATTCCACAACTGGAATTACAACCATGAAAAAACAAAACAAAACAAAATACTTCCAACACGCAAATTTAAGATGCAAGATCAAGTGGTGACAATATATAATGTCTTATAAAATGATGACTCTCTGTTTATCTTTCCACTTTTAAGTAACATGATGATTCTAGCATTGAGTTAATGGTAGAAAGATGCCCCTAGGCAGGGCAGCCTGTTTTCTGTTTAGAGTTCCAGAATACAAGTTCTGCTGCTGATGGCCAGTTCCAGTAAAGTGTTTGGTTTTAAAAAGGATTACTGATGTATCTATAATTTTGTCTGTGAAGGTGCTATTTTTGTAGCTACAAATTGAATTCCATTTTCAGGATTTTAGAGTATGATTTTCAAGAAGATTCTTAATTGCAAAAGAAAAGTCAGGCTAGGAGCTACTACTACAAATGTTACTACTATTGTTTTGCCTCTGCTACTGTAGATCTGATTTTCTTAATTGTCAGCATGTGCCAGTGCTGTGTTAGGCGCTCTATTCTTTGCTTACTTTACCTCTTTTAATCTTTGAAAGAACTGTGTGAGGTGGAGGATAATAATAGTGCAGAAGAGAAAGGATTGGCCATAAAATCATTTTAAAAATATTTATGAAAAATGAGACATAGTCACCAAGACAGAAATAATTTTTAATCTGCTATATTGAAAGTACTATAATAGGACTATTAGCACATGCTACATTGCACATTGTAAATTGCAATTAGCATTGTTGATTTGATGACTGAGTAGATAGCTTTCTGAACAAGCCTTATTTGGAAAATTCAATTCAAATTCTATATTGTTTTATGGAAGAAAGGCATATTATTAGAATATTCAGAATTTAAAATAACCCCCACAAGGGTACCTCTTCAGTATTATGCCTTGCTGAAGGGCAAATACCCAACTTAACTAGCTTTCTGAAGAACTGTCTAACAGTTGAGTCAGACACAAGATTGGAAGGGCCAATGTAGATGCACATAGGGAATCCTTTTCTGTAGACCTTGACTGCCTTCTCTAATGCAGGGACTCATTTCAGAGAGTGACAGATGACAAAACCAACACTGGGGAGATGGCCTTTCCTTGGCACCTCATCCTCTTTGTAGCACCACCATTTGTCCCTTCCCAGAAAGCAGTGGTGGTGGGCTTCTTTGCAGTGACTGGTCCCAGGCAGTGGGGCCACCAAGCAGGAGAGATGCCTGCAGGTTTACAGTGCAGCTGTGAAATCATTTCCACTCAACTGTGAGTTGTATACAAACAGAGAACTTGTTTGCTATGATTCTGCTAGTCTAGAAGTTGTAGCAGATCTCTCTGTGCTGAGCTGACAGCAGATATGACCACTGTTATCAGAGTTAAGGGCTCCGAATGCCTCTACTCTTGTCTTCTTCTGGTGGATTAAACTTTGAGAGATTTGAAAACCTTCTACTCCCTCTCTCCCCCACATTCTCGAATCTCTCTTCCCCCTTCTAAAAATAAAGAACAGAAATGGGCAACCTGCAATGTGCTTATTTCTGTAAGTGCAGTTTGTTATAATGGTAAAGTATTCTTAAGCTGAAAAGTATGTGTGGTTTTATTCTTTTAAGACCTTGCAGGAGTTTTCCTATTTTAAAATACTACAAAGTAGGTATTTTAAAATTGGGATGCTTGAATATTTTATGTGTTTTGAAATATGAAGCTTAATTTGAAAGATATTTTATCTATTTTTATAAGGTGCTTTATGTTTATATATTATATACAAGTATATAAATAAATATAAATAAAATATGTTTATATATACTTTTTATATGATTTACATTTTACAAGGTGTTTTGTACTTATGTATTAATCTGTTACTCAACCATGGATTTATCCATTCATGAAATTCATTGATGTACTACCATGTCCTGGGTACTGTAGGCCTACAGTGATGTATGAAGGAGGTTTCTGAATCTAAAAATAGTGTCACCGGGCGCCATGGCTTACACCTGTAATCCTAGCACTTTGGGAGGCCAAGTTGGGTGGATCACGAAGTCGGGAGTTCAAGACTAGCGTGGCCAACATAGCAAAACCGTGTCTCTACTAAAAGCACAAAAATTAGCTGGGCGTAGTAGCAGGCACTTGTAACGCTAGCTACTCAGGCAGCTGAGGCAGGAGAATTGCTTGAACTCCAGAGGCAGAGGTTGCAGTGAGCCAAGATTGTGTCACTGCACTCCAGCTTGGGCAAAAAGAGCGAGACTCCATCTCAAAAAACAAAACAAACAAACAAAAAAGACAAGTATCCTAATTGAGGTGTTAGCAGAATTCATAGAAAAGAAAGATTATTTCCAAGGTCGGAAGAATCGGGGTTGTAAGAAAGGTCTAAGAAAGAGAAAATGCCAAATATGGTGCCTGGTGTATAGGAGCTACTTAAACAATATTTACTCCATGAATGAGTGATGAAGGAACAAATGAAAGAGAAGCAGTCTTTGGCCTTGCAAAGTGAGTAGGTTGGCAATGCCAGACCAAAGGCAACCATGTGAACAAAGGAAGAGAGAAAATTAAAGGCAAAATTAGGGAATGGAGAGCAGTTCAATCTAACTGGATTTCAGGGATGAGTGTTTTAAAAGTAGAGATTGTCTAACTCTAAAGAATTTGAATTTTATTTGTATCATAGGAAGGCATTGAGAGTTTCAGAGAGGATGGGGTGACCTGGTCAGATCTGTGCTTTACAAAGACTTGGCTGGCAACAACTGGTAGGCTAAGAGGGATGGATGGATTCCAGAATCACAGGGGCTGGTACGGAGACTAATACAATCAGTGAACCTGAATCTGCTGTGACTCTCTACTGCTTGAACAATACCCTCAGAAACATGAGCGGAGTGCCATTGTTGTTATCTGATAGAACTGTTCTTGATATGGCCTGTAGAAAATGTCAACCAAATACTGTGGCAGTACATAATCAGTCATGAAATCAGACTACAAAAAATTGCTCTCAAACAGTAAAGTGTGAGGTGAAATAGCTCATGAGAAATAAAAATCAACGTAGTGAAACTAACATAGAAATCAAATCCTTTGCAATCTATTGTGCTTAATTTTCAACAATCTTAAGTGTTTCTGGGAGAGTACTTTGTAAGTTGATGTTTTCTTTTGCTTTTTCCTCCTTCGAAAAGCTATACATTGTGTACGCCATTTATCTCTTTTCTTGTGCTAGTAACACAAATTACAATTCCATCCAGATTAGCCCTAAAGTATTTCACTTTCACTACCTTTGAGAACTATTTTGTTCTTTGTAAAATATACAATTAAAATAATGATTATAGAAAACAGTCCAGATTTTTATGAACAGTCTTATAAGTCCCAGGATTCTGACTTTTTAATAATTTTCACCATTTACGAATACATTTTCATATATTCTGAGTAGTAGTGAAAGCACTACTTGAATGACTATATATACATACATATTCAATTCTAAACACACAAATACAGAAATATCTATATCACTAATGTTTTTATGCAGGGGGGAGAATTAAATGCATAACACTCTTCTTCTCCCTCTACACTTTATATTCAGAAATAACTCATAAATAAGACATGAGAAAGAAAGAAATCAAAATATCAAATTCATTGTTGATCAAGCTTTTTGGAAAATGAAACTTGGCATGTGCAGCTAAATGGGCTTGTATTATATTTTGGTTCTTCCTCACAATACAAGGAAGTGATGATCCACCCAAGGAAATGATTGTGTATTCAGAGCACGCACCCCTTCCCAGGAGGATCAGTGTTGCCTCTGGCGCAGAGCTGATGGAGAAGAAGAGAATCCTGCACTGCACTTCTTTCTCAAGATTAGTCCACCCATTGGAGTAACTCGGTTCAGTGCCTGTCAGATCATTGTTGCCCACAGTTAGATAAGTTAGCATTTCTTCTTTGTGGGGAAGCGAAGGAGGAGGTGAGTATGACTTTGAGAGAGAACTAATGATGTTATCTATGGGAAATCCTTTCATCTAGATACACAAAACAAGTGGAAAGGAGGTTCCCCTCTAACATACACATACAAATACACACACAAATGTCTTCAAGCTTCATTTGAAGAACAAGCCTATGTAAATATTTTTGACTATGATTTTGCTATGCATAACTGTGATTTTAATAACTAGTACTTTTGTGACCGAATAGCAGATGATGGGCTCAGGTTGCTCCCGATGGGATGTGTTCTTCCAGGCCCTTGGCCCCTCACTCACCCAAGAATCGGGGAGAGGACCCTGCCAGGTGTGGTGAGCTTCTTCAAGTAAATATCAGACCCCAAAGAGTTTCACAAAGAAAGTGATTTATTTAGGCAGAGAGAGAGAGAGAGAGAGAGAAAGAAATAGATAGAGAGAGCAAGCTAGCTCCCATGCTGCTGTCTTGGGAGGGGATCCAGAGATGGAATCCGAATAGGTGAGGAAGAGAAGGGGATTTTAACCTAGGAGTTATTCCTGCCCCATTCAAGTTTTTGGTCCTATGAAAGGAGTTTCTTTAACTTTGGCTGGAGTGATTGACCTTTGATTTCTGGACAGTCTGTCTTTTCAAGCGTGAGAAAGTTAAACAAAGACCTCTAAGCTCCCAGATGGAGACCTGAAAGAAGGCAGGTTGGGCATGTCGCTAGGAAGTTCTTGCCTTAACCACGCCCTTTGTGGACCCGGGAAGAGAAGTTAATTACATTCCTTCACTTTCAGTGTTGAACACTGGATATAATTGAATGTGTGTATTATACATACTCAAGAATGCAGATATCTAAGCCATATTTCAAAAATTATTAATTTCTAACAAAACATTAATTCAGAAAAGCAATACATTTAATTTAAAAGTCTTTATGACAATATTAAATGTGAAACTATGGAATTATTTCTGAAATCCTACTGGAGCTGATATCATAGCACATAAATCAACAAACTGAAATGCCTAGTTCACTAGTGTAATATCAATATCGGCATTATATTAAAAAATTTTTTTACTTATATCTTTGTGAATGTTCTTGGATGACTTCTTTCCTTAAGGATTTTGTGTACCACAAAATAGTGATTATTAAGTTTTGCAAAGTATCAAAGAAAAGTAGTGACATATTGGCTGATTGTGAAAATGCGATAAAGATATCATGTTGATTAGGGTGAACTGGTGGCCATGGTGAAGACAGAGTAGAGAGCAGTAGAGGATGTCATTGAACCTCCAAACTCAATAAATTTCTGTGATTTTGATTCAAACCATTCTAAGATTTTATTCAAATCTTTTATCGTTTTAAGTGAAATATTTAGATTAAGATTTACACTTAAAACTGATAATCTGTTGTCCCACATCAATTACTCAATACAGACAACTTGGCATTGAGGCAGACTTACATACCACCAGGCAAGGAAGAAAAGAACATAATATCCTTTGCCTCTTTCTGCTGATTGTCCATTCTCCCGAGGGCATTGTACATATTCTTATATTGCAAAATATACAACAGCAAGCCAGAGGGATTAGAATTACATAATTAGCACTTCTAATTCTCAGGGTAGTTCTCTATCTTCCTCCCTCCCCAATACTGCCCATCATATGCTAGTGTATATCTATTTCCAGAGAGTATACTTTGATAGTGAATTACTTTTAAAAACACATCTTATTTCCTCTGTATAATTTCCAATAAAATCTTTAGAACTCCATGATTTGTGATTGGTCATAGTGGGGAGAATTTTGTTTGATTTTGGATTTTAAGTCTTTAGAAAAACAAATTGGAGTGCAAGAAAAGTCAGTGGGTGGCGGAAGCCTAAGTGAATAAAATGTAAATGTTTGGATGAAATGGTTTATTAGTGTAATTTGGTGATAACTGACTGCCCAAGATAGCCTGCCATGTTAGAAATTGGGGAGGGAGACTTTTCATTTCAAATGACAGATGAATTTCATTTTCAGTGGTTAGCTTTTGATTGCATGTCCTCTTTTAGTGTTCTATTGAGTTTTTAAACTGCTGTAGTCTGGGTTTGTGAAGTATCTGTTCACTCAAAAGAAAGGAAGTGCGTACTATAATCTTTTCAGTGCCAAATAACCCCCCTAGATAAACTTGGACTATATTTTGACTATAAAAGAACTTCTACCTGGAGATGATGTCACAAATTAGAGAGCTGGTTGCCTAGTCATTTATCAGGGAATATGGCCTTGAATTACACAGACATGTTGAAATAGATATTAGACTCTGGAATTTGGGAAATAACATTGGCTCCAATATTCATTTTCTTGGCCTCTAGTTACCTTCAAACTAAATGAAAATGAACTCCGTTAAGGATGAAAGTATTGTCTTAGTAGAACTCTCAGACTTCCATTTTCTCTCTAAAAGGCTTGTTTTGCATACACATGTTGCACAGCATATGGATTTTTGATTTTTGAGTTGTTGAGGTATAAATTCTAAATGCATATACATTTATTATTGTTTAAAGCTGAATCATTCAAGGTTTCTAATACAAATTCTCATTCTGTGTTCTACTAGATGATATTAAGTGGATGAATTGCTCAATTGTTACGACTGCTTGGCAATCCTGTTTCCCTTTCTGATACTGGATATCTTCTTTTAAGAAAGTATTTTTTAAGTTGATAATAATTCTTTTCTCCTATTTATTTAGGGCTTAGTATGTGCCAATAAGATGTTAGTATTATTGTACTACATCGGAGATGAAATTCAAAAAGGAAAGACGTATGCCTGATATAAACAGCTTAGCGAGGTTCAGCCCAGGTCTTCCTGCTCTCGGTGGTGACGCAGGACAGCCTCTTTATCAAGCAACATCATTTTAATTATTGTGATTAGTTTACTATTTGTAATAAGGGATGAAATGGACCTAATTAAATCCAATCGATAAGAAAAGCCCTTATTTCGGACAAGAACTTCTATTGTCCTGAAGCAAACAAATTTCTTGCTGCAACTTTCATATGGAAAATCAGAGAAATGTAGGAAACTTTTATAATTGTGACACTTTTGACAGGTATTTCTATTTAATTAGAATTAAGATCCTGATTCACAAAGAGAGACGAGAAAGTATGTGTTTAAATAATGCACACTTTCTTTCTTAGGTAGTATATGGAAAGAATGATTGTTTCAAGAACACCTATCCTCCTAGCTTAAGAGTATAAAAAGAATGCCTACATTTTAAATGTTTTCCCTTATACTCGTTATTGGCACACTTTATTCGGACCTAATAGTCAATTTTACCATGTATCCTAACTTCAGCTTCACCTTTGTACACTAAAATTTCCTTGCATTAGGATCAAGTTTACTGCTAAATAGAAGTATATTTTTATCTCAGAGTCAATTCTACCAACTATGTTTTCAGAGAGAAATGTTATCATAAGCCTGAAATCTCATGGAAGATAGAGGGGCTCTTCATGCTGTTTTCTTTTGCCAGCAAAGTATTTTAAATAGGTGCTTAATAAAAGTAGTTCTTATATAAATAAAAAAATCTAAGGCCCAGTTTAGATATTTTTGGTTAAAATAACCTGTTGGCGTTCAGAGAGCTTATATACCAGAATGTTAAATGCTCTAAATACCAAAGTACCATCTTCCTGAATTTTATTGTTCTCGCTGAATCACTGTATTATCTTGATGCTTTCTAGGATTTGCAGTGCAATTATTAAAACAGTTATCGTGGCTCTAAAGGAATGTAATTGAAAAAGAAAGATGGCCTGTACTGGATGAAATTTTTAATTAATCTTTCACTGTTAAATTGTTCAAAATTAATCAAGTATATTGCCTCTAAGAAGGCAACTACACTTTACCTACTTCAGTATTATCATCACCAAGCCGTATATTAAAAGTTAATTTCTGATTTAAAAGTGTACTTTAACTGCAAAACCATCAATTCTAAATAATTCTATTACCCTCCCACCCCCCAAAAATCTTATAAAACCAAGGACATGATAAAGAGAGTGCTTTGTGCTTAATGTTTTGAGCTTTGTTTTTGGCATGGACTTTGTAACATCAAATTATGGTATAGATTTTTATAAAATAACTCACCTGAATTGGAGAATACCATTCACTCATTGATTCATTGATTCGTTCATTCATTCAACACATATATGTTGAAAAAAGTGATGTTTTAGACAATGAGAATAACGACCGAAATGCAATAGCAATTTTCTGGCATATTATGAGACAATAAACGACTTAAATTCTAATCACACTATAGATAAATATCCTTGGCCATATTTGAGAAAATGATGGAAAGGTGGCGTTTTTCCCCCACCCTTTTTGAATTATGCAGTTACATTCTCCACTGGTTCTTGCTCTTTTTACCACCCTAACATACCAGAGTGATAAGACACAACTCACCTGATACACTTGGACCCTAGGAAGTGCTTCTCAGATAAAGGAAGGAGGTCACTTATCCCTTTGCCAGAGCTGGGAATGACTGAAAGTGTCCCTCCCTTGGCTCTCTGCCCATTCCTAGGTTGAGAATTATCAGTAAATGGGATCATAGGTAATTACTGAGTAGACCACAGAGATAATGTCTAAATACGTTTAATGCAAGGTCCTTATGATTCTAATAGAGTCAATGGAGCTAAGTAAGTGTAGGTAATTTTTTACCCCAATTAGTCAACTGGTTGTTGATTTAATTGATTAACTAGATATTTCCATGTCACAGAGACATACTCTAGATGTCAACATAAAGTAAATATATTGTTTCATTGGATATTTTTAAAGATGTGATTGTTGTGATCAAGACTATTTTAAGATAAATGTGTAATATTTCTCAAAGCCTGAACAGCACGAAATGTTGTATATCCTTGAATGCAAAAGTCAAGAGGTATGTCTAAGATGCTTTTCTGCTTTGAGGTTAGAGCAGTCTTGATCTTACCACCTGGCTTTCAGAAGGCATTTCAAAGAGGCCAAGATGTAAAAAATGTGCTGCTGTTCTTAGAATCGATGAATTAAGATTATACCTTTTCCTGAAATTTTTCTATGTTCTGATGCATATTATATTTTTAAAACTGCATGCAAAACACATATATAATGCTACGCATTGAGACATTACTCAGGAAAGCAGTACTATATGAATCAAACGGGGAGCCCACTGAGATGATTAAGGTATATCTGTGGAATTTATAGACATTATTCATCTACCAGATAACGCCTCTTGATAGAGTATCCTGGAGCCAGATTTGATTGAATGACTTGAAATTGGGTAAAAATCTTTTCTGTACTGGGCTAGCTTTACAATGAAATCAGCTGACACATGGGTAGAATAGAAAAGCTATTTAATGTCATGATCTGAGGAAGTAAAAAAAAGGTTTTTTATGTCTTCATGCCATGGATTATCTCTGTCTTGACTCTTTAAAAACAGAAATGCTTCTTTGAGAGTTAACACATCATACTTCTAACAACTTATTATGAGTTAGTTTTTGATTGCTTTCTCTCCTGACTAGGCATATAGAAAGAAAAGTTCAGAGAACAAAAGGATAACCCTGAAGAAAAACTTGAGCTGTTTCTCTGCTTTGCCTAATCTCTTGTCAGGACATTATTTATTACCCACAATATTCACTTGAGAAAACAACTTTGGGAAATCAGCAAATAAAAAGCCAAAGAATGAAGATGAATTCTTTCTATAGTTCAAATCGCTCATGTCTGTGATCTTTGAAATATGACATTGGACAATCAATTCGAATGCTCTTTTTTAAAATGTACACTATTGCGTTGATTGTTATTTCATGCTAACTGAAAGTTTCCAAAATATGCTGTCTTGCTGTAAAGACACAACTAGATTAAAACAATCACATATGTCAGTTTGTTTTCCAAATTTTCCTATATTCTCCTTCCTTTCTCAATGACAGAGCCAGTTGACCAACAGCTGTTTCTATTATGTAGTTTGGGATATGCTTCTTTCGTTTGTTCACTCTATTAATATGAGGATTTCTAATGTTTCATCCTCCAGATGAGGGACTTGTCCTGATGGCCTAGCTGCTACGTATATTTTCCTGGCTTCTTTTGTATGGTGTTAAATATGATTTAGAGATGTCATCAAATTGTATTTGCATTAAAGGAAAAAACCAAGCATGTAAGAGCCAGACAGTTTTATAAGAAGAGTAGAATATCATGGTGTAGGGAGTAATGCTGTGCTTCTGTTTTATGTATAATTAAGCAATTCAAGCAAATCAAGATAATTTATCTTAGCAACTAAATGATTGTTTGTCTCCTTTTGAATAGGAGCTGTCTTTTATTTTGTTTAAAAATGCATCCTTACCTGCTGTTTTGGAAGAGAATAGAAGCGTTTAAAAAGATAGAATTTTGTATTGTTGAAAGAAATAGGAGACAAAGCTGTCAACCCGTTCATAAGGCCCCTTCAGCTCATCTCCAGGCATGGTGACATTGGTACAGACAGGGTTTGTCACCCATAAATTTACAGCTTATTCCAGTCTTTTCATAAAATGACTAAATTTTTTGAAAGAAAAAAATATATAGTTGTATAAAATACCCAGTTACAGGTTGTGTTCTATTTAGCCCTTGATTGAAACGTATTGCTCCTTAGTATCTTTTAGCTTTGAAAATTATAATATGGAACAGAGATTAGAATGAAATTATCATGGTTAAAAGGCATTTACTCAGTGGTGGCAGCCACATAAACCTGGGTCCTGAGAATGATGATAATACATTAGGTTCTGCATGCCCGATATTATTGCCGTACATTATGTATGTTTCATTTATACTGTTTCGCACACACCAGCAACGCTGACAGATAGGTAATTACTCTGCGCCAATGAACAGTTATCAGCACCACCGCTGTTTATTGCTGGAATGAAGTGCGCTTGTCAGTCAAGGTCACTTGTTTGTGTGTCCTCTTTAATAGTTCCTTCACAGTTGTTGAACTTTGCACGCAGTTCTTATTGCAGGCTTCCTGGAGGTTACTTTACTACATAATGTGTTTCTGGTGTTATCAAAGTAACTTGTATTTATCACTTTAATTGATAAACAACGAAGTCACAGGAAGCAGAACTGAAGATGTGAAAAAACATATTTTGCTAGTCAGCTGATCCCAGTAGGTTTTCGGTAATGAATGACCTCAAGAAGATGCATTCAGCACAGACCCTTTCAGGTTGTGATACGCTGCCAGCCTAAGCTAGTGAAATCTCATTTTATAATGTTAACCTTAATTTCAGCCACTGATGGATGCTGACACAATTTCATAACTACTATAGAGTTAATGTTTGTACCGTCTAGAAGTGTTTCTCTTTGTTTGTTTCTTGTGCAGTGCAGAGGTTACTTTCATGCTTAGTATACTTACATAATGGACTAAATCCATTTGGTTTGACTTAAAACCAGTCATGTTTATTTGTTAGATATGTGCCATTACAGCCTCCTCTTCACGTACAAAATGTTATCAGTCTAATGCTGGTTCTCCTCATTGTGCTAAAGCACCAGTCTTGTTCCAAAATGAACATTGCATGGTGCATTTTTTAGATTAAAAATAAATTCAGTGCCATTGTGACAATTCCATGCAGGCTGTAATTTCATCTGTTATAAAATAAAGAGAATAGTTGGTCTTTTTATTTTTGTTTGTTAGCTACAGTGCTTTACTAGAAACTGGAATAACCTCTAGGATATAATAATTTATCCAGTCAAGATAACTGGAGTTATTTCCTTAAGCCTGTGATCAGCTTGAGTTTGCGTGTTGGGAGATTTATACTGCCATTGCTTATTACCAAAGAAACAGTTAAAAAGGATTTATGGTAGTGCCCGTTATGTGTGTGTCTGGAATTTTTGTGTATTTAACTTCTCTCCTTGCCTATCTCTGTTTTTTCCTCTCTTAACATTATCGTCAAATAGAGAGACTATACCTACAATTAAATGCAAATTTTATTCAGGCATTTAAGCAGAATCCCATTCATTCATTAAACCAAATGATTCTTTTATTTGAAAAAATATATCAGCACATGGTAATATCACACCCTGCTTACAAGGGCCTCTAGCTCTCTGTCAGTGCAAAAGTTTACTATTTCATTATTAAAGGATTAAACTATAGCAAAAGGTGCCTGGTGACCGTGAATGTTTTAGTTAATTTGATTATGCCCATAAAGAAAGAATTTAATTCCATAGCAGCCACTGGGTCTTATGCCTGGCAGTGTGGTTCCAATGCATTACGGGTATGATCTTGTCCTAGGAGAGATTGAAATTGCCATTTGGGCGAGGTGTGGAGGAAGACATGAGCAACTCGGTTTGCTGGTGAACCCAGGTTAACACCAAGACTCGACGTTTTCAAAATGCTTCCTTTTCTTAGTTCTTAGTTACCAGAGTGTTACAAAGAAAGGGTTTTGATCTCATGTAGATAGCATAGCATTAATTACCCTGACACTAATTAAACTGCATCAAACAAATACCACCGTGTTCCTCAGGGGGACAACAGAAGGCAGTTTAAAATAATTACTGGAGCTTCATGCATGTGTGAAGTTTTCATTACTCTTAGGACACAAGCAAAAGAGATTTGATATCATTAAAATAGCCACCTTTTAGTGATTGCAACAACAACAACAGCAACAATAACAACAAAAAGTGACGAAAATTTCCTTGGAGCATATTGATGTCTAAATAGCGGTGGCTTCAGTTCTTCAGAATGGTAACCTTTCCTTAAGAATTGGAAGTCTGTGAAGCAGGAACAGGTGTTCCAGTCACGTTCTGGTATGATTATGTATTAGCTTATGTTTGTCAGACCATTTCATTAACCACCCACTGCTATCACATATACATATACTTTGTTCTTTCTGAACCATGAAATGAAATGCATATATCTTCACCAAAGCTTCCTATCAATGTAAATGAGAAAAAGAGGCTTATTACCAATCACGACTCCCGTGACGTCCGCACCTCTGTACACTTACAGGTAATAAACATCCTTTTGTAAGTAGAACACAAGATATATTGAGTTCTGCCTATAATAAGAGATGGTGATCTTGTCCTACTGTTTAGTTCTAATAGATGGTACCTCCCATACACAGACACGATGCTATGGGAAGCAAGTGTCTCTCAAAACTGGAAGTGGTGGTTGTTTTTGAGATCCAACGTCATTCTGGACATAAGCAAACTTTTCTGGTCACAGATAATGGACTTTTTGTGCCACTGGACAAGTGCACTGAATTAGTGGCCACTGCTCTTAGACTCATAGATGGTCCCTGTCACAGTGGTTGTTAAAAAGGACTGATGTCAAAATTGCCAAATGGATGGTTATAAATGATTGACAGTGTTGCTGTATTAGGGCCAGTTATGGTGACTGTAGAAGTTACTCGTGTTTGATTGCTCTTTTAAGTGTGTGTGACTCTGCACATGTGTGCATGATGTGTGTGCATGTGGTGAATTGTATGCATCGTCCCCGCTGTCTGCTCCGTATATACACACAGCACATTCCACCGTTTTGTCCTCACAAGGTCGCTTATCCTATTTATCTCTGTGACATATGAGCAGTGGGACTCAAGTTGCCTGGGTTCTAGCACCAGGTGCCAGCCATCCTCCCTGAAAAGGTGTTGGGAATTAAAATGGGAGAGTGGTCATTTCCAGATTGATGCAACTCATATTTCATTCAGTGAATGACTCCTTGAATGTGATTATGGAGTGGTTCTGCGTATGCAGTACTGCATAACATAAGCCATTTATTTTTTTACTTCCTTCTGAAAGCAATAATTTAAGGGAATTATGCATTATGAGGGTTTTCCAGTAATTTTTTTAAAAATTAAAATAATGCTAGCTATTTTAGGAAACCTGTTTAGGAAAATAACACTGAATTAGTGCTTTGCAGTTGTCACACTAAGCAAAAAATGGAACAAAACTGATTGTAGAAGAATAAAAAAATTAATCCAGTTGTAGAAATGTGATGTGTTCAAAAATATGCAAAAAATATACTTTTGTTCCTTTATAGCCAGATGGTTTGTCCTATTTTAAGCTGATAGTAACTTCATACATCTCTCTTGAATGTCATTGGTTTTAACTGGCAGACAGTATCTACTATTAGAATTTTCCTTATTCCTGGATGATCTAAAGTATATTTTCGGAACATTTGGATGATCATACTGTACACCAAGAAAATTTTTTCATTACACTTAGCTCATACTCAAAAAAGTGTTTATATAATTAAAAAAAAAACCTCTAAAAATGAACAGTTCTTTTGACATGATGTTGACAGAAGTCACTTTGATGTAGTTTAGAGTCATGAATTTTCTATCTGTTCCATTTTTCCTGGGGCTCCATCAACTCAGACATCCTGATCTGTCATTTTGCAACTCTTTGTGAAGGCTTTGACAGATAGAGGTTTTGACAAGTGCTGGACATCAGCAGCAATTTAGAATAAGCAGTGTATATTTCTCCAGGTAAAGTGACAAAATGTCTAAAAGCGTCAGGAGAACTCTGTGGCCTGCAATCATCTCTAATATTATAAAGCAAGCCTTTATTTGCATTCTGTGTTGCAGCATTATATGATGGCTGAAATTTAAAATTCTGTCAGAACCTATGATTAGAGGGCATCTGCCTTATTTACAAGTATTTGCAATATTAAGAACATTCGGGTCACTAGAAAAAAATCCTTTAAATTTCTAATGAGTGAATGATGGGGATAATCACATAATGTGATAGGAGTCTTTAAAACTATAACAACCTATTATATATATTTCTTTGTTTCTGCAGTACTAATTTGGGCCATTCTTCTTAATGAAAAACTACTTTCCTATGCTGTCTTCAGAGTGTACAGTTCAGAGTTCAATTTAAGAGAACTTTCATTGGGTGCTAATTATAATAGGTCATTCAGGTTTCAGACATGTCAGCATTTTTCCTGGTTAAATCTTCTACTGATGACTATGTAATAACTGTAAACATGGTCTCACGTATTGAATATATTGTTCTTTTCATATAATTATTTTGTGTCTGTATTCACTCAAGAAACAGCTGTTAAAAGTTGAGTGGGATGCAAAATGGCACAGCCTGAAGATGTTCTTATTCACTCAGCTAACTCCCTTTTGATGTGATACCTACTGGCAGGGTCGCATGGTGAATTCAACTTCTTTGACAGCCATCAGCACTACTGACCAGTGGTTTTGGGTTTTCTAGTGAGGGGAAAGAGTAAGAAAGAATTCCATAATTTAGTTTATTTTCCCCCTGCTGCTGGAGCTAAAGCTTCTGCCAACAACCATCTAAATCAACACCATGCCAACGTGCTCTGCAGACCAAAGGTCACTCCCACATCTGGCCCCACTGTCTGCTTCTTTCAGGTTTGTCACTGGGCAGCATCTGCTTATGGATTCTTTCTCAACCTCTCTTTCATCTCTCTGACAGTAAAAAGAAGCTTCTATCACTCATCATGTATTAGGACTTTAAAAAAAAAATCGAAAGCATGGGACATTGGAAAACTGGTGGAATGTTATGTTTTTCGCTCATATTTTGTGTGTTGAACATTCTATTCGATACAAGGCCATGTACTTAGGTGATTCTACCCTACTTCCAAAAGTATTGTCATAATCAATAAGTCCAATCTCTGAAAACATCTGGTCTATGTGACCTGTCTTGTCTCTCGTGTTCAGCATTTAAAAAATAAAAACTGAAGAGCACAAACTGGTTTTGTTTTTCGTTTGTTTGTTTTGTATTGACTCCGAAGAGTCCATGGTGATAGCTCTTGTCTGCTTTTCTGACATTTCTATCAGTGGTTGTTATGCATTTTTCATCCATAGTGTGGAATGTAGAGCACAGTTTGGGGATGCTACATAGTCTCTGGGTAGGTATCCGTGAATGTGGTCAGCCTTTCCATGAAGCGAAGCCCAACAGCGTGTTCTCCCTGGCAGCAGCTGCGTATCTCCCGGATAAGCCACAAAAAAAGCCCCGAACTCTTAGTTCTTCCTTCATTCCTTCAGCCCTCTTCCCTCCAGGTGAGTTCTTATGATCTCCAACTTGGCGTTCAGATTCAACCAGCACAAAACGAATGCTAACTCTGTGCCTGGCACTATCCTAGGTACTGGGTGTACAGAAGTGGACAAGACAGACACATGTTCTGTTCTCTCAGAGTTTACAGTCTGGATTGACACAGGGAGAGGGGGGGCTTACACATTTTCATGTCATGAAAAACTGAATTAGTCAGAATGCGTTTGGCCTTCCCCAAGAAGTGGCAACCCATTACGGTATTTACATGTGAGTATAATTATGAGAGTTCACAGCTATGATTATAACACAATTTTATTTCTGGTCCAAATCAAATACCAAAACTCTCAGGAGAAAATGATAATGCATTCTCCAGCACCTAACAGAGAACCTGCCACGTAACATATCTTGTGGAGATAATTTGTGATTTTCTTCCGTTTTCATTCATTCTCCCAACAGACTGGCAGTTTCTATTTTCCTTCATTATCCAGGAAACTAAAGCAGTAGATGAAACCATTTTTTTGTCCCCTGTGTGCTTTAACTTTGGGTAACTAAAAAAGAACTTGTTTTTGTAGCATTTGCCACAAGTTCCAAAGCACGTTTACTACTTTGTCATCATTATATTTTATACAATTCCAGAAATGTACAAGAAACCCAGAATTTAGCTGTTAAGTCCACAGTGACTGAAAGAGCATTCAGACCAGAAATTTGCATGTATTTTTGTAATTATTAACTTTTAATATTTCATGTTCATCCCATAAAAGAATTACATAGGAACTTGTTCTGTCAATTAACCAATGCTTCCGAAAGTGCTCAAATAATTGATGAAATGTAAAAATAACAAATAAGAGATAAGACACAAAGAATGGGATTATTTTGTATGGGAATCAGTCTAAATACTTTACAGTCACAAGTTTATGCGAAGACAAAGACTGACAAAACTAGCACTATGTCTCCTTGGTCATACATATTCCAAAAAGACTAGGGCTCAGGGTAGCCGCCTTCTCATTTCCTTTCCTGCTGACTAGTTTAGTGGCCATGAGCAAGTCATTTGAGCTTCCTGCCTCTCTGGGTTTCATTGTTCATCTGCAAAAGAAGGTCTGAGGCTTAGGTGATAAAAATAATAATTTATATCTGATTTTTTGCTTTACAGTTTACAGTTTCCACATATATTATCCCCTTTAACCAGAACTTTGTTTCAATATTTTAGGAATCTATAGTTTCTTCATAAAAACTAAATGTTTAATTTCTAAAAGTGTTGCCATCATCAATAAGTCCAATGTGTAAAAAACGTCTGGTCTAAGTGAGCACCATCTTGTGTCTCTTGGTCAGCATTTAAAAATAAGGCCCTGAGTGCAGGCATCAGATTATAATGGATTATAATGACCCTGTGTAATAACCTCATACCTGCTTTGGAAATGATCTAACTGTGGAAATCCAGTCACCTATGTGGTAAGTGCTATTACTGGTAAAGAATAATCATCGCCCTGTTAATTAATTTGGTAATGGATCTTCTTTGTTCTGTACATTTAGTATTACAAACTCAGAGGAATGAATTAATGTCCAATAAATTGTAAGAATTATGACTATTCTATTTACCATATACATTTAGATAATTTAAGAAAAGAATCTACACTTTGCACTTCTAAACTTATATCTAATTACATTATTTGAAGTGCTTGAAAACATTTTGTACATGAAAACCTTTTTATTTTCTTTTAAAAGCAACCAGATTGCAAAATAGCCCCTTTTTGTTAACCAACCTGAGAATTTACATATATTACTTTGACCACTAGAGGGAGTCTGCATTGTCGGGAATGCCAAGCTCAAGAGAAAAGGAAACAGGCTGTTTTAGGGTGTTGATGACATATCCATTGTCTGTCCACGATATCATATGCATACAAATTGCCACAGTCATCACATTAAATGTCACTGGGTTCATCATTTTCCTTAAAAAGAAGAGAATTTGCCAAGCTGTTTTATTTTGTTCTTTTTAAAAAGTGTACAATTTTTAAAAGGTGACAAAACTTACACTGCTTCCTTAAAATAACAGAGATTTAGCAATCTGAAGAACATGAGGAATTAAATAACATAAATTAGTGATAACCTGATCATTTTCATTTTAGGGCTGGTTTTGTAATCCGGAAATGAACATGTCCTCCTTCTCCCTCAGGCCCCCCCACGTAGGCAGCAGCTGTGCAGGGTTTTAGCATCCTAACCTACTGATGTACATCACCCCTAACCTGCAGGGACTTCCTTCCAGGGTGAGAGGGTAATTGTGGCTCATGTCCGGTCAGTCCTCAGACCCTCTTCTGAGACTGCCAAACAAGTGGCTTTGCGTGTGTATTTTTCGCAGAGCCAGTTTATAAATGAGGAACTGCGCTGAAACCACCTGCTCATTTCACCTCGGCTACCAAAAGCAGAGGGAGAGCAGGGACAGCCATTCCTTTCTCAGCATGACTGGTTTTTAGTCAGCAGCATATAATTGAAGGGTTCAAATTTTTTTGAATTTGAGGCTTCCAACAAGACCCTTGGGTTTTGCTTAAATGTCTTTTCTTATGCATTATTGACGTCAGATTCAATTCATTTCTGGATTGCATACTTCTCATTACCCACGTACTCAGAAGTCAGGACAGAACGGGCAATCAAAACTGCAGTTGCTTATTACAGATATGTATTTATGTATAACTTTTGTTCCTGCATTTTGATAAAGGTAGCTTTGATATTCTGGGAAACCGTTACACTTCTCCTAGATAAAACCTGCCTCAGAGTGGCCTAGGGCAGTGCTTCTCAAACTACACATGGAGACAGACCACTTCTTTTATTTCTTTTCCAATTTGTTTTGGATCAATACTTCTGCAAAATACAGTAAAAATAAATGACTAGAAAAGTGAAATTAAAACATTTGAAATATTAACTAATTTTCTATTATTATCTTCTGCAGACATAAAATTATTCTGTGAAATTGCTGGAAGAGTTTCTGTGCTCTTCCTCTCCTTTCTGTCTCTCACTCTGGACCAGCACTCACAGTCCCGTGGCCAGCACTCTGACTTGCACTGGCCTCATAGCACTCTCATTTTCCACCCCATCTTTGCACCTTTCAGACTCATGCAGAGCTCCAACTTTAACAGCAGAACTCACCTATTCTTCCTTATCTGCAGCAAGGCCAGAGTTGGAAGGTTGTGCTTCCGTGCTGAGCATAGAGTGGGGATAAATAGAAAAAGCTATATTTAAAATTACAAAGCAGAGTTGGTGGCAGTGTTGGTTTAATGAAAATAGGGTTTCAAATGTTTGACCCTGAGCATGTAATTAAAAGTTTATTGCAGATGATATTTTCTAATCACCTCACACTACAAAAGATCCAATATTTCTTTACTTATGAATTTGGGGCAGGAATGAAGCAATTAAAGGGGGTCTTCATGTTCATGAAATATTCAGTAGGTAGAGAATCTGGAGAGCTTAGTAAAATAATAGACTGAACACATTGCCTTATTTTTCTTTCTTTTCAGTTGCCCTTTGAAATAGAGCCGAGGGTAATTTTGTTTTCCAGCTCTCAACGCATATTGAGGACAGATTAGCTAAATACACTGGTCTGGGAATCAAGAGACCTGGTTATCATCTTGTCACTACTTACTAGCCAGATGGCCTTCAGCAAATCACTTTAGACTTCAGTTTTCTCTTCTTAAAATAGGAAGACTGTTACCTCTCTACCTCCCTCACAGGCTTGGTTGCTGGGAAGATCAAGTTAACTAGTCAGTGGGCTTTGGGGCCATCAAACAAGATATACACACACACACACACACACACCCACCCCTATAGCATTGTTCTTCATTTTTCTTAATCATGTATTTCTCTTGGACGCTTTTGAAATATGTACATTCTAAGTTCATTAACCCATTCCATATATATTTTTATGGTCTTTTCTCACCTTATCTCTAGTTCACCCATAACTTTAAGCACATGGTTATTTTCATTCTTGTTTTGAAAGCTAAAAGATAAACTTCAAATATACACAATACGGTTTATTTTTAGAAATGTTAGAAGCAAGTATCATTTAAATATCATCTCCAAGGTTTCACCTCACTTGCCCAGTGATGTGAAGCAGAGGTATGGTACTGAGCTATGCTGCCTGGATAAGAGGGAGCCTGGCCTCTGAAGGCTCAGGGCCAAGTCCCATTGCTGCCTCCTTACCAAAACACACAGACACATGCCAGTGTACACGTGCATGCGCACATGTGTGTGTACACATATAGAAATGTGTACATGTGCATGCACACATGCACAAATACACAAACATGTGCACACATATCCCAAGTGCTTGACACTCAGTTGTCTCCCAAAAGCCCTGGCCAGACCTGCACAATTTCTGCATGACAGTACTCTATCATCCTGGCTAGGCTCTGCAAGTGATCATAATGGGGCTTCCCTTGGAGAGCAGTCATTGCAAGTGAGACCACAAGATCGTTGCCCTGAAAGCAACGAAGCAGGTGGTCTTAACACTGGGATACTTGGCAGAGCCTAGTCCTGACCAGCCTCTTCTGTCCATGAGAAGACAGCTTTGGACAATTTGCACAATTTGGCTCCAAATATGAAATTCTGGAAGTAGAGAATGGAAAAGCATTTTTCACCCTACTAAACTGGAACATATGGCTGGAAGAGTCACATGTGGCTCAAGAATAGTTTGGAAGAATTTTGAAACCTCGTTCATTCATAAATACATACATTCAAACACTTATTGAGCATCTATCATGTACCAGGTCCAGTGCCTGGTATGGGTGGACAGTAGCAAGAAAAAACAATCTGAGTATCTGCTCTCATGAAAAATACGGATAATTATAATATAGGTGTGGACATGACTCCAGGAGACTTTTCCCTCTTCTGCTGTCTTTGAAGTTGTACTCAATGTGATAAAGTCAGAGGAAGCTGTGGAATCCATGTCTGAGTTTATTTTGACCTTTACACAATTGTAGCTGTGATCCTCTCAGGCCACTATAATCTGGCTTCTGTTCTCTCTCCACTTCTCAAAGCACACTGAGAAACATCTATGACCATTTTCTGTTGTTCTTAGATAGATGGCTGACCTAGGCATGTCAAGGGAAACACTCTCAGGCTGAGGTGTGGTCCAGGCTCCATCTCTGTGCTCCAGGGTCTGGTTCAACAGCTTGCAGTCCAAATTTGTCAGTGAATACAGATTAACCACCCTCTCGTAGACTGATGTACAGGTAGTCTCACAAGAGACATGGGTAAGTGAGAATGTCCATTTGTTAATTTGCAGTTAGGAGTGGACCCTTTGAGACATAAATGCTTGTATGTGCTAGTCAGGGCATCCCCTTACTGACATGGAGGTAACACTGATGTTACACTGGTTTTCCAGAGACTGCTTCATTAGAATAGAATCAGAGCAATGCGAAGTAGTTTTGTGGGTCTTTGGGACATATTGTTAGTGCATTGTGTATTTATTTCTGTGGTCCTTTTCACTTTATGAGTTTCTTTTCTAATAATGTTTTGGCCACAGAGGACATTTGGTTGACGCTGACTGACTGCAATCCTTTTGAGACAGGATTTGGATATCTATACTCTGCAGCTTCTAGAATAAGCATGTTTGAGGTATGTCAGCAAGGTGGTCTTTTGGGTGTTTGCAGTAACTGCGATAAGCATGGTCTGTACTGGGGAAGGCGCCCTGACTTAAGAACTACAAGGCAGGAGCCTTGCTCTGGTCCTGCCTCTTACTGTGGCAGTCACTTAACTCCTCTGCAGATGGGGAAGGTTGGACTGGGTTAGTAGTAAGGGCCTGTCCAGCCTCAGTGCTCTGATGATCTATGAATGTTGAGCTGGTGCTAGCAGCAGACTTGTGAGTTCCTCAGGCTACACTAAAATGGAAGGTACTTTTTGTGCCATTGCCATTGCATTGCATATATTCATGTACCTACCATGTCCCAGGCACTTGGATGCAGCAGTGGGTAGAAACAAGCCTATTGCATTTATAGTTGAAAAGGACTTTGGAGGCCATCCGCATTCCAGCTTTACCCACCACCTCCCCCAGTTGCCATCACAACGATACGTTCGTGTTAGTGCCTGTTTATATGTACATACGCTGGCTGTGTGTGCCAGTGGGAGCCCTGCTTTTCTGGCAATCTGTGTTCTGTGACAGTGGACAAGAGTTAAACGAGAAGGAGTTAGGTAGCCATTTGGCTTCTCCTGTCCTTTATTTTAGACCTTTTGGGAGAGCTGATAACTGAATCACTAAGTCTGCTTAATGTCCCTAACCTATACTGCCTATTTAATGGTTGAATTTGTGTTGATAAATAAGAAAATTTAAACATTTTGGTAAAGTATACAACTTTGATAAATGACCATGTCTGTTGAGGCTTTTTGAAACTTTGTAGAAGCTCTGGATGTTGTGGTATAATGTTGAAGTAACATGTTAGCCATCGATAGGCACCCCCCTCACTGTCATTGTTAAACTGCCTCCTCCCGCAGCCCTGGGAAGCCTAACCTTGGGAGTTGTTCCATCCCACAGCATCGTAGAAGAGAACTGCTCATCAAACCAGGAGCGGGGGATGGAGTGGTGAATATCGTGCAGTGGCACATGTGCAGTTCCTTCATGCTGTAAATATTTGGTTCCATTTCTTACTGGAAGGCATAAAACTAATTGCTTATGTGCATGTTTAAGCCACAAAAATGTCCTGGCAGAAAGCGAATGCCTGGGGATGTTTGTATCCACATCCCACAGCAGAGTGAACAGGAGAAGTAGTTCCAGCTAAAGGAGAAGCATAAGCCTGCCTTGGAAAATGCTTTCTCGTTTCAAAATCTATTTTATATGTATATATATTTTTTTAATAGAACAGTTCTCACATATTCCTTTAACCATGGCTCAACATGTATATACTACTGATAATTCTGGTTATTCCATTAAATTTGAAAAAGAATAGCACATATGTTTTTGTTGTTGATGTTTGTTTTAACCAGCATTTTCTAGGCAGTTTCATAAAAAAGAAATTAGAAATTTTTAAGGCCTCATAGTTTCTTGACTTCAAAGAAGGCTGCAAATAAGAGTATCTCTATCCACCCCTTCCTCGAAAAAATTAAAAAACTTCTGGGTTGGCTCTTTTTTTTGGGGGTGGGGGGGACTGGGTGTCACTCTGTCACTCACGCTGGAGTGCAGTGGTGCAATCACGGCTCACTGCAGCCTCAACCTCCCAGGCTCAGTCGATCCTCCCACTTCATCCTCCTGAGTAGCTGGAACCACAGGCATGCATCACCATGCCAGACTAATTTTTGTAATTTTTTTTTTAGAGATGGGGTTTTGCCATGTTGCCCAGGTTGGTCTTGACCTTTGGGCTCAAACAATCTGCCTGCCTCAGCCTCCCAAAGTTCTGGGATTTCAGGCATGAGCCACTGTGCTTGGCCCTGCTCATTACTTTTTAAACAGAAAGTTTGGTCATAAGTATGGGAAAATGGTGGCATCAAATAATTGATATATTTTAAAGACTATCTCACTTTGGAATAGTCTATTAAAATTAGGAAAAGAGTATTACATCAAGACATATTCTCCTTATTTAAAAGGGAGCACATATTTTAACATAGTAACTATATAGCTGTAATTTATTTGAGGCATTTTCCAAAGAGTGGAGATGCAATTAGAAACCAGAATCAGGCCAGGCATGATGGCTCACGCCTGTAATCCCAGCAATTTGGGAGGACGAGGCAGGTGGATCATTTGAGATTAGGAGTTCGAGACCAGCCTGGCCCACACTGTGAAACCCTGTCTCTACTAAAGATACAAAAATTAGCCGGTCAGTAGTGGTGCACGCGTGTAATTCCAGCTACTCAGGAGGCTGAAGCAGGGGAATTGCTTGAGCCTGAGAGGCGAAGGTTGTGGTGAGCCAAGATCGAGCCACTTCACTCCAGTCTGGATGACAGAATGAGACCCCGTCTCAAAACAAACAAACAAAAAAAGAATCCAGAATAATTGTTTTGCTCATCTATTAGTCAGTTAAAAGTTGTATATAACCTATAAAAACAATGGGTATTTCAACCTGGACCAATTCCATTCATAATAACAGCATAGAAGAAGGAATGTGTTGTGCTTTTCATGATTCGGGGGATAATACTTATCATTTGTGCCTGCAAGTGTCAGTATGTAAGATAAGCACTCATGGTTTCTGCCAATGAAGTAGGATCTATGTGTGTGGTTGTAAATTCAGTTATTAATATGCCCCTTCCCTCTTTAAGTAAACCCTAGAAATAAAATTGAAATTATAACTGACTTATAAGTGTTTTCTGAATTTACATAAACATTTACTTTATTATTCCTTTAAACAGTGAACTCACGTAGGACATTATAAATATAATTTATATTTTATAGTTTGATATTTATACAGATTTTAAAGAATTGATCTCAAAATATATGCTATATATTTGGAAATAAATAATATTTTTAAAGGTAAAATAAGTTAGATGTTTATCTATTTCTTATTTATATTTTTGAGATGGGGTCTCACTCCATCACCCAGACTGAGGTACAGTGGTGCAATCATAACTCATTGCAGCCTCCATCTCCCAGGTGCAAGCAATCCTCCCACCTCAGCTTCCCAAGTATCTGAGACTACAGGTGCACACCACTATGCCTGGATAATTTTTGTAGTTTTTTAGTAGAGACAGGGTCTCCCTGTGTTGTCCAGGCTGGTTTTGAACTCCTGGGCTCAAGTGATCCACCCACCTCAGCCTCCAAAAGTGCTGGGATCATAGGCATGAGCCACTGCACCTGGCCCTAAATCAACCATTTTTAGTACCAGCACCTAGAAAACCAGAATCCAAATAACTTTCAGTTCAGCCAAAGTCGGACTTCTGAAAGTTTATAGGGAAGGGTGCGTTTTAAAGCAAAGCATTATCTCCTTGTGGGCATTTCTTTTTCCATTCAGCGCATCTCCAGCCTCTAGTGTTGTACCTGGCATGTAGCCTATATTAAATAAATGTTTATTGCTAAATGAATAAGTGAGTAAAGAAAAGAAGGGAAGGAGGGAGGGAGGGAGGGAGGCAGGGAAGGAAGGTAGGAAGGAAAAAGGGAGGGAGGGACTTGAAATGAAAAAATTTCAAAAGGTAGTTTTAAAAGTTTTTGTGTGTTAACTTTTGTCACTATGGCCACCCAAGTCTCTAAAGCTTTGCTCAGCGAGAAGATGGAGATAGAAGAGTAGATAGAAGTGGGCTTGCAGGCATTGCTGCAGGACCTTCACAGATACAGTGATGCAGCCTGAATATCAGGTTTTATGTGCAGACATCTATATTATCACCAGTGTCCTCACTGTGTCCAAGAATGTGTTTTATGCTTTGTTCTAGGACTGAAAGCAGAGGGAGCAATGGTTGAGGATTTATTTGGTACTAAATGTATTTGTATGTATTGTGCTGTAGAATGAAAACTCTACAAACCCAGAAGATGGTTGGGAAACGCTACCAAGTTTAGTTAGCCACTGCCTCACACTGAAGAGAATCTGGCAGACAGCCTTAGGTAGATTCACTGAAGTGTGAGAAATATATTATCTAGAGAAAAGACCTACAAGTAACAAGCGAGGCTTTTATTATTATACTTTTCACACTATTGAAAGCAGGTGGAGCTGTTTTCCTAGCTATATGGAGTAACATATACTTGAAAAAATACTTGGAGAAACTCTGAATTATCCAAGGAGTGATTTTTAAAGTAAATTTTATTGTGTATATTTGACGTTTATGTAATTTTTTAAGAGAAAAATGTATGTTTCTTGAGCACCTGTTATATGCTACATACTTTTGCATGTTATCACATTTTGTTTTGGTTTGCTTTGTTTGGGGCACTTTAAATTTGTCTTAATTGAGATATAATTCATGCACCATAAAATCCACTATTTTAAAGTGTACAATTCATCATCTTCTTTTGTATATTCACAAAGCTGTGAAACTACCACCACTATCTAATTTTAGAACATTTTCATCATCCCAGAAAGAAACCCTTTGGCAGCCACTCCTCGTTCCTTCCTCTCTTCATCCCTAGGTTACCACTAATTTACTTTCTATCTCCATGGATTTGCCTGTTCTGGACAATTAATATAAATGGAATTATGCAATGTGTGGTCTTTCAAAACTGACTTCTTCATTTAGCATGATGTTTTTAAGTTTTCACAGGAATTAATAGCTCTCTCCTTTTTATGACTGAATAATATTCTATTGTGTGGATATACCACATCTTGTTTATCTATTCATCAGTATATGTACATTTTCATTGCTTCCACATTTGGCTGTTATGCATAGTGCTGATATTAACATTTGTGTGCAAGTTTTTGAATGGACATGTATTTTCTTTTCTCTTGGGTATACACTCAGTAGTGAAATTGCTGGGTCATTTGGTGTTCTTGCGTTTAACTTTTTGAGGGTCTGGCAGCCTGTTTTACACAATATCTGCCCCACTTTACATTCAGTGTGTGAAGGCTCTGATTTCTCCATATCCTTGTGAAAACTTGTCATTGTCCAGGTTCTCAATAAGAGCCATCCTAGTGGGTGTGGTGTGAAGTGCTATCTCACTGTGGTTTTGCATTGCCTTTCCCAAATGACTAATGATGTCGAGTGTCTTTTCATGTATATATTTTGTATATCTTCTTTGGGGAAATATCTAGGAGTAATATCATTTGGTATTACTGTGCATTTCTATATTATTTAGAAGAGAAAAATGAAGGCAGACATTAATTGTATCCATCACCAAACATTTGTTGAACACCTGCTGGCAATTGCTTGAGAAGGTGGCATTTGTAGATACATTTGAGTGACATCATCTTTGAACTGGGAAGAAATGTTGAAATGCTGATTGTGACCTTATACATTTTTAAGATAAATCTATTTAATATAGAGTTATATAAATAAATTATACTTTAGCATGATTCTGCTTCTTAGCAAATCTATTAACTTATTTAATTATTTTAACAAAGCCTCATACAGGGTTTATCATATACTAGGCATTATTGTAAGCACTTTAAAAATATCAATTCATTTAATTCTGGTAACAACTAATCGTCGATACTGTTATCATCCCCAGTTTATAGATGAAGAAGCTGAGGCAAAAAGAGGTGAAAGCAGTTGCTCAGCACCACACAGCTAGTGAGGCAGAGTGGTTCAGGACCACCTGGTCTACACTACCACACTCTGCTGCCCGTCTTATGCTATGTTGCCTCACTCATACACAGCATTTGGGACAAGGAGTGTATAAACCCAACAATGCATTCATTTAACAATTATTTGCTGAATGCCTACCCCAACCCACTGTCCTGGGCAGAGCCTGTGCCTTCATGGGGTTTACTTTTTAATGGACGAGATAGAACCAGTTATCTGAGACATGATATGAAGAAAAGGAAGGAAGGTAAGGGAGAGAGGGTGATGGGGTGGCGGAAGGAGTGTGCAGACAGGAAGTCAGGGGAAGCTTTTCTAAATAAGTGGTGTTCAAATAGCAACCGGAATGAAGTGAGCCACGAGGGTGTCTAGAAGAACCACATTCCAGACCCAAGAACCTGCTGGTGCCAATACCCCAAGAATACAGCATGACTGGAGAGGTGTAGGAACAGAAAAAACGTATTTTTAAAGGCTCACTAGAACATCAATCTGGAGAATACACTGTTTATTTTTATTTTTGTGGGTACATAGTAGGTGTATATATTTATGGGATACACGAGATGCTTTGATGCAGACATGCAATGTGAAATAAACATCATAGAGAATGAGGTATCCATCTTCTCAAGCATCACTTTAAGTATTTATCCTTTGAGTTACAAACAATCCAATTACACTTTTTTAGATTATTTTAAAATATACAATTCAGTTATTACTGACTATAGTATCCCTATTGTGCTATCAAATTGTAGGTCTTATTCATTCTATTTTTTTTGTACCCATTAGCCATCCTCCCCCACAACCCCACTACCTTTCTAGCCTCTAGTATCCATCCTTCTACTCTCTGTGCCGGGGAGTTCTATTGTTCTGATTTTTAGATCTCACAAATAACTAAGAACATGGGAAGTTTGTCTTTCTGTGCCTGGCTCATTTCGCTCAACATAACGTCCTCCAGTTCCATCCATGTTGTTGCAAATGACAGGATCTCATTCTTTTTAGTGGCTGGATAGTACTCCATTGTGTATAGGTACCATGTATTCTATATCCGTTCTATTGATGGGTACTCTGGTTGCTTCCAAATCTTAGCTATTGTAAAAAATACATGGGGACAGCATTAGACCAGAGAAAGGCTGCTGTGATCAGGCAGCAAAGGGATGACGGTGATCTGGATGGGGAGGAAACGCTACTTGGATTTGGAAAATATTTTGAAGGTAGAACAAAGTGATTTGCTGATGTTATATGTGGATTGTGAGAGAAAGACAGAAGTTAAGCTTCAATCAAGTTTTTTGGCCTGAGCTACTGCATGTAGTGGCCTGCCATTTGTTGAGTTGTGGAAGACTGAAAGAGAAACGTTCTTGATAGAAAAATTAAACATTCATTTTGGATAGGTGAAGTTTAAGACATTAATAGACCTCCGAGTGGAGATGATGGATAGGCAGCAGGATTAGGAGTCTGGCTTTCAGGGGAGAGGGCCAGGCTGGAGATTAGAGCTGAGGTGTCTCCAGAGTACCATGGTATTGCGAGCTGTGGAACTAGCCTGGATACCATGCTCTAGAGCACATGCAGAGAGCAGCAGATGTTTGAAAACTGAGCTCTGAGGTTTTTCAGTGTTCAGAGATACTGAAAAGGTGGAGAACACAGAAAGGGGAACTGAGAAGCAGCAGCCAATGATATAGAAGCTAAAGGAGGAAACCACATGGAAAGAGTATTTGAAGAGAGGTTACAAGGCATAAGCTTGTCTCAGACCTAAGTTGCAGGAGACTCTCAGTGTTTGACATGAGGAATGGAGGAAATATCTGAAGTCGAAAATGGGCATCTTTATTCCTCTGTGTCCCTTGCAGTAAAAAAGGTTAGCACCTTTTGGCTAGACACTTTTCTACTTTAAAATGCACACTTGCTCACTTTTGTCTGTAGGATGAGTCTTAGCTGCTCAGCTTTGTGTTCCTCATGCTTCACAACCTGGCTTCATCCCACCTCTTTCCAGCTTTGTCTTTCACAATCCACGACTCTCATCCCAGCCAATCTATACCCTATTACTCTGGCAGTGTTGAGCTACTTCCTCATTTCTAGTTATCAGCTTGCATAGCTGTGCTTTCACTACTGCCATCCCATCTGTCTGGCCCATCATTTCCTCCTCTCATTTTCTAATGAACGTTTGCCCATCTTTAAACTCACAGCTCAGATGTTACCTTCCATGGAAAGCTTTTTCCTGCCACTCCAATAAGAAATCTACTGCGTTTTTTCTCTTAATACCTTAACAACTTGCTCAGTTACGCTTCTACATTAGCTACAACTCAGTGCACCATATTTATATATTGGACCATCCATGCCAAATGTGTATTAGCTATCTATTGCTGTGTAACAAATTGCCCCTGAATTTAGCATCTTAAAACAGCAAACATTTATTATCTCATGGTTTCTGAGGTCCAAGAATCTGGGAACGGCTGAGCTGGGTGGTTCTGACTCTGGTTTCTTATGAGGTTGCAGTCACAATGTTGGCTGGGCTGCAGCCTTCTCAAGACTCAACTTGGACTGAGGAATCTGCTTCCAAGCTAGCAGGCTTCCATTCCTTGCTGGCCAGGGGCCAGAGACTTGCTGCTCACTATGCAGGCCTTTTTACGGGGCTGTTCTCAACACAGTAGCTTGCTTCATCAGAGCAAGTGATCCAATACTGAAACCACAGCCTTTTATAACTTAACCTTGGAAGTGGCATACCATCACTTCTGCCTTACAGTAGTTATCACACAAATCCATCCTGGTTCAACGCGGAAGAAAACTGCACAGAGTGTGAATATCAGGAGGTGAAGCTCTGTAGGGGGCATCTTAGCGATTCTTTGCTGGCTGCTGCAAAAGGAACACATCTGTCTTTTCAACTTCCTTCCCCCACCGCCACTTACAGTGAATGGTTCGTAGAAGTCACACACTCTGTGATGACTGGGGAATGATTAACTGGCTGAGCAAAGAAACAAGCCTAGAGAATGGGAAGTAGTGTTGACATTCTGATCCTATTTTCCACCAAAAAGTAATGTGCAAAAGGAGGGAGAAAGACCTAATTATCTTTTCCTAGATAATTAGAAATGTTTTTAGTGCTGTTTTATTGTCTATTCGTTTGCATCCACAAACATTTTCAACCTTGTACTTAAAGCACAGATTGAACAAATCACATTGCTGTTCTTTAAACGTTTGACATAATTTCCACTGAGAAAATTAAAAATTTTGGTGGAGGGCAGGTAGAGTGGATGTTGAGCAATATATGAGTAAACAAGGAAAGTAATTTTAGAAAGAAGCATTTACAGAGAGTGGACCTGGGTGGTATTTGGTGCAGCAGACTGGAAGTGAAGATGGCGTGAGCTCACTGGGCCCAGAGTTTCCATGGAAAACGGAAATGGAGAGATGCTAAAGAAAACCTTACTTTCTCACAAATATAATATAACATTGTTAAATGTTTCAAATTTTAGTTTTAATTTTAAAAGCTAGAAGAAGTGAAAGCATATAATCATCAGGATCAGCTGGATCTTTTTATTACTCTCTAATGTGCTTCACTGGAACCATATTTCTGGCTCAAGTATCTGGAATTTGTGTCACTGGCAACTGTCACCACCTTTATTTTCTGTGTTTAATTTTTGAAGGGCCCATGCATTGTTTTTTTTGTGTGTGTGAATTCTTATAAGTTGTAGACACTTTTATTTTATAAATGAACAATGTCTCAGTGCCACAGGACACAGAAGGTCTGATTTCATGTTTTTCATCTAAATCAAGTAGAAATTTGGGACTGCTGTCCTTCAGACCCAGACCTGGTTTGAGCAGGGACTGTTGCGTTTTCCTCCAGTGAGAGGATGAGGAACTGGTGGAGCTTATCAGCTGGATGATATAGGAACATATTAGGAACATTTTAGGAATATGAGAATGTTCTTGAAAGGAAGGCTCAGCTGGTTAGATAGACTAAGATAAGCATGTGTGACACTGGGGAGAAAATAAAGGTGCGATGAAAGACGTTTAAAGGAGAAAGTCACAGGAGGAAAATAAAAATAAAATAAGACGAAGAAAGAAAAAATATCACATGATATCACTTATGTATAGAATCTACAGTATTCAGACTCATAGAAGCAGAGTATAATGGTTGTTGTCAGGGAATGGAGGGAGGGGGAAATGGGGAGATGTTGATCAAAGGGTACAAAGTTTCACTTATGCAAGATAATTTTTTTTTTGAGACAGAGTCACTCTGTCACTCAGGCTGGAGTGCAGTGGCACAATCTTGGCTCACTGCAACCTCTGCCCCCGGGTTCAAGTGATTCTTCTCCCTCAGCCTCCTGAGTAGCTGGGATTACAGGAGTGTGCCACTACGTCTGGCTAATTTTTGTTTTTTTAGTAAAGATGGGGTTTCACCATCTTGGCCAGGCTGGTCTCGAACTCCTGACCTCGTGATCCACCCACCTGGGCCTCCCAAAATGCTGGGATTACAGGCATGAACCACTACGCCCAGACAAGATAAGTTATAAAGATCTACCTTACAACATATGGGCTGTGGTTAACAATACTGTATCATATATTTAAAATTTTACTAAGAGGATGGGTTTTATGTTAAATGCTTTTATCAGAAAAGGAAAAACAAAAGACAACAAAGCAAGCAATAGAAGGGGACAGAAGGAACCTTTTGGAGATGGTGGATAAATGTATTGCATTAATTGTTATGATGGTTTCAGAAGTAGATACTTATCTTCAAACATACCAAGTTCTATATGTTAAATACATACAGATACTTATATGTCAATCATATTTCAATAAACAGTTTAAAAGAAATCACAGGAGGGCTAGGAAAGACAGGTTGCTTTTCCTAAAGAGGATAAAATCTATAATGGGGAAAAACTCAAGGGAAAAGGTTTTCTGTTCCCTTTCACATAAAACTTAGAAGTTAGAGAGCAAGAAAAAATATTGGAAAACACATAATAATTTGTTTAAACAAAACTGGAACTGTTACTAATAGGATTTACTGACTTAAGCCTTTTGCCCAGTTTTTTTAAAGAATCATCTTTAAGGCCAGGCGCAGTGGCTCACACCTGTAATCCCAGCACTTTGGGAGACTGAGGTGGGTAGATCATGAGGTCAGTAATTTAATACCAGCCTGACAACATGATGAAACCCCGTCCCTACTAAAAATACAAAAATTAGCTGGGCATGATGGTGTGCACCTGTAATCCCAGCTATTCAGGAGACTGAGGCAGGAGAATTGTTTAAACCCAGGAGGTGGAGGTTGCAGTGAGCCGAGATTGTGCCATTGCACTCCAGCCGGGGCGACAAAGCAAGACACTGTCTCAAAAAAAAAAAAGAAGAAGAAGAAAAGAATCATATTTAACTTAGAGCAACAAAAAGTATTTCAAGAGCAAGAAAATGTTTCTAAAGGTTGTTTCTGTTTATCTACATAGCACATATCCTGTAAAGAACTCTTGCTTAGTCTGTGGGGCTCAGAAAGCCAACTGAGGAGCTCAAGTTTAAGAGATGCTTGCTTACTGCTAAGCATGAATTTATAGACTCTATTTTTTTTCCTTATTATTCTCTATCAGCCTCTGTCACTGACATATAAAGTAGTGATGATAGAAATCCCTGTCTACTGATTTCTACAAATAAGTTATATAAGGAAGTCTCAAAGTAGAGCCTGTGTTTGGTCAGGTCTTTATTCGCCAAGCTGACTATTGAATGAATGAATGAATGTAAGAATGTAGAAAATAGTTTGACTATCAAACTAGAATGCTGTTTGACCATCTTAAATTTCAACAAAAAGGTCATGAAAGTTTCACAGGTTTATGAATCGCCAGCTCTACCTTTCCTGCTCCCTAGAAACTCAAAACATATAAGGATTGTCATATATATGCAACCTATATGCAATCAAATATATTCTTAAATCCAGTTGCCATTATGCTGTCTTGCTTTTCTGAATCTGGCACCACGATTTATTTGCTTCTCCCTCTCTCTGTACAACACACACACAAACACACACACATACACACACACACATACAGCATTGCTGTTTAACAAAAGCAATTCCCTTAAATTTCACAAGAGTTCCAATTGCTTGATAAGAAGGGCCTGTACAGTTCTCATCCATGTGGATAGGATCCCACCTGAAACATTAGCTATCTGTTCCCACAAACATGGTTCTCACTGGATATTCTCTACCTCAAAGCAGCATTTTCCTCTTTATTTCTCTATAGATAGAAGGATTATCCCTAGCAGCAGTATGTGACTCCATACTGACTGTAGGCTCTGTTTTGCTTTGCTCTGAATATCACCACATATATCCCACCTCTTTGCTTGTTCTAAATATCCTGGGAAATGATAGATGAGCTGCCATTTTATTTGCAACTAATAAGTTAGTTTTATTGTTACAGTAGGAGGTTTTTGATCAGGATAGGTGCCTTCTTTTGTTTCACTGATTTTTCTAGGATTAAAGAATTGATGCCAAATAAATCCAGCTAGGCTAGTGATCACAAGAACCCTATATGCCTCTTTTAGTGTGAGTCAATGTCTAACTCTTTTAGGGACTCCGGGCAGGGAAATCAGTAAATTCTCAATCTTGGTGTATGCCGACAGCAGGCCTGATGAAATGAAACCCCCTTTCATAACATACCCTGACTCTCCTTCCTAACAAGCAGGAATTTGAGCATTAGGCTACATGTGTGGTAAAGTTTCACCATAGTCCCTATGCTGAGTGATACAGAAGACAAGTTGGGGTAAAACAGACAATAAAAGCAAGACATACAGGTTGGAGCTTAGGACAGCCCTAAGCATTTAGGCAGAACAGGAGAATTTAAATATAAAGCAAGAGTTTGCAACTAGAGAGTCAAACCAGAGTATCCAGAAAGACTGATAGAAACAGCATTGGCTGCAATCGTGGTTTAACCACAAGAAATCTTTCTTGGGTTCCTTTAAGGCTTGGGAGGGAACCGTGAATAGCTTTGAGCTGAATCTGACTCCACAATAATAATAACAACAATAATGAGAACACCTAATGTTATCAAACACTTGTTATGTGCCAGAAAGTATGCTAACTACATGACAATGATCTCATTTAGCAGACCTAATTTTATATTTAGTTTATTTTAAAATGTAGATTCTAAGATAACATTTCTATGTAAAAAAGAAAAAAAAATCAAGGAATGTGGTTCATTCTTATGCATTCCTTCCATCACATTACCTTTGGGAATATTTTGATGAATCCTTAATTTTCTGACATGCAATGATTTTAGATTAGATTTTTAATGTGATGGTGATAGAGCTTTTATGGCCTGTCCTCCTCAGTTGCTTGAGAACGTTCTGGGAAGCTGTTAGTCCTGTACTTGTACGTAATTGTCATTTCTCTGGAAATTAGCTAATATAATCACCAGGAAATCAGTGCTTTCTTTTTTTGGCTCCTAAATATGTGCTGTTTATCTTATTTCTGTGTTTTCTTCTGTAAGAACTTTTAGCTCTCATTATCTGTTATTTAAATGTTGACAGTACCTCTATGACAACTTATATTCCAGCACATTATTTTGGTTGGCTTTAAAAGGTTTAGTTTTTTTGTTGTTGTTAGGATTTTTGATTGTCTGGTAAGCACGTGAGAATGCTTAGTTCTGAATTATAATGGCTGGTTAGGGTAGGAACCGTCACTTTTTGTTTTGATTATATTTTGCCACAGTGTATATTTTTTCCCTGTAACTCAAAATATTGCATGACGATTAGGCTTATAACAAGCTTAATTCAAATCGTACATGTAAATATATTTTGTCTAGTGGGCTTTTCTGTCAACGTTCCTGAGTTTTTGTTTTAGCATCATAATGTGTTGCCTTTTACATTAGAACAAAAGCCCCCAAATGTCGGTTCATCAGCTGACAATACCAGTTTTGTCTCTTAATTAGAAAAGAGAATAAAGCTGTTTAGGGGTGTCAATAAAATGACAGATGCATCATTAGCAGACAGCTATGGTGGATCAGTTTTGTGAAAATACTTGGAATGGAATTAATAGGAATTTCTGCTAGCATATTTAAATTGAAAGCTTGGGGGAAGAAAGCAGTGCTTTAATGCCGTGGACTAGTCAAAGAAAACGGACGCAAATGACAATTTAATACTGAATTAAGAGTGTAAGAGAAATCAAGTTGCAATAGTGAATACATTACTGAGAACTTTATATATTATTAATATATCACAAATGAGCCATTATGAGTATTGTATGATTAATTCATTTAATAAATATTTATTGAGGGTCTACTAAGTGCCAGGTGGTAAATTTAATTAGAGTATACAAGTGAGTCCAGACCCACTGTCACTGTCCCGTATAATTAGTAGGGCAAAATTTCAATTCAACTCTAAATCTCGGGGGTTCTTCAGAGGTTTTGCATTGGATGGTCTCACAGTGTATAAAACCCAGGTCATTCAATGTGATTGAAAGGTTAATTCCATTTAGTCCATATGTCCTAAATGGTTGGCAAGGTTGCTTTAGCAAGTACAGGCAGGTGCACATGGGTGTGCTAATGCATAAGATAGTACCTCATTTTACCTAGTCATCAGGAACTACTTTACTCATGAGACTAAAGCACTTTGTCCAGTTCAATGATTATATTCTCATTACTTAAAATAGTGCCACCCTAGAGTAGGTACCCCATAAATACTCATTAATGAATGGTGGAGAAAATAATTCACATAAAACTGAAGACAAGCAGTAGGTAAATTGGATAAATTTTAAGTAAGATATGGGTTGGCATACTAAAAGACCTTTGTTTTGTTTGAAATCTATTTATTTGTTTATTTATTCTGTCGATGCTTAGAACACATCAGCTGTTCAATGAGCTGTGTCAGGACTGGGAAGTTCAGAAATGAAACACACAAGCCCCTGCCTTCAAGGAGCTCTGAGTTTGTGCTGAGTGATTTTGATCAGAGACCCCCCTCAAGTGTATGGTCCTAGGATGTAGAAGAGTAGAGAGAATATCACAGAACTCTAAGGGCTGGCCTTGGAGCCGTGTGCAAAAGTCATTTTTTGTAAATCTCAGCAGGAAAAATGTGTGAGCCCTTAGTCAGGACCGAGGTATGTGCTATTGTGGGTAACCCTGAGATCAAACCTGGAATTTCAAGTGCGTCCTCTAAGGAACAGCCACACTCTCACTTCTTGCTCTCAAACTCCGCATTTCAATCACCTTTGTTTCAGCGTTGTACCTGGTGTATTTGACCCCCAGAGTGGTAATACTTATTCTATATGACAGAATCATTTAGTGATAGTTAAGTAATAATGAATAATGTGTATTTTCTTAATATTTTGGTTTTTAAAATTAATAAAGAAATATTAATTTTATAGATGTTACTTAAAATCAGTAAAATACTAAATCATAATAAGTAATAATCAAACAATAAAAAATAAAATAATAATAAAATAATGCATGAACTGAAATTTGTATTTACCAAACAAAAAAAGCACGCCTTGCAGTTTTCGTTGTTTTGGTATTTAAAAATTTTAAATATAAATAAAAATTCTAGGGAGTTATACAGAATGAGGGGACTATAACACAATTTTCCTTACTGTTACAATCACTGTGCTAGCATATTTATTTAGAATCTCCTGTTTAAATGAAGGACCTGGTAGAAGGACTAGTTTAGGAGGAATGAATTACATTCAAAGTGAGTTTATACCTTTTTACACAATTAAGAACTTGTTCTTGAAATGAATGCTAGTAACTGATCTAGGTATATCAGGAGGGCCAAGTGTATAACTGGTGGTTCTCCAAATTTTACTTCCATGCAGAACACCATGTTCATGTAAAGAAACGTAAGAAAAATGTTCTAATTTACAACCCTCTGAAACTCAGTGGACTGAAAGTATCATTGTTTTACAGCATATCATTTAATAATTGCTGTTCATGGTGATGACTCCCAGTCATAAAAAAAAATCTTTAAATTGTGATCATTGTGCAATAACATTAAGTCAAGAAAATTTGTGATAGAATTTACAAATATTGCTATCCGGGATATTTTGTGATAGTTACAGCTATACAAAGTTGAGTCATCTGAAATGTTTCATTTCTCTATGATCCAAAGCAAAGCTTTTTTTATTTTAATTAAGGACACTTTAGATATATACATGGATTTTCACCGGTTAGAGGTAGGTGCCCCTGAAAGATAAGACTCTCCTGTGCACTACGGGGTATTGTAAAGATCAACTTGTTTAGTTTGTGCAAGAAAGAAAATGCCCCATTCTTTTTATCTTTGCTTTTTTTCATGTAATAACCACAAGTGAAAAAAATAAGCTGGAGCATCAGTGCTACCTCTTATTACCATCAAGTATTTAAAGTTATCCTTATTTACTCATTCACTCATTTATTCTTTCAACAAATATGTATCAAACTTGCCATATGCCAGATAACTTGCTACACGTAGGCAAATCACATCCAACAAGGTCAAGGGTATGGTGGCATTGACAGACAGGGAAATCCCACTCTACAGTAAAGTGTGGTTCCTGTGCTGGTGACAAAGGTGTACACCCTCAGGTATGGGAACATAGGCATTCTTGAAAATGGAAACACCAAAGCACCAAAAGAAAAATGGAAATGAATAGGAAGTATCTGTCTCTGTGTGCATTATAGATATAGTCAGTACTCAGCTGTTAAGTCCAGCAAAAATTCCATTGCTTTAATTAATTTCTTTGTGCAGATTCTTCCTAGTAAGCCTTAATTTTAACAAAGTTAATTAGGTTGAAGATTAAAAATCCCATTAGTGTCGATCATTCACTTCTTGCCTCTGTCAACAAGGTACTAAAATCTTGCTCAGTTTCAGAGGGCCAAGTGGAGGGAAGGGGTGAAAAAGAGCAGATGAGCTGGCTGCTGGGCATTCTTCAAGACCGGATATATTATGCTGTTTTTGAAGATTTAGGTGGATATCAGATATAATCATTTTAAAGCATATCTTGTCCTTTTCCAGTCATCAGTCATCTCTCCTCCTTTAAACCTGTGGCTATTTATTTTCTGAAAAGTCTGCGGCAATGGTTACATTGGCTGAGAAACTCTATTCCATCTACTCTGATTCTCTAATTTGTGGGTTTGCAGGGCATAGATTTTTAATCAAGGACCTGTTTCCACTGTCACCTTGTCTGCCTGTTTATTATGGTTAAGGACTCAATGGTGGCTAATATCTTACTCAGAGCAGTAAAGAACAAACAATTAAGAGAATCACGAATTACCTGCAGGTCATAATTCTGTTTAAAATACTGGTTTGTTTGAGTTATGTGTTCCTCCTTGCCTCCCACATTCAACTTACAATGGGCAGAATTGCACAAATGCAAACATGTATTGTTAAGATTTGCTCCCAGGACGTGGCTATAGTGTTAATGTAGCAGCCACGCAAAAAAAAGGGAGGACCAGGTCCGGAGCAAGGGAGCAGTTAGCTGCAGGCTGAAACCTGTTCACAGTGGAAAGTCGTTAATGGGGAAGGAGCCAAAAAGGGTTAGAGGTAATGGGAAGCCATCTGAAATCAAGTTCAAACAGGGACATGGCAAAAGCATTCCACTTCCTGAACAGAACTGAAGACCAAGGGGAATTTGATCAAGATTTAGGATTAGAAAAAAACGGAGTATACATTATGCAGAATAGGATTGTCCAAGCAAATTTATCTAAAAACAAGGTGAGGGTAAATCACAACAGGTCACAGCCCCCATAAAATTTTTCTGGGGTACTAGTACCCACAAAAGATGGAGAAACTCCACAAGACTAGAGCAAAGGGGGAGACAAGGTATGTAGCTTGAGCCTTTATGGTGTGTGTGTATGTTTGGGGCAGAGAGGAGATGTGTAGGGCTGCACAGAATGTTCTGCACATAGTAGATCATTGGGAGTGTTGGGCTTACAGGGGAAGCCTACTGATAAATATATATAGCCTAATGTCTTTCCCTGGGCTACTGCCTATAAGTTCCTACCACAGTGCTTAGCATGTTGTCAGCCCTCAATATATGGTGGTGACTACTACTGGCATTGTAATTATTATGTACATAGTTTGGATCAGTGTGAACAGCTGGGACCACTGTAGGCTGACATGGGCAATGTGAAAAGCAAGAGTTTCAGTTATAAATAGTTTCTTGACATAACACCACTGAAAAACTGGGCATAGGGCAAGCTTTATAAATGTTCTCCTATCAAGAACTGATGACAGGCTTGGGTAGTCTCCAGTTGCAGAACAGAAGTACCTGTTCACGGTGGATGAAAGGTGGGCCTTCTTCAGGTGAAATGTGCTTCTCCTTGGGTTTCAAGCTCATCACTGAAACGATGAAGGTGAAGAACTAAGTTATCTCTGTTGTCCATTTTAATTCTAAAATCTGTGATTCGGGACTCTAGCTGAGTGTCATTATCTCTGCTTGACTTAACATGGCCTTTCCTTCTCCTTTCTTCTTTGCTGAAAAAAATCTCAAGTCTTACCACTTTTGAACCCATCCTGACACACAGCCCTACTGCTATGGAAATCCTTTTCGAGTTTGTTGGGCAAAGCATTCTGTTTCTCAGAACAAAGACCTTAGTTAACTCTTTAGCACCGCCTCTTATCTCTTCACACACTCCCTATTCTGGTCAACCTCTACTGCCTATGAGAATCTGCTTGAAAATTGTGCAAAGTACCTTCTGGTTCAAAGCAGCAGCCTCTACACATGCTCTCTGCATCACAGCTCAAGGCAGGAAGGGAAGAGGTGTCAGAGTGACAGTCTGCAACAAGACCAACAACACAGTCCTAACTCACTCGGTTAATCCCGCCCAGCAGGTAGAATAATTGTTTTAAGTCTTAACTTTACCAGAAATACTTTTGCAACCTTTAATGAAGCCAGCACCCTTCCCTGCCCCATGGTCCATCATTCCAAGTACACTGCTGTGGAATGGCTTCACATGGGCTTATTTTGCCTGGTCATCTAGATTTTGAGCTGCAGAGACCCAGAATGATTCCTCTTGAGATGCAGCTAAAGACCATTCTGAGTCTGGCTTTTTTATGTACAGTTTCTGAAGTCAGTGTTGTAATGCTGTCATTGTACTTCATTTGGTTTTTTTTTTCCCCTTGCCTTTGACTGTGACTACTCTGTTCATAATCGACATGCACAGAACTCAACTGCACAGAGTAAATATTTTTAAGCAGGATTAAACACCAATTCTTACTTACCACTTGAAAACCTGCAATCCAAGAAATCGTGGAAAAGAAGAAACCAAAGGTGGCTCACTCATTGATGATTGCTCTGCCTTTCACCCATATTTGGTCTTTAGCCATAACATACTCATTACATTCACATTCAGAAGTCAGCTTATCTGTGCCAAGAAACATAAATTGCATGTCAACATTCCTTGAGAGTCACGCCTGTGTCTTTCCACACCATCTGAAATGGTTACTTGGCCCAAATCTCCTCTCATTGATAGGAGTCACAGCTCTTGGATGATAAGGACGTCTCTTAGGTTCAGGTTTGGAGGAATCCCAACTTTTTCTCCATGTTTTTTCCTCTGCCCCTCATAAAAACACACAGACATCAGATAGGAAGAATTATAGATGGGAAAGATGAAATATAGGATCTTTTGTTTCTCATGAATAACCCATCAAGTCTGGTAGGTTTAGAGTGGGGGTATGTTTTTGCTTTGAAGAAGAGGGAGTTAAGAAGGGGGAATAATAGTCAGAAAGGGATATTTGTTCTGCTTTGGACTTTGTCTATTAATGGTGTCATGCCTATATTGTCTTCAAGTGAGTGGAGATAAAAGCAATTGAATACCCAAAATGCCTTAATCGGCCACCTCCATTCATTAATCAAGTGAGAAACAAGAGCCTCCAGCTTTAGGTTGGTGTAATTTCAGCTTAGAGGAAGCACTTTCTGCTCATTAAAGTCTTAAACTCAGCTTGTTTCTTAGTTACCTGAAATTAGAATGGCCAGTCTTCTACAAGATCATATCATTAATCTGTTCATTATTTATTCAAAATAATGTATTGAGTGCATACTATGCAAATTACTTTATGCAAGATCTATGGAAGGAACAAAAAAAGTAATGAGAATGTCAACTCCTATTTCAGCATAAATGTCACAGCTTCAGAGACACCTTCCCTGACCACTCCGTCTGAATGTAGCTCACCACTCATGGGCAATCATATTTATCTTGTTTTATTTTCTACATAGCTCTATCACTTATATATTGCTTTTGACTACTGATATATTTAAGTAATTTTTAGTTTTCCCCTAGAAAAATGTAAGTTCCAAAATAAGAGAAACTTGCATCTTGTCCACCCCTTGTATCATCTGGGTTTTCTGGAGAAACAGAACCAGTTGGAGATATATATATATATGTGTGTGTGTGTGTGTGTGTGTGTGTGTGTGTGAATATATGCATACACACATATATTGTATTTTATATGTATATAATTTATGTTAAGGAGTTGGCCCGTAGGATTGCAGGAGCTGTCAGGTTCAAAATCCATGGGGCAGCCTGGCAGGTTAGGGACTCTTAGGCAAGGGTTGATGCTATAGCCTGGAGGCAGATTTTCTACTTTCTCAGGGAAAACTTGGTTTTGCTTTTAAGGCCTTTCAACTGATTACATGATGCCCACCCCTTATTATTGAGGGCAGTCTCCTTTAATTAAAGGAAACTGATTATCTGTTGGCTACCTCATTCCATTGCCTTGGAGTTCTATGAAAAATTATAAATCAAGTAATTTATCCAACAAGTTTTTAAAAAGCTATTTTTTTAAATGATTACATAAGAAATATGAGGATGTATCTTGATGTACAAAGTTTAGTTGATACAGAGTAAAAAGTGAAAAGCCCTTTTATCTTGCAGTCTTTTTCCTGCCCCCACCCTGCCCCAAGCTCTACTGGTAGTGTGATATGAAACCTCTCATATCCTCATTTTTGCATTTGTTTTGTGTATACATGGAGGGGGAGGCTTTTACACAAATTAAATATAGTTACTATTCCATAACTTACTACTTTCATATGCTCATTTTTGAAACCTTTTAGATCTTCATTTTTGCATTTGTTTTGTATACACATGGGGGGAGGCATTTACATGCATTGAATATAGTTGTTATTCTATAACTTATCTTTTCGCTTATTGCATAGATCGTACAAGTCATGATCCCACTCTCCTTGTGTTTATGATCCAGGTGGGAAGACACATCCTCTGCAAGGAAATAATTAAGCCACAGCACTGGCCAGTGTATCATTCAGAGCTCAAATAAGTGATACTAACAACAGGGTTTTTAAAAAAAGACAAGCAATTCGGAGCAGGGAAGAGCCTTGTAAAAGGTAGGGATGAGCAAAGACCTACGTGAGGGTCAGGAATCTATATCAAGTTGGTATTTCACTGACCTGTTTCATTGTGTGACAGTAACTAAAGCCCAGTTGAGCAGCTTTCTCATTGCCCTCTCTGGGCCTGTAACTGTCTGTCTTTGGTTCAATTTGTCTCTGCAGCTGACAGTGGCAATGAGCTGTTTCTTGGGAGAATGTGTTGCTGCAGTTTGGTTCCTTCAGAATGAGTGGGGCTCCTGGCTCCTTTGAGGTATGGTCCTCTTGGATCTTGTGGGTCAGCTCTTAATTGGGTGCGGGAGGTGACTCATTTAAGCTATTTTGTACTCAGTTAGTGTTATATTTTACTGACTGTAATAAATGTCATTTTATTAATCAGTTTGGCAATCCTTTTTATCTCCAGGAAAATAGCAGAAACCTATCTTTTTCTCATTTTGTCATCACCTCTAAAGATTATCCCTTCTTAAAGAAGCTAGAACACTTTACATAATTTTTCTTTTATATGGTATTGAAAATTAAATGTAAACATGTAAGAGGAAATGAATACGAACCCTGGTGTAAAGTGAGGTGTTCTCCTAGCTTTGGCTCTACCGCTGGCCGTATCTGACTTTCAGGTGAGGGGTAGGCATGTGAAATGAGTGGAACCCAAGTGTTACAGAGCGACCATGTGCTAGAGGGCAACAGGGCAAGGCACAGACAACAGTGTTCTCTGAGTTCTGCCACCAGGGTGTGGCATTAAGCCAACTGTGTTGTTGCAGGGACAAATTGGAGTTGGAGTAGCCCTTAAGCATTTTAAAGTCCTGAAACACTGCTCACACACAATCTTACAATTAATTCTAGTTTATGAAACAAAAAGGCAAATCTGGAAGCCAGAGTCTAGAGTAAGGCTTAGAGTACAGTTTGCAAACCATAAATTCAGTGGAATGAAGTGATATCTGTTCCCCCTATGGAATTCTGTGCAAAATTGTTAATGAGGTCATCAAACAAGTTTTTATAAAGCTATGTTTTATTTAAAATAATGATTACATAAGAAACTTTCCAGAGTTAGTGGGGAGGAATAAGTGTGTGTGTGTGTATGTGTGTGTGTGTGTGTAAAGCCTTCATTCCCTCCATAGAAATAACTCTAGAAACCCCTAAGGCTTAGACTACAGTTTGCAAACATAGTCTAAATTCAATGAAATGAAATGATGTCTGTTCCTGCTTTGGAATTCTTTGCAAATTGTGAATGAGGTAATTCATCCAACAAATTTTTAAAAAGCTATGCTTTATTTAAAATAATGATTATATAAGAAACATGAGGGTTTCTCTTGCTGTAAAATGTTTAGTTGATATGGAGTAAAAAGTGAAAAGCCCTTATATTTTGCATTTTTTCCTGCCCCTACCCCTGCCCCAAGCTCTATTGATAGCTTGATATGAAACCTTTTGGATCTTCGTTTTTGCATTTATTTTGTATATACATGGAGGAGGAAGTATTTACATAATTTGAATATAGTTATTATTCTGTAACTTACCTTTTCACTTAACAATATGACTTAGAAATCATTTTCTATCAGTGTGATATACCTAATTCTTCATAAAGCTGAAAGGTACTAATAGTGTATAACAATTCCCATTTGCCTCGTGCCATCAACAGCTCTGGAATTATCAATCTCTCAAATGTCTTCTGTCAGAAGGGCAAATTTGATATCTTCATTTTTTAACTTATTTTCTCAGATCATTCATTGTGCACTATATATTGGCAAAGTAGGTTTCTCATCTGTTATGTTGAAGATAACCTAATATCTACAAAACGGTACCCATTTTGAGTATAATATCTGTTTAGCAGGGTTACTGACTGTTAAGCTGTTTCTGTTAAGAAATTTAGATCTTGTAATCTATAAAGTAATTTTTTTCTGGGATTCAAGCATATTTTCATGGACTCACAGTCATTATTGGCCTTGGACAGAGGACATTTTATTAATTAGAGGAAACTTGTAGTTCTTATGATGAAATATAAATAGAATTTCAATTTATAAATGCAATCATTATCATTCTCCCCTTTATTTAAATTGACAGGTTCAGCAATTATAAAGTCTTAGTATTCTCTTTTTAACCTTTTTTTTTTTGGTCAATTTACTTGTCAGTTTAATAGAGGTTTTTTTTCCTTTAAAAACAAAACAAACCAAAACAGTATCAAGTTCCTAATAACTTCTTATTTCATGTACTAGTATGTCAAGTAAGTTGCCAAACCAATCCATTATAGGAGGCACGGATCCCCTAAGTAAATGCCAGTAAAAGGAATAGATTTAGTAAGATTAATAATCATTTTAATTTATAGCACTCTCTTTCCCAAAGACACTTGGGAAGCTTTGCAAAGATTTGAACCAAAAATGCGGTTTAAACCACTGGGAAACAGATATGTAAACTTGCTAAAAAAATAAAATATGAGCCTCATATAGTGGTCCTTCATATTCAGAGATGACACATTCATATTATATAGTTATCAGTTCAACAAGTTTTTACTGCTTTTTATTTGTTCTCCACAAGCCTTATTTTTGATAGATGGTCCCTAAGATATACAGGGAGCGTCCTTTCAGTAGTGTGTGAGTGATGAAAAGCAAAACAAAACAATTTATCAAATCACACTGCATACATCCCTATAAATTTAGAGAGTGATGAATCTGTAGACCCATAGAAGGTGGCATGTCATGTATTCATCAAAGGTAAAGCCCCAAACATCTCAAACGCTGCTGTTGACAGGAAGGCTGGTATTGCTTGGAAAAAAGAAAAGAAAAGGAATTACCCTCTGAAACTATTCCTACACTGTAAGAATTCTTTGGAAGATTAAGCAGTTGTCTGTAGCATTTTAGTTCAGAACTCTACAGAGAATTTGATAGGACTCTTTCAACAGAGGATGATGTCACCGCATTCCTATTTAATACAATGAAGTGGATTTGCAAAAACACTCAAGAATGCCTACTATATGTGTGCTATATCTATAATTTATAGCTTCTAATGAAGAACCAAATAAAACACTTCTTAGAATGTAAAAAGGAAAAAAGAAGATAAACATTTGTTTTTTTCACATCTTGCTTCAGGGAAGACAGTGGTTTTTCCCATCACAGATATTTCACAAGTACAGATAAAAAACATATTGACCTAAATTCATTCCCTAATGGCAAGGTACCCAACTGATACTTAATTAGAGGTGAGTCTCATCTTTTGTCACTTGGTGAGCAGACTAGTAAATTATTGCATTATACTTTAATATAAAAAGATCAGATAATAATAGTTATTATTATTACCCTCCTTGTCTGCTTTAAGGACCCAAGATTTTTAAAGGTCACTATTGTCACCAAGTCTCAAAGCATTTGTTTCCTGGGAGCATTAGGAGGTTGGTGGCTTGTAAGGATCCTCTTTAGCTCTTTTCAGAATAAGAAAGAATTAATCTCTTCAAGTGCTGGCCTGGCCCTGTGTACCAGCATGCTCCAAGTAATGGTGCATTTCTATTGCACGAGGATTGATAGGGTGGACGAGACCCCCAAGGGAATGTGTCATTCTGCTAAATTTCAAATTATTTACTTAGTAGGGGAAACTTACTTCAGAAGTTCTTTACGTGGTTGATTCTTTCATATCTATAATTACAGCAGTACAGCTTAGTACATAATTTTGACAGGGTGGGGTTTCTTTTCTCCTTCTATTTTTCCTACTTATTTAGGTTATTTTTTCTCTTTAAGAATAAATAGGTATGTTTAATTAAGGAAAATATCTTCCAAATCAACCAGAATTGACTCTGGTGGATAGCCCCTGATTATGTGAAAACCCTGGCTTCTTTCTATGATACCCTGATATTTCCAAGGTTATTTGAGTGGGAAATATGGCAGTAAGGGTATTTGAGAGAAAACACTTTCCTGTAGAGTTGTAAAGACATTAGAAATCAAACAAATTAACATTGTAGGGCAGGTACATTTTCACCTGAAACTCTCAGGTTAAATAATCACACTACCTTAACACAACTTTCTTTTTAAATAGCCAGCAGCATTTGTGGTTTTGGTGCTGTTATGTAATTTGGTAAGGAAGGTAATGAATATAGCAAACCAAATAATCATGATGTTAAATAATAGTCACAATACTGTTGAGGAGGAGAAATCCAAAATAATTGAATACCAGACTATTTTTCTCTTCAATGTGGTGCTCTGATAAACTTTACTCATTTACCTTCATTAAATCAGTTATAAGTTAGTATCATTTTTCCTGCCACTGTGGCAAGCTGTCCCCAAGGGTCAGACACTCTTCCTAGCTTGACCCCTACTCATCCTTAGGATCCAACCCAAATGGCAACTGCTCTGAGCTATTCTTTCTAAACCCCCTTGCCAATTTGTTTGTTCCTATTACTCTCTTTCTCAGAACCTTACTTATTCCTAAGGTTTAATATTCTATATTTTTAAATTTATTAGTTAAGTCATTTCATTTCTTTTTTTCTCAGTAGACTGTAAACCCTGTAAGGGAATTTTGTCTGAATTGCTTCTGTATCCATAATGCCAAGGACAGTGAGTGGGACTTACTATTTGTTAAATGCATAAGCTGAGTGACTCTGACTCTGTCTCAAAAATATAACATTTAAAGGTTATTTTGAGTAACTTTTGCACTTTTGATTGGTTATGGAAGAAATACATCTTTCTTATTGGGGATTTGAAAAACTCAGAAAAGCACAAACAAGAAAAAGAAAGTTGACCATAGTCCCAATACTTAGAAACAATCACATTTAATTTAACATTGTGGTATATTGTTCAAATTTCTTTTCTTTCAGTGCATGCATTTATGAAGCATTTAGAGAGTATATTAACTTTTCAGAGACAATATACTTAAAGACAAGCTTTTCCATGCTTGTGAGGCCTAAGTGGGGAGTCATTAATAGTCTGTTTAATTTTGCTTCTATAAATGCTACCAATGTTTCATATATGATAAATTACAATACATGCGAGTACAAAAAAAAGTTTCTAAGAGATCCTATTAACAACTTGAAATGCTGCTCTAAAGGTGAAGCAGTTTGGCTAAGTTAAAACAATTTGGCCAGATGTGGTGACTCATGCCTATAATCCCACCACTTTGGGAGGCTGAGGTAGGTGGATCACCTGAGGTCAGAAGTTTGAGAGCAGCCTGGCCAACATGACAAAATTCTGTCTCTACTAAAATTACAAAAATTAGCTAGGAGTGGTGGTGCATGCCTGTAATCCCAGCTACTTTGGAGGCTAAGACAGGGGAATCACTTGAACCCAGGAGGTGGAGGTTGCAGTGAGCCAAGGCCCACCATTGCACTCCACTCCAGCCTAGGTAACCAGCTAAACTCTGTCTCAAAACAAAACAAAACAAAACAACACAACAACAACAAAACAATTTTCCCAAACTTAGTTTGCCTAGTCTAGTTTATGCAGCTTGTTAAGTATTGACATTCTTTTTTCTTTGAATGCCCTCCTCCAGCATTTCTGCCTTTAAATTCCTACCCTTTTATTACATGTAAAAGAACCCTTTCCCCTTGAAGTCTTTTCAAATGACTTTATAAAAATATGACCACTAATCTCCAAAACAAGAGAGTGCTTTCTACTGCATATAGCTTTAGTTCGCCCACCTTTAATTATCTTACTTTATCTCCTCCCACTGCCATCCTTCTTGATAATGAACTCTTAGGGGAGGGCAAAAATCATAGTTTTTAATTGGGGTACTGCATACAGAACCTGACCTGGTACCTGTAACACAGTAAGCACTCAATAAATGTCTGTGGAATTAATTAACAAATATTAATGTGCATCCCACTGACAGTAATGGACTAGCACCTGTTTCATATATGACACATAGAAAATAATTGTATAAGCTGCCAAGGTCTAATTCAGTGGCCAGCCGTGGTCTGAGTGCTTTTTTTTAATGATGATGCTAATGGGACTGGCAGAGATAGATTCTAATTCCATGCATAACCAAGCCAAATTGTAGTTGGCTTGAGTTCCTTTGGATAAACTAATTATGCCATTGTTCTGTCAGTATTTCAATCTATATTCTGTCTCAATGTTTCTCATGCTTCAGTACCCTTAGGACAAACAAGAATTCATAGATAAATGAGAAGTGCCACAAAGGTAACTCTCATAAAGAATAAGTCTCAGCTCACGGCCCTGTCCTCATCACACGTCTCCTCCTTAAGTCTTTGCGCTCATCAAGAGGAAGTCTGTGAAACTTGGATGAAAGGACATCCACTTAACTGAATCCCAGCTCTAGGGCAATGACTTTAGAGAGCGTCAAGCCTACATTCTCGGAAGCTGAACTCCAACTTCACTGCAATGGCTGAACTCAAATCCCAGCTTCCCTGCTGTGTAAGGAGAGACAAGTGTCTTACCTCTCCTAAGTCTTGGTTTCTGTCTCTCTCTCTGTAAAAGAGGATAATGATGAAATCTGTTTCAGAGGGTGGTTGCAGAGATTAAATTAGATAATCCATTCAAAGCACTTTGCACAGTGTCTGACATAAATGAGTTCTATAAATAATAGCTATTATTATTAAAAGTGAGCCAGAAGCAGTAGTTGTGTGTGTATGTATGTGTGTAAATGTATATGATGTGGCCTGAAACATGCTGAACCGTTGTTGGCTGGAGTACTGAAATTGCAAACAGAAGGGTCTGATCTCAAATACTGCCTTGCATTTCCTTCAGCACACGTGTGTGTGCACACCGTGCACACTTACATCCCCCAGCTGACCTCAGGCATGGGCAGTAGGTGTGCTCAAAGGGACAGCAATGAGAAACAGAGAGCAGCTGCTTTTGTTCCCTGGCCTGCGTGGATCCTGAACCTGTCCAGCTGGCATCTGTATTTCCAACCCTGATGGAGAGGGCAGAGCGAGTGTGACCAGGGAGAGCAGGGGCAGGTCGGTGCTGCTGAGAGCCTGGGATCATTGGGCAACTTAGGGGGAAAGGCTGAGTGGCAAGGAATAGGCAAGAGAGATGGTGCTGCCAGATGAGAGTAGACCGAAATGAAATTCTTGGTCCTAAGAGAAAGGATGAAGAGAGCAGCTATCTCTGCCCCTTTCCTTGTCCTGTCTGTCAGACATGCCTGCATATTATTTGTAGTTTGGATGCCAGATTACGCAGGGTAGATGAGCCAGAGAGAACCCAGGATTTGAAGCATCACTCAGTTGGAATGACCTCCAAAAGTTCCCTTTGTATTTACAACTTTCAGGAGGTAGAAGAGTTTATCATCTATTTAATGCATCCTTTAAAAAATGATATTTAAATCAAGGAGGCCCTGTCTATGAATGGAGAAGGAAAGTGAATCATGGCAAATCATATTTCAGAAGCTATGTCGTCTGATTCAGAAATGACTGCTGTTGATTCAGCCCCTTCACGTTACAGAGTGAAGCCTCCATTTATTTAGTCATTTATTCATATAACCATTTTTTAAAACATTTAAGTGTCAAGCCCTGTGCTAAGAGCTGGGAAAACAGAGATAAATTTAAGACACATCAGTAGGCATTCAGAATAATTAGTTGAACAAAATGAATCCATATATGATTCCTCACTGTCTATTATAAATAAACATTCATTATCAAATCAGGTGGCTATCTCGTCACAACTGTTTACAAAGTACCATTGAAAATAAAGCAGTTATCTTCTAGCAAGAAAGGATGGAGGGAGAAAGATCAAACAAAGGTTCATAAGAAAAGGCTTGTTTGAACTAAATCTGAGATGATATGTAGAAGCTTGCTAAGTAAACAAGAAAAAAGGTAAATATGGGGTATAGGGAAGAGAATCTTTCTGAAATGGCCTGTGTTCCAGAATTACTTGAGTATAGGAGTAGAGCAAAGGGAGGAAAAGAAATGAGGGAATGTGAACTCACATAGATTATCAGAGGTCAGGCTATAGGAACGGCAGAGTAGCCTAAGGGAAAATGCAGAACTGCGGTCAAACATACTCAGTCAGAATCCCATTTCTGCCAATTAATAATGTTTTGACCATGGAAGTTCCTCTGAGACCCCATTTTCTTCATCCACCACAGTGAAAAGCACACATATCTTGTAGCATTGTGGTAAGGACTTGTAACCACATAGCGGAAACCCTGAGCACATAGAAAGTACTGATTTCTTTCTGTGATTATTACTATTTAAATGCCTTGCTAAGGAAATTTTGCTTCTTTTTGTTTGTTCCAGTGAGACAATAGGGGTTTTAATCAGCAAAATGACATAGTTTGCATTCACATTCTGGTTCAGTGGGAAGGATAGAACTTGCCTATGATTTGGGCAAGTTGCTTAAACTCTCTGAGCTTTAATTTTCTCATCTTTAAAACGGTGACGGGCATAAAACTTACTTTATGCTATTGTAAAGGGTAAATTAGATCATGGAAAGCATTTAGCACTGTGCCTAACCCAAAAGCAATCTACCGATACTTGTTAATTATCATGTTGTTTATTTTTATTCGTTATTATTTTTTATAGAGGCAGCTTCTTTCTCTGTCACCAAGTCTAGCGTGCAGTGGCATGATCATAGCTCACTGCAGCCTCGACCTTCCAGTCTCAAGCAAGCCTCCCTTCTCTGTATCTCAAGTAGCTGGGACTACAAGTGCATACCCCTGCACCCAGCAATTTTTAAAATTTTTTGTAGATATGGAGGTCTCACTATGTTGTCCAGGCTGGTCTCAAACTCCTGGCCTCTCACCTTGGTTCATTATCTTTATAGGGGTAGGGTTGAAAGCAAAGTGACTAGCCAGCCAGGAAGCCTTTGTTGGTCTCGTTGAGGATGAAGTTAGGGCCATGCCTTGTGATATGGGCTACAGGGCACTGATATTAGATATTTATGAATGAAAATGGACAGGCCTGGAGTTCATTGAATGTGAAAGACAATCTTGTTAATATTTTTTTCTCCATAGCTTGCATTTTACTCTACTGAGTAGGCTATATTTTTCTAAAGCATGCATCTCATATTAAAACTTACACTTCCAGAGCAGTGAGGTCCACATTCCCTGAAGGTCCCTATTAAATGAACCATTGCAGTTGAGAGCCACAGCTTAAAGGAAGAGGTGAGTGTGGGTTCAGCAAAATTGGAACAAGTATTAGAGAACACAGTTGGATTTTAACAAACCAACAGAAGTCCTGCAGGAGCTGCAACTTCCAATCTGTATCAGATCTGCCCCCCTTTACTCTCTACACAAATTTAAATATATCAAAAGGATTACTAACAACATTAAACAGTTTCACAGAAATCAGCCTAAGCAATGCAAACCATCTGGATATAGCTAGGATCAACTGCTCTGGCTCCACTGATGGAAAAACAGTTCAAGTCATCTCTGATTCTCAACAAGAAGAAGGAGGAAAATAAAAACTGACTTACTTGCAAACAAATGACAATAAATCGTACAAAGTTCTTGAGCTGACAGAAGCTAACTTTCAGGGAGATTGAGTTGGCCTTATATGGAAGATTTGGCTGTCTTCTGCCAGACATTTACAAAGTGCTGTTTAATTTTTGTCAGAACTTTAGAAGAAACCTATAACATTTGTTCTAATCCCTCAAGTTCAGAAAGGCCATCCTCACGCTACTGAGACTCGTGAAATGTGTGCAAATTACAGTGACCTCCTATTCTTTTCTTAGCAATTCCCGTCAAAACTTTATCCTTCTGTAAAATCCTTCATGTTGCAGTTTAAGGCCACCATGATTTGCTCTCTTTTAAGTTGAAGAGCCGCGAGTTATCATACATCTTCTTTCACATTTGCAGGCTTCTATTAAGCTTCTCCTCAATTTTCAGAAAATTTCAAAGTGTTTTTTCAATCCTCAGTGATTAGTTTTGTGAGGTTTTTTTTTAACTGTACTTTCCAGGTTAACCTTTCTCCTCATAGCAGAACCGAGAACTAAAATGATAATCTAAATTCTAGAGTATTGCTCACTAAAGTGCAAGTACCCACTTCCCCATTCCTGAGTCCTTCTGGTTAGCTTCTCAGAATGCAGTGGTAGGTGCTCCTAAATGGCTCCTGGTAAGGTTCTCCTGGTAGTCAAGCCTTATATGTTCCCCTCCCCTTGAGTATGGGCTAGGCTTATTGGCTTGCTTATAATGAAGAGAATACGGCAGAAATAATGGGAAGTTGCTTCCAATATTAGGTTACAGAAAAGACCATGGCTTCCATCTTGGGCACTTGCTTACTCTTGCTCTGTAGGACCACTCACTTTAAGGAAGTCAGCTCTGATGGTAGTTTGTATTGGTGGTGATATCCCGTTTATCATTTTTTATTGCATCATTCGATTCTTCTCTCTTTTCTTTTTTATTAGTCTGGCTAGCAGTCTATCTATTTTGCTGATCTTTTCAACAAACCAGCTCCTAAACACATGCTCTATACCAATAAAATTTCATGTTCAATTAAAAAAAGGAAGTCAGCTCTTGTGTCATGAGGCAACTCTGTGGAGAGGCCTATTTGCTTTCAAAGGATTGAGGCATGCAACAAAGGCCTGCAATAACTCAGCTCTGTCAAGCCTTCAAGTGAGACTGCAGCCTCAACCAACACTTGAGTATAATTTTATTCATTGCTTATACTTGATTGATTTCATACAATTCAGTGAGACCTTGAGGCAAGATCACTTTAAGCCATGACTGGTATCCTGACACACAGGAGTCATGAGATAATCAACTGTTTTAAGCATGTTGGTTTAGGGGTAGTTCTTTACACAATAATGATAACAAATACAAAAGGCTAAGATTATGGATCCTAGAATCATTATATATATATATATATCCTATATATAACCTACTTAAAATAGCCATGGACAAGTTATTTAACTTTTGTAAACTTCAGTTTTCTAATCTGTACCAAAGCAGCAATAATAGTGCATTCCTCATAAAGACAGTTATTTGGAGATTAATCAAAATAATGTATGCAAAGTGCTTGACAGATTACTTGGCTCATAAGCAAGTACTCAATGAATATTAGTTGTCTTACTGTTATTATTTTCATTGTTCATCATGTTGTAATATTGACTTTGCATAGGATTTTATACTTCAGTCTCTTCCCATTGACTCTCCCTTGGTGGATCTCATACACTCAAAGATGTTAATTCCCACCTCTGCACTGATAACCACCAAGCCTCTACATCTCTTACAAATCCAAGATGGTTACTTTTTTGTTGCCTACTGGATAACTCCACCAGGCTGTCTTGCCCACAGGAATCTCAACTCAGAAACTCAAGAGTTTGTTTTTCTACCTTTCCTTCCAACCCAGACTAGCTGGAGCTCCTATATTCTCCTACTTAAGAGAAGTTGTGATCTAAGAACCTTGCTTTGAGTATGAATAACCATAATTATGCTAATCTCTTAAAACAATGACTATAAGCGTACAGTGATCTTTGTACAAGGAAATGTATTATAATATTGTGCTAACACTTAGGAACCATCTAAGTATCTATCAATAGGAAAAATAGATACTTAGATGGTTCCTAAGTTATGCTTATATAATATTATGAGCCAAATTATGCTCATAATAATATTAATTAACATTTATTTAGTTCTTGCTATGTGACAGGCCCAATCCTAACAGCACTGTATGTATCACTTAAATCACTACAAAAATCCTATTTATATTTATTCAATAGCATATTGCACAGCCTATTTTAAAGGATGCTATAGGTATAGATTTACTGGTATGGAAAGACAGTCCTGAAATTTTGTTAAATGAAAAAAGCAAATTATTGAAAGATACATATAATAGCATAATATTAAAACACTTATATGCATAGATGTAAATATATATAGTAAATAGCTTTTATTATAGTCAATCACTTTGGATGGGTTTTAAATGCAAAAATTCTCTGTTACTATAGTTTAGTAAAATACCAGTTCCCCAACAACACAGTTCAAATTTCAGTTACTATAGTATATTACTGTGAAAAATAAAATGCAAATTAGCTTCTATAATTTGCAGATATGAAGCTTATTGCTGCTAGCTTTTCAGTCCAAAAATCGCTATGTAAATAACAGATGCACATCACAGTCAATGACCAATAACATCACTTCTTTCCAAGGCTCTCAGTGATTAGTTCCTGCACATGTGTGTGATTCTGTTCATGCAGGTGTGCAGTTGTGTTGCTTCCTTTTCTCCTACTGATAAACCTGTGTATAAAATTAGATACTAGAAAGAGGAAATTGACCAAAAAAGATAAAAGCACAGCAAAAAACACAAACTGAGAATGCTGGAAGTCAGATGTGAATTCAATATAGAGTTCTAGGAGAGACCACTGACACTGGGAATGTTGGCACTGCTGCCATCCTAGATGTGCAGCCAGAGGAGCTTAGTGAAGGTGGACAACCTAACAATATAAATGAGGAAAGTGGTTGTAATGAAAAAGATGAAGACTTACCAGGGAACGTGACCACAAAAAATAACTTCACAGTAAAGGAACTCTCCGATATTTCACATTGAAAATGCAAAGGATGAAATGCTAGAAACTGATCCAAACTTAGAAAAGGGTGTGATAAGTCACCAAAGCCTTGAAAAAATGCTCACTCTATATCATAATTCATAGGACAAGGAAAAGAAGGCAAGCACTGTTCAAAGTACTCTTCATAAGCTTTTTATTAAAAAAAGACTTCTCAGTGTTTCTCAACTTCTCAGTGTTTCTAATGTTTTAAATTACAGCATACTGAATAAATATTAGTTTTACTATTTTTTTCATTTCCATGCACAGTTATAGGTGACAATAACAGAGATTTCAATGCTTTGAAAAAAATCTTTGAGCAGTCACAGAACAATTGTAATATTCTCCATTGATTATTAAAATAATATGGTGGTGCAAACATTTGTGTTCCCCCCTAAATTCATATATTGAAATTCTACTCTCCAAGGAGATGATGTTAGGAGTTGGGGTCTTTGGGAGGTGACTAGGTCATAAAAGCAGAGCTATCTTGAATGGGATAAAAGAGACCCCTTATAAAAGAGACCCCAGGAAGTTTGGTCATCTCTCCTGCCATGGGAGGATACAGGTAGAAGGCGCCACTTTTGAACCAGAAAGTAGACCCTTACATGATGCCTTGATCTGTCAGTACATTGATCTTGGGTTTCCCAGCCTCCAGAACTATGAGAAGTAAGTTTCTGTTGTTTGTAAGCCACCATTTTTGTATTTCATTATAGCAGCCTGAATGAACTAAGACAGATCACTTTGCAGTTTCAGCTTACACTGTTATTTTTGTCATCCTCTACTACTGTGCAAAGCACAGTAGTATATACAGGACTGCCTGTATATACTAGTAGAAAAGTCTTTAGGATTTGCATTAGGATGTTATTGTTCATTTTGAGGTGATTGGATCATAGGTGATGTTTTGTTTATCTCCATTCTATAATGTCTCTACAATGAATACAGACTTTTAAAACCTAATACTATTGAACCATCTCTTCCTTTAACATCCATTTTTGAACCTACCCTGTTTGGCAATGTGACAAGTGCTGGGCATTTAAGGATGAAAAAGACATGGTTCCTTTAAACAGGAGGTCATGGATTCAGACAGATGTCTGCCATGTTACATGGAATTTTTACTCTGTATGCCACATATAATGGAGATATGAAAGAATGTCTGTTCTCTAACATGGAGAACATCAAAGAGAAAGCTCCCAACTCCTCCTGTGGAAGTTGGAGAGGGCTTCTGGCTTTTTATTTTTAGATTCCAATATTAAAGCTTTCTCCCAAGGAAAAATGGATCCTCATTGGCCAGAGCATTTTATTCCAGAAATTATTAAAACCTACAGTTCTCTTTCTAGCAAAACAGTTTCTGTTCTAGGCTTCACAAATGAATATAGTGAAGCTACCAAGGTCATGGAACAATACACTGAATACTTTGCCATAAATTATTCAGATACTTATTTTATCTGCTTCTTACTATCACTAAGACTTGACCTGAGGGAATCTCACACTATTTTGTCTTTGCTTTTGTTTTTCACACTACTTTTTATAAAAGCCAATCCTTTGTCATCAAAATTTTTGCTAACAATGAGCACAAAGGAACTAAGGCAATTTAGCATGCCTTGGGCCCAGGAGTGTGTGACTAGCAGAGGCGGCTCATAGGCCACAAGTCTGTGTTATCACTGTTTGGTTTTTGTCTGTAGTTTTGAGAGTTTTAAAATTAAATTTTAATGTGTTTATGGTGACTTAAACTCTGTTGATTTCCCCAATCACACTGCAGTTGTAACAGCTCTTTATCATAAAAATGACAGCATCAAGTAGGGACACTTCTTAACATCAATAAATAGAATTCAGAAACGAAAACTCTACCATCTGAAAGACTTACACAGTTGGGCTTTTTTTTCAAGTCTCTTCAATGAATTGATTTTTAAAATGGTTTTGTCTTTTATTGTGTGACCTCATTCAGAACAATTCTTTCTACCTAGTACTTTGGGAATGGTGGTACATGAGAAATGTCCCTGGTGTGTTGGCAGCTAGGGTTTCCTTGCAGCTCGACCACAATGTTTGCTCTTCTTTGGCTTCCTGCAGAAGGCAGCACAGCATATACAGCTTTTTCCAAAATGCAGTGGGGGTTCGTGGTCAGGAGATGATTGAGGGTACAGTAGCAATGTTGAATTACCTTGAGAAAATTACCTACTTTGCAGTTTGCTTCAAAGCTTCCGAAAGTCAAAGACCATGTTTCCACACCCCCACGACACTTAATAATCTTTCCTTTTAGCCAAGAAAACAGACCTTGGACTTGGGGCTTTCAGCAGGCTAGAATATCTAGCTAGAACTAAGTAGCAATGTTTTTACTTTTTGTTTTTTAATTTAGGGTAGGGATTTATTTATTTAAAAGAAATGAGCCTATTTTAACTTTTATTTTCAGTTTGGGTCTAAACATGTGAAGGTTTGTTACATAGGTAAACTCATGTCACAGGGATTTCTTGTACAGATTATTTCATCACCCAGGTATTAAGGCCATTACCCAATAGATATCTTTTCTGCTCTTCTTCCTCCTCCCACCCTCCACCCTCAAGTAGACCCCAGTGTCTGTTGTTTTTCTCTTTTAAATTTGTTTGTTTCTTATACATGCTGGATATTAGACCTTTGTCACATGCATAGTTTGCAAATATGTTCTCTCATTCTGTAGGTTATCTGTTGATAGTTTCTTTTGTGGTGCAGAAGCTCTTAAGTTTACTTAGATTCCATTTGTCAATTTTTGCTTTTTTTGTGATTGTTTTTGGTATCTTTGTCATGAAATCTTTGCTCATTCCTATGTCCAGGATGGTATTTCCTAGGTTGTCTCCAAGGGATTTTATAGTTTTGGCTTTTACATTTAAGTCTTTAATCCATCTGGAGTTGATTTTTATGTATGCTGTAAAAAAGGGGTCCAGCTTCAATCTTCTGCATATGGGTAGCCAGTTACCTCAACACTATTTATTTAATAGGGAGGCTTTTCCTCATTGCTTGTTTTTGTCAGCTTTGTCAAAGATCAGATGGTTTTAGGTGTGTGGCCTTATTTCTAAGCTTTCTATTCTGTTCCATTGGTCTATGGTCTATGTGCCTCTTTTTGTACCAGCACCTTGCTGTTTTGGTTACTGTAGCCCTGCAGTATAGTTTGAAGTTGGGTAATGTGATGCCTCCAGCTTTGTTCTTTTGGCTTGGGATTGCCATGGCTATTTGGGCTCTTTTTGGTTCCATATAAAATTTAAAAATAGTTTTCTCTAGTTTTTTGAAGAATGTGATTGGTTGTTTGAGAAGAATAGCATTGATTCTATAGATTGCTTTGGATGGTATGGCCAGTTTAATAATATTGATTCTTCCTTTTCATGAGCATAGGATGTTTTTCCATTTGTTTGTGGCTTTTCAGATTTCTTTGAGCAGTGTTTTGTAATTCTCATTGCTGAGATCTTTTACCTCCATGGTTGGTTATATACCTAGGTATTGTGTTCTTTTTGTGGCAATTGTGAATAGGATTGTCTTCCTGATTTGGCTCTCAGCTTGGCTGTTGTTGGTGTCTAGGAATGCTAGTGATTTTTGTACACTAATTTTGTATCCTGAAACTGCTGAAGTTGTTTATCAACCGAAGGAGCTTTGGGCTGAGACTATAAGGTTTTCTAGATATATAATCATGTTGTCTGCAAACAGGGATAGTTTGACTTCTTCTCTTTCTATTTGGATGTGCTTTATTTATCTTGTCTGATTGCTCTGGCTAGGATGTCCAATACTATGTTGAATAGGAGTGGTGAGAGAGAGCATCCTTGTCTTGTGTGGGTTTTCAAGGGGAATGTTTCCAGCTTTTGCCTACTCAATATGATGTTGGCTGTAGGTTTTTCATAAATGGGTCTTATTATTTTGAGTTATGTTTCTACAATACATTGTAAGTTTTTATTAGAAAGTTGTTAAAGTTTATTTAGAGTTTTTATATGAAGGGTCTTGAATTTTATCAAAAGCCTTTACTGATAGTCATGTGGATTTTGTCCATAGTTCTGTTTATGTGATGAATCACATTTATTGATTTGCGTATGTTGAACCAAACTTGCATCCCAGGGATGAAGACCACTTGGTCATGCTATATTAACTTTTTGATGTGCTTCTAGATTTGGTTTGCAGGTATTTTGTTTAGGTTTTTTGCATTAATATTCATCAAGGATCTTGGCCTGAAATTATCTGTTTTTGTTGTGCTTCTGCCAGGTTTTGGTATCAGAATGATGCTGGCCTCATAGAATGAGTTGTGGAGGAGTCTTTCCTCCTCAGTTTGTGGAATAGTTTCAGTAGGAATTGTGCCAGCTTATCTTTATATATCTGGTAGAATTCAGCTGTGAATCCTTCAGGTCCTGGACTTTCATTGGTTGGTAGGCTTTTTATTACTGATTCAGTTTCAGAGCTCATTATTGGCTTATTAAAGGAATCAGTTTCTTCCTGTTTCAGTCTTGGGAGAGTGTATGTGTCCAGGAATTTATCCCTCTCAGCTACGTTTTCTAGTTTGTGTGCATAGATGGTTATTTTTATTTCTGTGGGGTCAGTGGTAACATTCTCTTTATTATTTACTATTGTGTTTATTTTAATCTTCTTTATTTTCTTCTTTATTAGTTGAGGTAGCATTATATCTATCTTTTTAATTTTTTCAAAAAACAACTGGATTCATTGATCTTTTGAATGGTATTTCATGTCTCAGTTTTTTTCAGTTCAGCTCTGATTTTGTTTTTTTCTTGACTTCTGCTAGCTTTGGGGTTGATTTGCTCTTGCTTCACTAATTCTTTCAGTTGTGATGTTAGGTTGTTAATTTGAGATCTGTCTAACTTTTGGATGTGGTTATTTAGTGCTATGAATTTTCCTCTTAACACAGCCTTAGCTGTGTCCCAGAGATTCTGGTATGTTGCATCTTTGCTGTCATTAGTTTCAAAGAACTTCTTTATTTCTGCCTTGATTTAATTATTTACCCAAAAGTCATTCAGGAGCATGTTGTTTAATTTTCATGTAATTGCATGATTTTGAGCAATGTTCTTACTCTTGACTTCTGTTTTTATTGCACTGTAGTCTGAGAGTGTAGTTGGTATGATTTCAGTTCTTTTGTGTTTGCTGAGGATTTTTTTATATTCATATGTGGTCAGTTTTAGAGCATGTGCCATGTGGTGATGAGAAGAATGTGTATTCTGTTGCTTTTGGGTAGAGAGTTCTGTAAAGGTCTATTAGATTCATTTGGTCCAATGTTGAGGTCAGGTTCTGAATAGGAATGAGCCAATTTTTAAAAGATACTAAGAAAATACTATAACCAGATGTATCATGGATATGGCAAAAAAAAATTGTCAGTAATATATGAATAAGAAAAGGTTTGGAATCATCGATAATTTAGAAAGATCATACACTAGGAGTCAATAATCTATATAGTATTTGATTCATTTTATTATTAGGAGCAGATACACAGTCTAAATAAACTTGACCCATATAGACCATCCAACTTACATCTTTTCTCTGGGAGTATTACTAGAGAGAAGCTTCTGTAAAGTTATGCCATTTGTTTTGAAATTAAATAAACTAAGACAGTTTTATTTTAAACATATACACAAGCACAGGCAACAAAATTAAAAAAATACACCAACAGAACTATATCAAACCTAAAAACTTTTTCACATCAAAGAAAACAATCAACAAAGTAAAAAAGCAACCTACAGGATGGGAGAAAATAATTGCAAATTGTATATCTGATGAAGGGTTAATATTTAGGATATAAAAGGAGCTTCTACAATTCAACAACAACAAAAACAAAATACAAATAACCCAATTAAAAATGGCCAAAGAACTTTGATATACATATCTCTAAAGAATAAATACAAATGGCCAATAAACACATGGAAAGATGCTCAACACCGCTAATAACTAGGGAAATGCAAATCAAAACCACAAATGGATATTGACTCATACCCGTCAGAATGGTCACCACCAAAACAACAGAAAATAACTAGTATTGGTGATAATGTGGAGAAATTGTAATCCTTGCACATTACTGGTGTGAATGCCAAATGGTCCAACCATTGTGGAAAACAGTATGAAGGATGCTCAAAAACTAAAAATAGTATTTCCAAATGATCCAACAATACAACTTCTGGATCTCTATTCAAATGAATTCAAAGCAGGATCTTGAAGAGACACAAGCACACTTAATGTTCACTGCAGCGTTATTCACAATAGCCAAGAGGTGGAGGTAACACAGATGTCCACCAGCAGATGAATGGTTAAAGAAAATATGGTGTATACATACAAAGGAATGTTATACAGCCTTAAAAAAGAAGGAAATTCTGCAATATGTAACAACATGGATGAACCTTGAGGACATTATATTAACAAAAATAAGCTACTTATAAAAAGATAAATACTGTATAATTTCACATATGATGTATCTACAGTAGTCAGTATTATAGAAACAGAAAGTATAAAGGTAGTTGCCAAGGGCTTGGGGGAGGAAATTCAGGAGTAAGCTTGAATTGATGAATTTATTTATTCATAAAAAGTAGTTTTAAAGAGCTGGAGGGGAACCCATTAAAGGGCTTAGTGGGTATAGAGTTTTGGCGGTACAAGATGAAAAACATTCTAGAGATCTGTTTTACAATAATGTGAATGTATTTAACATTACTAAACTGTAAACTTAAAATGGTTGAGATGGTAAGTTTAATATTATGTGTTACCATAATTTTTTTTAATGTACAGATTCTACAGCATGTGGGTAAGGATGATCCTAATTCTTACCGGCTATGATAAGGTATCATTCACATTTTTAGGGTCACTTTGGACAGTGGACAATTGATTCTAGACCATGGATTTTAGATTATGGGAGAATCACTTGACTCTTCCATATCCCAATCAGCAGAAATTGCAATATGCATTTTCTGGAATTAAATGTGAGAAAAGTTGTATAGTATCTTCTAGATTAAAATAAAAATAGTATTTCTACACCTCTTGCTGTACTTCTTTATCATAACCTCATTGTGGTATGAATATTGTTATCAGAAGGAAAAATAATTATTACAAGGTTGCCAGTTATCAGCGGAGGCTAGAGCAAAACAGAATGAATTAATTATTCTAAGTTCCTACTTTACTAAGATAGAGATAGCAGTGAGCAAAGGGCCATCAAGACATCACTTAACAAGCACTGAAATTAAATAACGTGTTAACATCATGTGTTGAAAAAGGATGTGAGTACATCCCTCAAGACTGTGAATGAACCATTGTGGAAACTGCATTTTCATGTGGGGATCTGAGCATAAATATGTGTGGCTGGGACAGGTACCATCACTAAACAGTTTTGTATTTCTGTTAAACAACCATATTCGTTTGGCAAGGGTTTATGAAGATCAGATATACAGGGAAGAGGGGCAGATGCATGCACTAGGGTTAAATTCAATGGAGAATTATGACAAGGAAAAATGAAATACAGAAATTCCTAGAAAAAAAACAAGATCAAAATAAGAAGTGGATTATAAGGCAGAGCACATAATCCAAAATCACCTCTATCCCTACAGTCACCAGAGTGTACCTTAGTTAACTTCTTATATACACCTGTATCCATCTCTGTCAACACTGAGCTCTTTCAGGGAAGATCCTCTTATTCTTCCATGTGCCCTTGTTACCTATCATAGTGCTTGACACAAATTGAGCATTCATTACAATTGAGTATTCATTACCTGAATTAATGAATTGATTAATCCATTGATTAATGGATCTGTCAGCTAATTGTAGCCATAAAGCTAAGAGTAGCCATCCTTCCTTTGAAATCATTGGCATCTAAAAGAAACTTGTGATGGTTAGCTTTATGTGTCAACTTGACTAAGCTATGGCTACCCAGATTAAACATTATTTCTAGATGTGTCTGTAAGCGTGTTTCTGGATGAGCTTAGCATTTGAAGCAGTGGAATCATTAGAGTAGGTTGCCCTTTCCACTGCGGGAGGGCATCATCCATTCCATCGAGGATCTGAATAGAATAAAATGTGGAGGAAGGAGAAATTTTCTTCTTTTCTCTGCCTCAGTGTTTGAGCTGTGCCATTGCATCTCATCTTCTGCTGCCTCAGGACTGGGGTTTACAGCATCAGCTCCCCTGTTTCTCAGGCCTTTGGACTCAGACTGAATTATATTGTCAGCTTTCTGCGTCTCCAGGTTGCCGAAAGCAAATCATGAGATTTATCAACCTCTGTAATCACGTGAGCCAATTCCTCATAATAAATAAATATATATGGGCATATTTTGCATCTCACAAATATTGCATCTTTTATAAATTGAAGATTTGTGGCAGTCCTGCATTGAGCTAATCTATCAGCACTATTTTTTTTTCCAATAGCATGTGCTTACTTCATGTCTTTGTGTCACATTTTGGTAATTCTCATAATATTTCAAATTTTTTCATTATTATTATATCTTTCTCGGTGATCTGTGATCAGTTATCTTTGATGTTACAGTTGTAGTTGTTTTGGGGCTCCAAGAATTGAACCCATATAAGACAGTGAACTTGATTGATAAATGTTGTGTGTCTTCTGACTGCTCCACTGACCAACCATTCCCCCATCTTTCTCCCTCTCCTCAGGCCTGCCTATTCTCTGAGACACAACAACATTGAAACTAGGTCAGTTGATAACCCTACAGTGGCCTTTAAGTGTTCAAGTGAAAGGAAGATTCACATGTCTCTCACTTTAAATTAAAAGCTAGAAATGATTAAATGTAGTGAGGAAGGCACGTTGAAAGCCAAGACAAACTGAAATCTAGGACTCCTGCACCAGTTAGCCAAGCTGTGAATGCAAAATAAAAGTTCTTCAAGGAAATTACAAATGCTACTTCAGTGAGTACAGGTGTGAGAAAGTGAAACAGCCTTGTTGCTGATAGAGAAAAAGTTTTGGCAGTCTAAATAAAAGATCAAACCAGCCATAATATCCCCTTAAACCAAAACCTAAGCTAGTCAAGGGCAGTTCATGAGGTTTAAGGAAAGAAACCATCGACTTAACATAGAAGTACAAGGTAAAACTGCAAGTGCTAATTGAGAAGCTGCAGCAAGTTATCCAGAAGCTCTAACTAAGATCATTGATGAAGATGGCTACATGAAACAACAGACTTTTCATGTAGACAAAACAGCCATCTATTGGAAGAAGATGCCCTCTATGAGTTCCATAGCTAGAGAGAAGTCAATGCCTGGCTTCAAAGCTTCAAAGGACAGATTTTCTTGTTAGGATCTAATGCAGCTGGTGACTTTAAGTTGAAGCCAGTGCTCATTTATCATTCTGGAACTCCTATGGCCTTTAAGAATGTGCTAAATCTACTCTACATGTGCACTGTAAATAGAATGATGTAGCCCAGATGTCAGCCCATCTACAGCATAGGTTGCTGAATATTTTAAGCTCATTGTTGAGACCTACTGCTCAGAGAAAAAAGATTTCTTTCAAACTATTACTGCTCATTGACAATAAACGTAGTCACCAAAGAGCTCTGATGGAGACATGCTAGGAGAATAATGTTTTTGTGTTTGCTAAAATGTCTGTTCTACAGCCTATGAATGAAGGGGTGATTTTGACTTTAAATTCTTATTATTTAAGAAATATATTTCCCAAGAATATAGCTGCCATAGATAGTGATGCCTCTGATGGAGCTGGGCAAAGTTAATTGAAAACCTTCTGGAAATGATTCATCATTTTAGATGCCATTAAGAGCATTTGTGATTCATGGGAAGAGGTCAAAATACCAATATTAGCAGGAGTTTTGAAATAGTTGATTGCCATACTTACAGATGACTTTGAGAGGTTCAAGATTTCCATGGAGAAAGTAACTGTGGATATGGTAAAAATGGCAAGAGAACTAGAAGTAAAAGTGGAGCCTGAAGATGTGACCTAATTGCTGCAATCTCATGATGAAACTTAAACAGTTAGGTGTTGCTTCTTATGGAGAAAAGAATGGTTTCTTGGAATGGAATCTACTCCTAGTGAGGATGCTGTGAACTTTGCTGAAATGACAAAAGATTTACAGTATTCCATAATTAGTTCATAAAGCAGCAGCAGGGTTTGAGCGAATTGACTCCAATTTTGAAAAGTTTTACTGTCAGTAAAATACTATCAAACAGCATCAAATGCTACAGAGAAATCGTTCATGAAAGGAAGAGTCAATTGATGCTACAAATTTATTGTCGTCTTATTTTAAGAAATTGCCACAGTCACCCTAACCTTCAGCAATCACCACCCTGATCAGTCAGCAGCCATCAACATCAAGGCAGGACCCTCCACTAGCAGAAAGACTATGACTCACCAAAGGCACAGATGATTCTTAGCATTCTTTAGTAATAAAGTATTTTTATTAAGATATGTACATTTTAATACATGGTGCTATTGCACACTTTATATAGTGTAAACATAACTTTTATATGCAGTGGAAAAAACAAACAATTTATATGACTCACTTTATTGTGACATTTGCTTCATTGCAACATTTGCATTATTGTGGTGGTCTGGAACTGAACCCACAACATCTTCAAGGTATGCTTATATATATATATATATAAATACACACACACACACACACACACACACCCTATTGATTCTTTTATTCTGGAGAACCCTGACTAACACAAAACTGTATGGCCATATGGGAGACAGTTTCAGGATCTTCAGTGACTGGGAGGCCAAATTAAGGTGGCAGATTTTCAGGAACCAAAGTATGTATATTAGTATAAAACAAACATATGTCCAGATGATTCATGTGAGCATTGATAATGAAATGTATATGCTCTAGGACGCAGCACCCCAGGGCTCACTACTGCCCCAAGGTGGATGTCAAGTTGGACAATGTCATTAACCTGTAGTAATCCCATTTCCTGCTTTTCCCACCTGGTGCCCCACTTCTGTATATATAAATGGCCAAAATTTGTGCCCTGAAAAAAAGGATGTTGCAACAATTTTGAAATGTTCTATAGCTGACTGTAATTTGGATATTAACAAAAGGTTAAAATCCTGTTGATTCTCACAGGTACAGGTCATTGTAGATGCATCATGACCAAACCTTACTCACATTGTTCAACAATTGTTTGTTCTCTTGTCTTCCTCTAGTGAGGAACCTGTGGTGAATTCTGAAATGTTAAAATAATGATTTCCAGCCCATACCAAATAAATCACCATCTGTGAGGGTTTGGGAGCAAAATTTTAAAAAATCTTCCCTGGGGATCCTATAGTAAATTCAGGGTCAAATACTGTTACCTTAAAATTTGAGAGAAAAAAATATAACAGGAAGATACATTTAGGGAATAGTCCAACAGCATGGACCCTGGGTAGAAAGTGGGACAATAGGTTGTGACACATTACTCAGACTTCAAATCAATTTAGTGGGTTCCAAAAAAAGAAAACCAATTTTAAATAGAAGAGAGAGTAGAGAACAACACATATAGTAAGGTATCATTTTCTGATTTTTAGTTATGTCTACATATTTATATATCTGTACATACATATGTGTATTACATCATAATGTTGATGCTAGATGAAAAGTATTGGCAAAACATTGATCTAGGATAATGGATATATATATTAACACATATTTTGTGATCAATGTGAGGTCTGCAAAGAACCATGTAGTTCATTATCCGAAACCAAACTTTCTGTTTAGCTCCTATCAGTCATTTTTGGCTAGATTACACTGCAGTAAAAAATAACAGAGTGGCCTACAACTCAAAGAAAATTTTGCTCAATCTATATGTTCACCATGATCCATTGTCTTCCTTCTAGTTTCCAAATTTAAGGAGAATATTCTATGTGTTGACATTTTTTTTTTGACTTGTGGCAGTAGGAAGAGAACACAGTGGAACCATGTGATGGCTTATACAGCTTCTGCTGGGAAATGGCATGTATTGCTCCTCACAGTCCATCCGCCAAAAAGTCACATGACTAAATCTGGCACCCATGAGACATCAATTAATAATGCTCTAACTGGGAGAAACAGTGGCTACTGTGAACACCACTACAGTCTACCACAGTGTATCAGATGTTTCCTTAAAAATTTATGTTTAAGAACTATCAAGTTATCATATTCCTTGTTTGCAGGACTTTATTAAGATTTTGGAAAGAATTAGTTTGCCGGAGCCTTTTCAAGTAAATATTGCTGGTTCCAGTCTCAAATAACTTTTGGTGCCCTTGTCTTTTTGCTACAAATAAGGAAACTTTCTTGGTGATATTAAAGACTTTAAAACCTTCTGAGACTCAGTCAGATGTCCTCATCTTTCTTTTCTTTTTCTTTACATGCCTTACTTTTTGTATTCTACTTTTATCAACCAGAGTGATTAAAAAAGACAGACATTAAACTAGACTAAGATTTGACGTAAGTCATTTCTAGAAGTATTCTTTGGAATCTGGTGGTGGAGAAAGGGTATGAATAGGATGTAGGATTTGAAAACCCTTTAGCTACCACACTCTGGCTGGTATCGAGTGGCTCATTTTGTTTCCAGAGAATTAATGTTGTTTCCAAAAATTAGCTCTCATATGGCTCATTCAGGTAACCAGCGTTGAATATGGAAATTAGATTTTTGTTCATACAAGTTTATTGCATTATAGTTTATGAATCACAATGGCTAAGTGCCAGACTCCCTTTCAAGCTAAGCAGCCTCTTTGCTATGTTATTCCAGCTGAGTCTTTTATTTGAAGTGTTTCTTCATCTTGGCTCATTTAGCCACAAACAGAAGTTGCCCTATGGGGGATAACATCTTATGTTTGTTTACTTTATAGGATTATCACCTCTGGGCTCATCACAAGTGCAAAACGTCAGAAAAGAGAAAAACCTCGTTTCAGAAAGTCAGGACTCCCTTAACCATAACATTTTTCTAACTTTCCTTGGGTCACAATCATTGGATTGTGAGTTAGGAGACCTGGTCCCTGATGTTTTTTGTGATTTGATGCTGTATGACTTTGGGCAAGTTGTTTTACGTCTCTGATTCTGTTTCCTTATTTGTAAAGCACACAGTGAGCTAGGTGAATCTTCCAAATCTCTTCCAGTTTCAGGACCCTGTTCTATTTATGGAATTTTGCAGAAGTCACATGGATTGTTAAGCAAAATCATTAAAGGAGAGAGTTCTGCTTGGAAAATACAAAGATAAAAATATTTCTTCATATATAGATATGGTACAAAAATTGCCAATAGCATCTAAGCTTAAACCTAACATTTCAACCCTGTAGATAGACTATTGCTTCCTTTACCTAATGGTATAAACTTAAATATACTATTTACAATGATATATTTCATTCAGAGACTTGTCTAATAATTGAAATATGAAATTAATCATAGAAAGTCTCATTTTTTCAGGAGGTTTATTGACATATGATTTATATACCATGAAATGTATCCATTTTAAATGTCCAATCAGGTAAATTTTAGTTAACTGATAGTTTTGCAGCCATCATCACAATCCACTTTAGAACACGTCCTTTACCCCCTAAAATTTCCTTAAGTTTGTTAGCATTTAATCCCTGCCCCTACCCTCAATCGTAAGGGAGTGCTGATCTGCCTTTAGCCTCTATTTTTATCCATTCCAAAATTTTCATATAAATGGAATCAGGTGTCTGGTTTCTTTGTCTTAGCATAATGCTTTGAGGGGGTTAATCAATGTTGTTGGATATATCAGTGATTTGTTCTTTGTTCTTTTCGATTACTGAATAATATTCCATTGTATAGATACACCACATCTTGTTTATCCATTCACTAACCGATAGACATATAAATTGTTTCTAAATTTTGAGTATTATGATTAATACTCCTATGAACATTCACATATAAGTCTTTTTATAGACATATGTTTTGTTTCTCTTGGATAGAGATACTTACAAGTGGAATTGTTAGGTCACATATTTTATGTATGTTGAAGATGATAAGAAACCGCTACTCTTTTCCAGGTAATTGTACTATTTTATATTCCTGCCAGCCCTGTATGAGAGTTCCATTTCCTCCCCATCCTTGGCAACACTTGATATAGTCATTCTTTTTTTTTATTTTAGCCACTCTAGTGAGTGTATAGTAGTATCTCATTTTAGTTTGTAATTTGCACATATCTAAAGACTTGTGACGTTGAACATCTTTTCATGTGCTTAGTAGCCATTTCTATCTTTTTGGTGAAATGTTTATTCAAACCTTTGCTTATTTTTAAAATCAGATTGTTTGTCTCCTTATAGTTATAAGGCTTCTTATATATATTTACCCCTTAGTTTTAGGAAAGTCCCTACCATCAGCATCTATGTATTTCAACTACTTAACTATGTTATACCAATGCTTTGAAATAAAATCATGTGACAATAACTGGGTGGAATTTTTAATTTTGGAGGAGAAACAGAATAAATTTTGAATGTTCATTAACTATCATTAAGAATATTTTGAGGACTTATCTGTAAGCTATCAAAATGATATATATATATATATATATATTTTTTTTTTTTTACAAATCTAACAGTAGCTTCTGTTTTCTTAGTTTGTGTCCTATTTATAGAGAAGAAAAAAAAAACACTTTCTACAGATGTTTAGGAGTCTGTGAAAATCCAGCTATTTCTGAGGAGAGAAGAGGAAGTACCTGAGAACCCGAAGGAGAAAGAGGCACTAGAGTCCTTGTTTTTTAATGCTTCCTATTCCACTGTCAGTTAAGACATCTGCTTTCCAAAGGGTGGTTTGTGAAAGGAATTAATGAATTACTGACCTTGGCGTCACTTTTTCTAGGTCCCAATTTAAAATAGATGTGCATGCACACACACAAGCACACACACACACACATACACACACACACACAGAAGTAGCATATTTCTTTGCCCTGGGTTCTCTCTGCCAATTCTTCCTAATCCCCCCAGCCCCTGAAACAAATTAATATCACTTACAGGAATGTTGGAGTAATTTGGGGAGCAACACAGTGAAATAATAAAATCCCTTACTCCACCCTGGAATTGTAACTAGCAACTTGTGTAACTATAGAGGACATCATCTTTCCTGCATTCCTGACTTTAATGCCAACCCTTCCCGATAGCTTCTGTCTATTCTTATCTCCACAAATAGAAATAAACTTAAAAATATTCTACCTACAAATGTTACTCCAAGTGACTTCAGCAACAGTCTCCAAAAATGTATAAGGAAAAATTCAAAATTGGTTAATGTTAACTCTTTGCAGGAAATATGCTTCTGTATATTTGTATATCATGCTCTGTTTCAAAGTCCTTAAAGCAAAATTGACATCTTAAAGAAACTCTTATTTATTTAATTAGAAAAGAGAGATAGCTCGTCTAAACAAGATTCTCTTCCAGTCACCATGCCATAAAGTCTACCAGTCCTGTAAATACACACAGAGGTTTATTGCACATATGAACAAATGCTAAGGATCCGAAGCTATTGAGGAAAGTCGCCATCATGAAAGAGAGAAATCATAACTTTAAAAACTGAAACAAAGAGGCTTAGAGAAAATAGACAATTCAAGGAACATGAAAAAAATCCCAAGGAACTATGCTTATAATCTTAGAAAAATAAGAGTAGAAATTGCATTTATGAATCAAGAATGACATGCAGTTTTTATAAGGTATAATCAGAGAGTATAAGAGACATTTAGAAAATTAGAAATCTAAAAGTAGAAATAAAAAATCTATGAAAGGGATAAAGTCAGGAAAATCTGTCAGTAAGTGGAGCAAAAGAAAAAGTGATGGAAAATAGGAGAGGAGCTATATGAAAATTACAGGACCATATGTCTGACCACATTGAGAATTTAGAGAGCACTGAAGGAGATTGGTAAGAATTAGTGATGAGTACATAGAAACGAGGCAGATGCAAAAACAAAGCAATTGAACACTATCTAAATAATGAAAATGGTGTAAACATTGAAAGTTTATTTCACAAAACATGTGGGAGGGTGCAGAAAAGATGGGATAGCCTAAGCAAAGGGCGCTGCAAGAATTAAGATGTTTAAAATTTGTAAGAGGTCATCTCTAATAGATAATTTGAGAACTTGCAAACTATGATGATTTCTGTATAGAAATATGATGCTGTGCTTTCTATGTCCCATGTTCTACTGCTGGTGATGATGGATTTCCTGAAGTAGTTATACACTGTGTCCTTGCAGTGAACTTAAAATCACCAAAGTCAGGAAATGATCCTTGGGAAGGAATGATATTTTTTCCCAGTTGTAAAGCCCTCTAGCTCATGACAAGATCAAAACACTGCCCTTCTCAGTGCCATGTGCTATGTAAAGATACTATTCATTTTTGTTATGTTAATAGTTTATCCAATTTTAAAATATGGGCATGAGTTATCATATTATGAAGCAGGTATAGCATATGGACCTCAGGCTTTTCATTATCTTCCCACTTCAGCAAACTAGAGTATCTTTGAAATTTCTTTCCTGTGATTCTGGTAAGCTGTGTTTGATTATTTTGGTGTTGCTCTTCAGAATTTGGAACTTTGTTTCTTCATTGACATGGGTTGATAAAACATCATTTGTTAACTTGACTATGCACCAAGTTATACATCGTTCTCATTGATCTGTATATTGTCATTACCAAGGCTTTCTGGGCTAGTCCTCTGTTATAATTTAGTTTGCACAAAACTGTGGGTTCTAATTTTTTATTAAACATTTCAAAATCAAATGATTTAATCAAATGTAAGAAATGATGAGTTAATGGAATTGATATCTCTTCCATGGAGTCCAATCAAATCCCATCTGTAAAATAAATTAGCAACTGATCATCTCAGAAATTACAAATTTAGTTGCATGGTTTTCTATTTTAATTAGGGAGCCGAAATAACTTCAATTATGAATCTACTTTTCCCTTTTAGAATTATCTAGGCTGTTTAAACATTTTTGACTGGCTTTCTCCTAAGATCCAGTGCACTTCAGAACCGCTTCTGTTCCCCTGAGCGTGTTTGCTCAGAGAATACAAAGCCTAGAAAGTTACAGTTTCTTTCAGAGCAGGCAGGTGATTCTGGTGCCTCATCTTTGACCAGCAAATCATATATGGCAGCCCCAAAATAAATTCTAAATTAGGCAAATAAAGGAAGTAGTCAAAGGAATGAAAAAAATCTTTAAAAGTGGTACTGCACTTAAAACTTTTAGGAAAAAAGGTTCAGGAGGGAGCCATGATTAGATTTGTATTTTAGATGATCGCAAGTATTGGTGCAGAGATAATATAATAAATATTAATAATAGTAGTAACTAACATTTTCAGTGCTTACTGTGTACATCATTGTGTTGTTTTTTTAATTCATCAACTTATTAAATTCTCACATAAGAAAAATACCATAATGTATTTATTTTACAAATGAGGAACCAGAGGCAAATATAATTAAATTGACCTAAGTTACCAAGATGGGAGTTGGCAAAGCTTGGGAGCTGAGCCACACAGTGAGACTACAGCGCCCTCATTCTGGGTGGTGACATTAGCCAGGAGGCTATTGGAGTCATGCACATGAGAAAGGATGAGGGCTAGAACCCTAGAACCCTGTAATCCAGGGTTAAGCTAATAGAGAAAGGCACTCCAGTGATATGGTCACTCATTATGGGGCCCGCTTGAAACTCAATTAAGATTTAATTGATAGTTTTAAAACTCTACCTTGACACTATTTCCATGGCACAAAACTAAGCACCCCTCCCAGATGAAAAACAACAACAAAGCTCTGGACTTCTCTGGTTGAAATCCTACATTGATACAAAGAAGCACTTACGAGTCACTCGCTTGATCAAGGTATTAGTAGTAGTATAATTCTGCTAATGGAATCGAGTTTACAAGGCACATTCTACAGACAAAGCTTTATTTGGATCACAAAATTACATAGATGAATGGACAGCTAAAGATCCAAGTGGTATATGGTTTGAAGAGTTATGTTTGGGAGGGTAAAATACATTTCATCATATTCATGTTGATTTTGCTCTGACTTCATCTGAGAAACTCCATGTAGAAATGTATGACTATTCAGCGTTACTTGCTTTTACATTGCCATTATATATAAAGCTTTGATTAAAAGCACTTGAACAGTGACTATCTTTTCAGGAAAATTAAAGCAAGTTTTAGGTCACATGCTATCCTGATAGAGCCAAAACATTTCAGAGTAAGAGGCTTCTCTATTCTTACAGGCAATTCTAGAGTGGTCACTAGATGAAAGATAACAGACCTTTCTAGACTGGTGCAAAAGTTACCAAAGAACAGACAGCTGAATTATTGATATCCTGAAAGTGACATTTTATGTAGGAATTTTTCGTTTATTTGCTGTGAAGCAGAGGGTGTGTGAACACCAGATGCCAATCACATACCACCAGTGGATTTGCAAGATTATAGGACTAGGGAAAAAAACGAAGCTTAAGCACAGGGGACAATAGAGATTACTTGGGGTAATGAGTCGCATAATTTTTCTAGACAGAGTTGGATTAATGTTCATCCTGAGAAGAGATTACATCAGTCTGATTCTTGCAGTAAACAAATATTAAGCAGATAACTTTACTCAACATATGAATTGATTCCCAAATAATATATGATTTATCATTTACAAGGGGAAAATTAACCTAATCCCTAGCTCTACACATGAGATGCTCTAGAGTTTGGCAAGGAAGTAGACACCTTGTACTCTGTGTCACAGGTTTCTTGCTTGGAGTAGAACCTTGAAGAGACCATCAGGACCTTCAGTTGTCAAGTCCAGCAGCTGACTGCAACTGTGAAAAGCCTTTCTCCTTGCTGAGTTTGTCACAGGCACTGATTCTGCCTGCCTCATTTGCATGTCACCTGGACCCTGGTGAAAGAAATGGGGTATCCTTAAGTGGCACTGTGTGTCTATACTTTGTACAGTTATAGCAGCTGCAGCTCACTGTCTACTCTTTATTTTTGGAGGACAGTTCAGGTGAGTTCTGCTTGTCCTCATGGTGAATTTCAGGCTGATGCTCCACTTTACTGCCTTAGGAGTGTTGAGCTTATTTTAAAAATCAGCCTTTGATTCATCTGTAGACTGTACTTTTTGTCATCAACTACTTTTTAGAAGGCAGTGCCTTCTGTACATGGATTTCATTTTCAACACCAAAATAGCATTTCTTTTCTTTCCTTTTTTCAAAGATGGAGTCTGGCTTTATCTCTCAGGCTGGAGTACAGTGGCACAGTCTAGGTTCAGTGGAACCTCCATCTCCCAGATTCAAGTGATTCTCCTGCCTCAGCCTCCTGAATAGCTGGGAATACAGGCATGTGGCACCATGCCAGGTGAATTTTTTGTGTTTTTAGTAGAGACAGTGTTTCACCATGTTGGCCAGGCTGGCCTCCAATTCCTGAGGTGATCTGCCCACGTTGGCCTCTCAACATCCTAGGATTGCAGGCATGAGCCACTACACCCAGCCCCAAAATAGCATTTTTTTATTATTTAAAAATATGCACCTAAAAGTACACATCACTTCTGTAGGGTTCTTTCTCAAAATGTTATTATTGATAACTCAATCTAGTCATGAAAAAATATCAGACAACCCAAATGGAGGGATATTTACAAAATAAATGACAACTACTCTTCAAAAGCAGTATGTTTATGTCATGTGTAAATCAAAAGATGTCAATGATCAAACCTTTGTAATCTCACCACCTGGGATGAATGACTACTAACATCTTAAAGTAACATATACCAGAGTTTTTGTGTTTTGCAACTACTTTGTAAAAATCAGTTGACTATATTTGTATGGGTCAATTTCTGGGCTCTCTATTCTGTTCCATTAATCTGTTTGTCTATTCTTTCATCAATACCACACTCTCTTGATTCTTATGGTTCTATATTAAGTCTTGATGTTAGGTAGTGTGAGCCTTTCCCCTTTGTTCTTCTCCTTCAGTATTGTCTTTTGCCTTTCCATGTAAACTTCAGAATCAGTTTGCTGATATCCATAAAAGATCTTGCTGGGATTTTGGTTGGGACTGCATTGACTCTAAATCAAGTTGAGAACTGATTTGACAATATTGACTCTTCCTATCCATGTGCGGAGAATATCTCTCTATTTTAGATCTTCTTTGATTTTTTTAATCAGTTTTATAGTTTTCTTCATGTAGATTTTATACATATTTTGTTACATTTGTACCTAAGAATAAGTTATTTATGCTAAGTTAACTTTGTATATTTTGTTTTGTATTAATGTAAGTAGTATTGTGTTTTTAATTTCAGATACCTATTGTTAATTGCAATTATATAACAAAGGAATTGACTTTTGTATATTAATATTGTATCTTGCAGCTTTACTATAATAGTTTATTAGTTCTAAAATTTTGTTGTTGTTGATTCTTTGAGATTTTCTATGTAGACAGTTATGCCATCTGTGATGGCAGTTTTATTTATTTTCATCTTTCTTTCTTTCTTCTTTACTTGTATATTTTAAACTCCCTTTTCTTATCTTACTGCATTAGCTAGGACTTCCAGAATGATGTTGAATAGCAGTGGTGAGAGGGACATTATTGCCTAATTTGTGATCTTAATGGGAAAGCATCTACTTTCTCACCAATAAGTATGATGTAAGCTGTAGTTTTTTTGTAGATGTTACTTATGAAGTAGAAGTTCACCTCTGTTTCATTATGCTAGGATTTTTATCATGAATGGGTGTTGGATTTTTTTTTACATTGATTGATCCCTTAAGATTTTTTGTTTATATTATTGTGGGAGGCACACTTAACATGAGATCTACTTAACAAATTTTGAGGTGTACAGTACATTACTGTTGACTATACATATAATGTTGTATAGCAGCTCTCTAGAACTAATTCATTTTGTTTGACTGAAACTTTATGCCTGCTGATTAGAAACTCTCCATTTCCTCTCTCCCCCCAGTCCCTAGTAACAACCATTTCTCTCTTTGTTTTATGAACTTGGCTATTGTAGATATCTCACATAAGTGGAATCATGCAGTGTTTGTTTTTCTGTACCTGGCATTTATCTCATTTAGCATAATGTCCTCCAGGTTTATCCATGTTGCTTCATATTGCAGAATTTCCTTATTTAAGGCTGGATAGTATTGCACTATATGTATATACCAAATTTTCTTTATCCATTCATGTGTCAGTGGAGATTTAAGTTGATTCCACATGTTAGCTATTGTGAATAGCCCTGCAAGAACACAAGAATGCTAATATTTCTTCCAGATTCTGATTTCATTCTTTTTGATAAATATCCAGAAGTAGATTATATGATTGCTAGATGATATGGTAATTCAATTTTTAATTTTTCGAAGAAGCTTCATACTGTTCTTCATAGCAGCTGCACCATTTTGGAATTCCACCAATAGTGTACAAGGGTTCTAATTTATCCACATACTCAGCAACACTTGTTGTCTTTGCTTTTTAGATAACAGTCATCCTGACAGGTGTGAGGCACTATCTCATTGTGAATATAATTTGCATTTCCCTGATGATTAGTAATATTGAACATTTTTTCAAATACTTGTTGGCTACTTATATGTTTTCTTTGGAGAAATGTCTATTTAAGTCCTTAGCCCATTTTTTAATTGGGCTAGTAGGATTTTTACTATTGAGCTTTAGGAGTTTCTTACTTTTAAACACATTAACCTTTATCAAATACGAGGTTTGCAAGTATTTTCTTCCATTCTGTAGGTTTTCTTTTGACTCTATCAGTTGTTTCTTTTACTATGCAGAAGTTTTTTCATTTGATTTAATCTCATCTGTTTATTTTTGGTTCTGTTGACTGTGCTTTTGGTGTCATATCTGTGAAATCATTACCAATCCAACATCAAGGAGCTCTTACCTCATATTTTCTTCTACGAGTTTTATAGTTTTGGGTCTTACATTTCAGTCTTTTTCTCATTTTGAGTTGATTTTTGTAGGTAGTATAAGATAAAGGCGTTTTGGATTTTGTCAAACATTTTTTCTTTATTGATATGAACAGTTAATTTTTTTCTTTAGCCTGTTGATGTAATGGATTACATTAATTAGTTTTGGAATGTTGAACCAGCCTTGCATACCTGGTGCAAATTCCACTTATTCATGGTGTATAATTCTTATTATACATTGTTGGGTTCAATTAACTATTATTTTATTGAGAATTTGTGCCTCTATGTTTATAAGAGATATTGGTCTGTAATTTTCCTTTCTTGTAATGCTTATAATGCCTTTGTCTGGTTTTGGAATTAGGGTAATGCTGGCCTCATAGAATGTGTTAGAACATGCTCCCTCTGCTTCTATTTTTTGCAAGAGGTTAAAATTGAAGTTTGGTGGAATTTGCCAATGAGCCCATCTAGGCCTTATGTGTTTCCCAGGTCACTGTCCTCCTTAAATAGTCCCAGCTTACCATGGTGCAGTTTCACTATTCCCCTGTCCTGTCACTTCTTTTCTTCTTTCTCATTCTCCTTAATGCCCCAACCCCCACATTCTTGTTCACTTCTTGTATAGACCAATCTCATTATCTCTTAAAATTATCAAATATCCAATGAAACTTTGCTTCCAAATAAAGATAGTTCTTTTTCTGAGAAAGCTCTTTGCATAGCGTATTTTTGCCTGCTCATCTGAAGTTACTGAGTTCATGTTTATCTGGGCATTTAGCAATTTTACTTGACTGATGCATTTAAGGATGAAGAGAGCCTTCAGACCTGGGCAACTCTGTGAAAGATATAGATAAGCAGAGAGAGCTGACAAAGAAAACAACTCAGGCAGAGAATGAATAAGCAAAAGCATAGATGTGCAACTGCTTATGAAATATGAATGGCAGGGAAAACTAATCCTGCCGTGTATATCAGCTACTTTCAAATACTCTTGTCTCAGTCTGAATGATAAACCACCAAGGTTGGTATTAACATTCTTCTTTACAGGTGAAAACACTGAGGATCTACATAGAGAGTGTACCAGATTTAAAATTTCCCCCTGAGTCAGATGTGTAGAAATGTAACTTTATTTCTTCATATCTGAACTCAAATTTCTCTTGAGCCCTGATTTCTGGTAATGACTGAAAATACCGAAAACTTCCAGTAACGATAGTTTGGCCACTTCTGGTTTAAAACCTAGTCCCTTTGGTAAAACTAGTAAAATTTAGGAGTCTCTCTCCCCTTCCTTTCTGTTGATCTGGTGAGTCTGTTGTGCAGCTGTTCCTGTTGGTCTTCTTTGGTTTCGCCAGGGTGCCTCCTCAGACATCTTTGGATGTAGCCCTCTACCTTTGCATTCATTGCTGAAATGTGCCCAATTGGTTGTAAATCTCACCCCATTTCCTGGCAAAGCAATATATTGTGGCTTTGTGCTTCCTTGGCCCTACCAGGACTCTCACTGGGATTGCTGGTCTGCCTAGACTCAGCCGCGTCTTCCATCTACCCCTCCTCCTTTGGGATCTCCCATCCACAGCCTTGCATTGAGATAATCCTCTTCCCAATATCCTGACAAACATACCAATTCTTGATTATCAAGAATTGTTGGAACATTTCTAAGTTTCCTTGTGCTATCATCAGAGCCCAAGAAGAGTGTGGGGATAAAGAATGTTTCAAGAATTCAGTTCCAAGAGACGCTACTTGAGGCAAATTACATTTTCCATTGAGGTTGCTGCCAAAGTCAAAGAAAGGTAAAACAGCAGCTTCAAAAGTGCCTTGCTCAAAAAAGAGGTTGTTCAAGTGTTCAGAATTATTATCAGATACTGTAATGTACATCAATTGTGTACTTTCTGAAATTTTAACCACAGACACAAAAAGAAAATCCTCATTGACTCAGGAAAAGAAAAAAATAAGGCATCGTTACATATATTAGGTCACCTAATACAAATATATTACATCTTTAAACACTTTTAATAAATACATACTTTTTTTCTAGTTAGTGTGCACGTATAAAGGTTGCTTACCACTTACTTAGTAGGTTATTGCAATAACATGAACGCCTAGCCTGAAATGATTGCAGGAAAAATGGAAAAGAAGAAACTACTCTGACAAGTATAGATTGCTGTAGGAAGCCCTGGGCTTTAAATGTCCCGGGGAAAAAATATGCAATGGGTTACTAGCCAAGTTTTTAACATATTTATTTAACTACAGGTATAGCATAAAGATGAACTTCAAATATTACGAGAAATTAAGTATTCTGTGTTGGTCTACTCTTTTAAATTTCAGTGTACCTCTTCTGAACTGAAATGTCTCAAACCTCTTCATATTTTACATCCATTTTATGTGTTTAGGTTTTTCTCCAGTATTTCATTTTATTTTATTATTTATTTTATTTTATTTGAGACAGAGTCTCTCTCTGTTGCCCAGGCTGGAGTGCAGTGACGCAATCTCAGCTCACTGCAACTTTTGCCTCCTGGGTTTAAGCGATTCTTGTACGTCACCCTCTTGAGTAGCGAGGATTACAGGCATGCTCTATCATGCCCGACTAATTTTTCTTAGTAGAGACAGGGTTTGACCATGTTGCTCAGGCTGGTCTCCAACTCCTGGCCTGAAGTGATCAGCCCTCCTCAGCCTTCCAAAGTGCTTGGATTACAGGCATGAACCACCACTCCCATCTCCAAAACTTGTTTCCAGATAAATTTGGACCATAGACGACATTTTGCATACACTAAGCTGTGCCCCACAACATGTATGAAGGAAACTGCAAGCACTGATGCAACAGTACATACATAGAACTTGGGTTTAGTTATCAAGAGCATGTATAAGCACAAATTTGTGTGATTTCCTAGATGTGTTCTCATAGTCCCTTAAATAGTAATGAGAAGATTTGAGGAAGTACACATTGTTTGGGATTATGAGGGAGTAGGGAACATAGTATTTGTTAGCTCCCCATCATTGCTTTTGGACCTATTTATTTTAAGTTTTGGAATTTGATCATCCCCAACAAGCACTAAGCATCCTATATCCTCACTCAGCAGTGCCCAGTATGTATTTTATTTTCAAAGTCATAGAGCATGAGAGAGACAAATAGCAGTATTTGCGCTGTGCTGTGTGTCAGCAGGCCTTTCTTGATCATTATGGTGATGTCTTTCCTCCCTGAATAATTTTTACAAATATACTGATGGAGACAGATTTCTGTTATCTATCTTCGATGGGTCGTAAGTTGAACTAGCACTGTATTTTTTCCTGAAAATATGCACAGCTGTGACATGGTGTTTAATAGTCTTAAGCTTACTGCTGCCAAAATAAACACAGCTGTAAGAAATGATGACCCTCTCATCTTTGTAACAATAAAATAGCTTCCTAATGTGCTTCCCTAACTCTGAATGTTAAGTTAATATCCCCTGGATTTCTGAGCCCCATCCTTTTCCTCCTGTGGAAACCCCATGAAGAATACAGCTTTTGACCGAATAACAGAGCATAGGGGATGAAATTAGTTGCGTTAAATTAGACTATGACAAAAAGCCTTTCTAAATCTTTGTCACAATGCAACATTCAAGCAACATTAAACCAAACAGAGTACAAGTAGACCAAGGAAGAGGGTTAATATTTTGAAAAGAAATTTGGTAAACTAGATCACTTACAAATTTGAAAGGGTTGTTTGGCAGTTTGTAACTTGGGGATCCTATTCTACAGCCACATGTGCAGTCTCTTGTTCAATCTTTGGATATGAAATTAACTGTACCAATGGTTTTATTGATTTTCTTATATTTTTCATAAAAGCAAGTCTTCATTGCTAAAGGCTGCATTCAAGAGAATAATGGGGGAAAGTATGGTGAGTAAGATTCCCATTTCTGTGTAGTGTTTCTTGTTTTCCTATTTCTAAGTATACGCATTTAAACAACAGCATACATTTTGTAAGTTGGCATTAAGATAAACTGTCTTCTAAAAAGAGAAAGCAAAATCTTTATTTCTATCATGACTTGGATTTAGCAATTTTTCCCCTGAAAGATCTGAGTTTTACTTTTGAAGTTTAATTCTACCATGTTGGGTTGCGGGAAAATAAAAGTCTCTGATAAGGCTAATCTAGCTACATAAAAGTCCATGCTGGGTATGATCATAATCTTGATCTTTGATTAGATCTGAGCTAGTAATATCTTGTGATTAATCAAAATGGGTTGCACTGCATGTAGCGCAAGTCATCTTCCCAGATGGGCTCCAGAATCAGAGTTCTTTTGAACATTTGTTTTAATCCTTTCTAGGATAAAATGGCTTTGTTTTCTGCTTTTGTTTCTTTTTACCTTTTTACTTTAAATCAGATTGAGTTCACCAAATAAATAACTAGGAAGAAATTTTAAAGTATAGCTTGCTAAGATTACGAAACAACAAAGAAAAAACTTGTTTTTTAATGGATAGTATTCTAAAGGATGCTTTGTACATTAAAAAATGCAAATTAGTGAAATTTAACAAATAATCTTATTTATTTGTAGTTTGAATAAAAAACTTTATGAAAGAATATATTAAAATAGACCTCAAAGAATAATATAGAGGTTTTCATAATTCTCAACTTAAGATTATTGTTTCTCTTCTGATTATACATTTCCAGTCTAATTCACGTCTGATAACAAACAGCTTTACTCTGGCAACTAAACTATCCAACATCTAACACCCAGGGCACAGCAAGAGGCCTCAGATTCACATGTGCAATGTCTGTCAGCTCTAGCAGTGAGCTGTTTTAATGGTTTTTTTTTTCCTAGGTCCACAGGTTGACTGACTAATGTTCCTTTAGGGGTCAGAGTGCAGTTGTGGGGCTCCAGGTCTTGCATCCTGGTGCTCAGCTTGTCCTTACATAGTTTCATGACTTTAGGGAAATTTGTTGACCTCATAGGCCTTGAGAACTCTTACCTGTAAAAATGAGAAACTGCATGAAAGCCTCCAAAGTGCCATCTAGTTCTAAACTCGGTGATCAGTCAATTCAGTGAAAAATTGCACAATAAATACTTTAATATGACTTAACACATCCCAAAGAACACATCTCCATTTACTATGTTAAGTACACTTAAGTGGTTTACAAAACCTCAAATTCCATAATGCATTGTCCCTCCACACCTTTATCGTATAAGAATATAATTGAAAGTTTCTTAAGATTTAAAAAAAGAAAAAAACTTGTAGTCTTTATTTGTGGAAAGACCTAAATGCCTGTAAATGAGTTGGAATTTAAAATTTGGTGGAGTTACTCTTACTTGGTCTACACATATAAAAACACTATGCTAAATAGAAAAAAAATAATCAGTAATCAAAATACATTGTTTAATGATTTCTGACAGCAGCTTGACTAGGACTTAGATTTGGCCTGTTCCACTGCACATCACCAAGCACATAGTAGAAAACGCAAATATTAGTCAAAACTAAGTTTAGGTCTCATTGACTAAATTGATCAAGCAGCATTTATACCATGACTTGTGAAACACCAATAAAATCAGGCAGCTGATCATCTGTTTTTTATCAGTATTATACCAAACTAACAATTTCATGGAGTAAATTATGTCAAACAGTTGATTTAGTTTCTTAGAGATCCCCGTAGTCACAGGTACCTACTTATGATGATGGGAAACAGAATAGGAAATAAATAAAACGGATTGTAACGTAACTATTAAGCAGCCATACAGGCCTTGCAAGACACAATTCCTTCAAAAAGTTGCTCACCAGGATGCAAAGGTATAAGAGTGACATAATAGACTTTGGGGACTCAGTGGAGGGGACTCAGGGGGAAGGCTGGGATGGGGGTGAGGAATAAAAGACTACACACTGGGTACAGTTACACTGCTTGGGTGATGGATGAACCAAAATCTTAGAAATCACAACTAAAGAACTTATCCTCGTAACCAGAAACTATCTGATCCCCCAAAACTATTGAAATAAAAAATTGCTCACCAGAAGTTATGCATTGAATCATACTTACTGGAGAAACTTGGTAAACTCATGACTATGATTATATGAGAATCAATGAGTAAGAGAATAGAAAGAAGCAGTGCAATTCATCCAATAAACTTCTAGATTCAATAAATAACCCTCCTGTATTAGAATAAGAATGATTTGATTTTTTTTCATTCTTTTATCTTTTTTTTTTCCTTATAGGAGACCCGGTGAGCCTCCACTGATAAAAGGTTGGCTTCCTTATTTTGGAGTGGTCCTGGAATTACGAAAAAACCCCTTAAGGTTCATGAAAACTCTTCAAAAGCAACATGGTGACATTTTCACTGTTCTTCTTGGTGGTAAGAAGTACTTTTATAAATACCTTATATATGTCATAATTTTTCACTTTTCTTTAATGTCTTTCTGTTTTTCTCTAGGCAAAATGTAGAAAATGTAGAATATTTGTATATTTTTGTTTTATTTTGTAGAGTTAATGTGAAAGAAAATTATTTTTAGTTCAGCGATCCTCACATTAAAAATTAAATTACAGAACTCTTTTCATGGTACTTAGGGAACTTGGCTCTCCAGCCATCACCTTTCATTTTGGTTTGGTTTGGTTTGAAGAATGGTAGAAAATATATATATATATATACACGTATATATGTGTGTGTGTGTGTGTGTGTGTGTGTCTGTGTGTGTGTGTGTGTGTGTGTGTGTGTAACTATACAAAAGCTAGAATGTATTTTTTAAATTAATAGTCTTTATAGAGCAGTTTTAGGTTTACAGAAAATTTAGTAGTTTAGAGAGTCCCTATATACCCCCCTCTCTCCAATCTCAGTTTCCCTGATTGTATCTATGTAGTATATTTGTTACAACTGATGAGCCAGTATTGATCCATTATTAAAAATTCATGATTTACATTACAGTCTACCCTTTGTGTTATATAGTTCTTTGGGTCTTCACAAATGTATAATGACATGTATCCACCATCAGAGTATCATATGGAGTAGCTTTACTCCCCTAAAAATTTCCTGTGCTTCACCTATTCGTTCTTCTTTCCTTGCCTCTGAGTCTCCAGCAACTACTAGTCAAGAATGTATTCTTCATTTTAAAACTTTCATTGCACTTCGAACTTTAATAAAATACATACCAAAACACCCAGACAAATGAAGCAAAAACCAGCAAGACTGCTACACACCCCAAACATTCTAGGACTGAGAGGAGAAACTGGATTGCTCCTAGCTCTTTTTTTTTTTTAAGACCCAAACTATCTAGCTGTATCAGCTGTCTATTGCTGAGTAACAAAAAGTTTAATGGCTTAAAGAAACAACAGGTCTGGCCTGAGTCACTTGTGTGGCTTGAGTCATCTGGACCCTAGATGGGGGCTGGATGATCCAGGATGGTCTCATCACGTGCCTAGGTGGGCCTCCTTGTCCACATGGCCTTTCATCCTCAAGAAAATTTCCTTACACGGCAGTTAGTGTTTCAAGAGAGTGACAGAAAAAGCTGCAAGGTGTCTTGAGGCCTAGGCACAGATATTGCAAAACCTCACTTCCATGACATTCTATTAGTTAGACTGAGTCACAGTGCAGCCCAGATTCAAAGGCAGAGAAAGAGACTCCACCTCTTCCTGGAAAGAGTGGCAGAGTCACATTGCATGGGAACACATGTAGAGAGATGGAAGGAATTCATCATAGCCATCTTTGTACCCAATCTTCCACATCAGTTTATGGCCTGGGCTAGCTATTCTCTCTCTTTGCTTTTGCATGTCCTGTCTATGCTTTGAAAGCTGATCGCTACACACTAGATTACCCACACTCCTTTGCTTGCTGAATGTTGCCAGTGGGAGGGCAAGAAGAGGCTGAGTCTCACTCCCCACTCTCAATGGGGCTCTGGTAACACTCCTTCAGAAGTTCAGTGTCCTTCCTTCATAAGGTAACGGAAGACATCCAGTGTAATCTCCCTTAGATCCCCACGTATCTACCAAATGTACCTAGATTTCCCAATGATCTGCCACCTTTTCTCTAATTTTGAAGAATGTTCAAGACACTCCATCTCCCGGTCCCCATGACCTTTTCTTCCTGCCTCCTCTGGGCTGGTACATCTTGACTCAACCATCCCACACACATATCTTCATTTTTAATTTCTTGGGTTCTTACCATCACTTATAACCATGCCTAAGGTTCTCTTCTAGTTACTCTCTCCTTTTCTCCTTGTCTCCTTTTCTTTTGCATCCAGCTCTTTCAAGAGATTTGCATATATTTGCTATCTCTAGTTGCATATCTCCTAGAGCCCTCCAAACTATAACCAGCCTTCAGCATTACTGAAGTTATTCCTTGGTCCACCTATGTAGACCTCTCTACAGTGCTGATTTCTTGTTTCTTCCTGAAATACTCTACTACTCCTTTACTCTCCACACTGCCCCTTCCGGTTCTTTATCTTGATCGTCTACATGCATGCCTTTTTCTTAGCTCAAGTCTTACACCTTCCTTCAACCAGCCTTGGAAGTTTATGCTCTATTCTTAGAGAGCCATAATTTTGTTCTGCCTGTAACTACTTTGCTGAGGGTCAGAGGTAACCTTTGGAAACCACAGTGACTTAATTTCAGTGCTACCATTTTAATGCAGTATTTGGGAGAAATGATACAAATGGAGGAAATTATCAGCATAATTGACTTCTCCCATGGATAGACAGTACCAGTTTCATCAAAACTTACTCCTTTGCCTGGAAGCTGGCTAAGTCTCTTTCAAAAATAATTGTATACACTCTGATTTCAGAAAAATTAAAATGGAAAAAAATAATGCATCTTAGAAACAGAGGGATTGTAGTATATACCATAGTCCTCATGAGGTTCCCCAAGATCAGGTCTCCACCAGCTTTTCCATCCCAGTCTCTTCCTGCTGCTCACCTTGCGCTTCACACACCATGAATGCACCATGTCGTTTGAAATTCCCTCCTTACACACCAAATCCAGTCCTTAAGTTTTCTTTCTCTTGCTGTTCTTTCTGCCAGAATGTTGTTTACCTGACAGGCATGGACTCATCTTTTGAGGCCAGAGTCACACATTACTTCCTCTCAAGAGCCTTTGCTGACTCCTCCTATGTTTGGTGCCTCATCTCCAGGGTCCAGTTACTCCCAGTATCACTTCTGTAGGAGCATTTAATATGTTGCGAATTTATTGCAAATTCACTTATCTGTCTCCCTTCATTATTCTGTTAGCTTCTCTATTGTCCACATTTAGTCTAGAGCTCAGAACGGACTAATTCTCAACAAATATTGGATGGGGAAACCCCTAATACCTTAGAGCTGATGAAACACTAGAATACTGTACAAATAAAGACCTGAGCTGGTGCTTCTCCTTTAAGAGAGCCTTGGGCTTTATGGTATCAAAACCATATTGTTCACTTGAAAAAAGTCATTCTTAAATAATGCTGGTATTTCTAATGAGTAGTTAGAACAAGTAATTGAAACGTTCAGTTTTCTTTTTTTAATAACAATGTACAAAAATAACCGAAGATGGTTATGCAGAAAGTTGTGGCAGATTTGAATAACTTTATTCACTTTCCAAAAAATAGCCAATTTTTGCTGACACTTGATTTCTTAATCTCATGTACCGTGAAGGTGCTGAATTTCTAACGTCTAAATAATTTGACCATGGTTATGTTTTTTAACTCTGCGTTAGACAACCACAGTTAAATGTCCACAATACCTCCCTGTTGCTTCTTACTAGAATTTGAATAAATTCCTGTCAAGAAATCCTGTTAATCTATATGGTCCTAACGATCAGTTTTCAAAGTAGCTCATTTAGAAAATGTGAAATGAGGAATAAAGTCTTCCACTCTTGTCTCATAATGTGATTTCACTGAGTGTATGTTCTTACATGATGAGCAAATGATTGTCATCCCCAAAAGTCTCAAGGGACACAGATGTCATCTTAATAAAGAAATTAAAAGGTACATCTTTTCATGAGAAACCATGTAAATTCTTGACCTGTCGCAGAAAATAGTTCTCTAATTGGTTTTGTGTGGTGGTGCAGCAGAATCATTTTCCCTAGATGTCACCCCAGCAAAGCACCACTGTACATCATTGTCTGCAGCTAGTGAAATCTTCCTAATAAGAGGGGGGATATGTACATGTGGCCATCCTCATAAAGTACAAAGTTGACTCATATTTCACTCTCCCAACTGGTATTTTCAGCTTGAGATTTAAAAAAAAATTCTATTGAAAAACAAGCTAAACATGGAGATTAAAAGCGTCTAATTATGAAAGTTGTTAAAATTCAAATTTGTCTCTTTTTTTTTTGGAGACAGGTTCTCCCTCTGTGACCCAGGCTGGAGTGCAGTAGCATAATCATAATTCGCTGCAACTCTAAATTTCTGGGCTCAAGGGATCCTCTCACCTTGGATTCCTGAGTAGCTGGGACACAGGTGTGTGCCACTACACCTGGCTAATTTTTTTTTTTTTTTTTGTGACGGAGTTTCGCTCTTGTTAACCAGGCTGGAGTGCAGTGGCGCGATCTCGGCTCACTGCAACCTCCGCCTTCTGGTTTCAAGCAGTTCTCCTGCCTCAGCCTCCAGAGTAGCTGGGGCTACAGGCGTGCGCCACCATGCCCAGCTAATTTTTGTATTTTTAGTAGAGACGGGGTTTTGCCATGTTGACCAGGATGGTCTCAATCTCTTGACCTCGTGATCCACCCGCCTCGGCATCCCAAAGTGCTGGGATTATAGGCGTGAGCCACCGCGCCCAGTCCTGGCTAATTTTTTTAAAGATTTTTTTGTAGAGTTGGGGTGTCCCTATATTGCCCAGGTTGGTCTTGAACTCCTGACCCCAAGTGATCCTCTGGCCTTGATTATATTTATTTTGTACGGGACATTTCTATGCCAAGCAGCCAATTCTCATGGATATCTCTTTGTTTAGCACCAAATTTCTGAAATGAAAACATCAAAATTCAATTTATAATGATCCAGCTGTCAAAACTTCTTGTTTGACCTTAAGGTGAATGACTGAATTTTTAAAAACGCATTTACCAGCATACTTTGAATTATGTAGCTCTACCTTCCTAAGGAATTAATTTTAAAGGAAGTGGAAAAGCTACTGAGGTGATAAAGGCTCTTGTGCAGATTATACAGGAATGCTAGAGTTAATATTGTAAGGCCAGTTAGCTCCTAAAAAGGGAAGAGAATGAAATGATTGGTAAGGAAAATATCAGAAATGTTGACCCGATTTCAAATTTACTACATCTAAGAATGATTTATATTGTATTTTTTTGCAGATATGGATCCCATTTTGACATTTATATTTTAGACAAATGGAAACTCTGAAATTCTTTAAATCAATATTTCATATCAACTGCTAACAGCATTCTCTTCTCTTTGGAAAACATGGCAAAGGGTGTTGTTTTTACCTTGTGATCTTTATAAACTAGGTAACATGCCTGCTGACACTGGCCATTCATTTACATAAAATCACACTGGAGCAAAAGTTAATTTTGCTGCAAGAATACCCAGCCTTTAGAATACCTTTTCAGAAGATTTCCTTTGTTAAGAAATTTAAATTCATTTTATGAATGTATATGAGTTTTCCTAACTGTCTGATTAAAGATCACAAAGAAACTCTGGTTTTGCATCTCACATTAGCAGATGGTGGACAGATGGTTTAAATTAATATTAATTTTGGAAAACTTAGCTTAAATTGTTTATACTGAAGATTAAAAGTTGGAAAGCCAGCTAACATCTCCAGGGTTATTAGTACTTCCAAACCCACTTGAAAAGTAAAATTCAGAAAATCAAAACGTCTTCTTCTAAAGCAATTCACATCTCAATCAAAAAGATAGTAGGTAAAACACAAAGCCTTGGTGTTGAAGGACACTGAAATAAGAATGAGAAAGAGAAAATACAGATCCTAGAGTGAATAGAGCCCTGAAAGGAGTGAGATTAGATCTACAAACAAATGAAGCTAATCAGTACTGATTTTCATAAAGAACCAATATACAAACAACTGCTTACATTTTTTAAAAAGCAATATATTAGTAATTGGTTGCTAACATGAACCATTTTGTTCACACTCAACTTTTATTGCTTTTATCTGAAATTAACCTCATTGTTTTTTCCCAGGCCCTCATTCCCAAAGGGGTGGGGATAGGAGAGAGGAGGAAATAGAGAGAGAGAGAGAGAATGGGAATGAATGTGTGTATTTGTAATTATTATAGACAAAACAAAAAACGTAACATGCATACAGCCGCTACTTCAGTTGGCCCAATAACAGGTAGCCCATGATGTCATGTCTGAGTATAGTTTTCTCTTTCCACGTAGATTTAGATGAATATAGAAAACTGTAGGAAAAACTTCAAAATATTATCTAAAGATTTGTGTTTCACAAATTGTATCTTTTATACACTCTCTTAGTATTAGGGATTAATTTAAAATAACTCCAAAGATAGTTAGCAAAATCCTTTTATTTAGTGAAAGGAGAAAAGTATGAATCACCACCTGTGAAAATACACAACTTTGCCTAAAATTACATATTTTGCAAAATGAGAGAATTGATTTTTTTTCAATTATTTGTCAGGCAGATGCTGGCAATTTTACTTAATTAAGCTGCTATGGCAAAGCAGGTGTCATAAAATATGCCTAAATCGGGTTGAATCCTTTATGCTCTCCCCAGAGCACACACACACACATAAATTTAGTTTACCTTGTAGAAGCCAGCTTTGGGATCTGACCAGAATGAATAGCCACTTCTAGCTTTACTTCCGTTCCTAGATCCACTCACATTATTGAATTAATCAAGGGGAAAATGAGTGAATAAAATTCAAGTCATTGAGTCATTTTTAGAAAATAAATTATAGCACATGTATATTCATCTATATTAAAAGTTGTGTTTCAAAATTGTGAAACAAAAACATATTCATCTGTTTCTAGGATTAGGTTGAAAATTATTTCAAAACTTTATTTGAAATATCTTGCACCAAATTGAATTAAATTTCTGTGATGCCATTTCAGTTACCATAAATAACAAGTGAGAAGTTATTCTGCTAACAAAGCAACACACACATACACACACACATACACACACAGAAATAATGACATGAAGACAATAAATAAGTAGATGTTAAAGTTTTTAGGATCATCTAAAGTTTATGCCTGTTCTCTACAGGAAAAACATTAAATGTCATTATTGAATACTATCTGCTTAGTATTTCTAATTAGAAGGAATCTTAAAACAGCACTCTAGTGAGAAGACAAAGAATAGTGCATGGGGAGTAGATTCTTACCAAGGGTCTGCCACTGAAAATGGCAGCATGATCTTGACCATTAACCTCTCTTGACTTTCTTCACCTTTATCAACTGATAAATGCAGAAGGTAAGCCAGCAGTTCTCCAAGATCTCTGCCAATTTTGAGAGACAGCCCATAGTATGACTGTGTTCCTCAAAGTGCCTCATTGTAAGAATCTCTTGAGGACCTTATCAAAAAGGACACTTGTAGGACCCCCTCCAAGCTTTTTGAATCAGAATCTTGCAGGAATCTATTTTTCACAAGCATCCCAAGTTTTTAAATCGATAAGTTTGGGCAACACTGATACATGGAAAAGGCAAATGTCATCACCTCAAGGAGCCCTTGTTGATAACTCCAGGCAAACTAAAGCAAACTCCACTTTCTGCTTCCCTTATGCTGTGTTTCACCTCTGCCATGGCACAATTCATAGGGATGCAATGATTTCCCTACATCATTGTATCTCTAGAGGAAAGCGATCCAACGAAGTGTCTGGATCTTAATAAATGTGGTGAATGAATTTCTGAATGAATGGATGTATGGATGTGTTCTACTTTGGAATCCTGTGTCAGTCACAAGTCAGTATGTGACTTTGAACATGTTATCAAATCTCCCTCATCCATAAAAATGAAAATTCTGGCATTTGTGGATTTTTGCTAGTGTTGACATTTATTCGTGAGTACTTGCTCCATACAGTATGGTCATTTATTTGAGTTAAAATTATTGTATTTGAACAAAACTGAGATGACACCTAAGTATGAAAAAGCTCTTTATGAAGTATATACTCAGAAATGGAATGGCATGTTGCCAATTTGTTTTCTGTTTTACTGAGGGAAAAATATAAGAACTATTTAAGTCAAGGGATTATGAGAATGTTTAAAGGATATTTAAAATGTTCGAGTACTTTAGTTAAAATAAAAATTTGAAGAGTAAACCATCTTTTGAAAGGTTAGTAAGAACTTCAGGATATTTAACTTCACGTTTCTAGAGTGTTTTCCACCATCTTCCATTTTCAAAGGAAACATGTAGTGTACCTTTGAATGAAATGGATTTGTATTAAATTTTGTGCCTTAGTTACTAGGATCTTCTTAATTTTGATTAAAATACTTTTAAACTTGTGATGTTTATTTCTGTTTTATTAACAAATGAACTCATATTCTCTCTTTCTCTCTTTTTTTTTTTTTTTTTTTTAGGAAAGTACATAACATTTATCCTGGACCCCTTCCAGTACCAGCTAGTGATAAAAAATCAGAAACAATTAAGCTTTAGAGTATTTTCTGATGAAATAGTAGGTAAAGCATTTAGCATCAGTCAGTTGCAAAAAAATCATGACATGAATGATGAGCTTCACCTCTGCTATCAATTTTTGCAAGGCAGATCTTTGGACATACTCTTGGAAAGCATGATTCAGAATCTAAAACAAGTGTTTGAATCCAAGCTATTAAAAACCACAAGTTGGGACACAGTACAATTGTATGCATTCTGCAGCTCAATAATATTTGATATCACATTTACAACTATATATGGAAAAGTTCTTGTTTGTGACAACAATAAATTTATTAATGAGCTAAGAGATGATTTTTTAAAATTTGATGAAAAGTTCACATATTTAGTATCTGACATACCCATTGAGCTTCTAGGAAATATCAAGTCTATTAGGAAGAAAATTATAAAATGCTTGTCATCAGAAAACTTAGCCAAGATGCAAGGATGGTCAGAAATTTTACAAAGGAGGCAAGATGTCCTAGAGAAATACTATGTGCATGAGGACCTTGAAATAGGAGGTAAGAACTTCTGAATAAGTACTTGCCTAAAACAAAATAATTTACAATAGACCTTTGAAATAAAAAGACAAAATGACGACCTTGAAATTTTTTATGCTCTTTCTAATTGGCTAATGATAAAATGTTTTACTCTGATACTACCCTCTGTGATAATTGATTTTTTTTTTTTTTTTTTTTTTTTTTTGCTGAGGTGGTAAAACAAGATACTTAATGGTGATAATGAGAAAGAGTATAACTAAGCTGCATTTACTCCTCTTATCTCATCCACCACCACCCCGCCCCCCATACACATTACATTTTAAACTATTCTCATTAAGCAGAAAATTAGACTTCAGAAGCCTATTGGTTCTCATTAGCATGCACTGATCCTTGGCTGGGTCTGTGTCCTAACATCTTTTAATTAGCACACTGCAAATCTAATCAGTGTAATAAACGCTATTAATCTTCCTTTTCACTTATTTTCTCCCAGCACATCATTTAGGCTTTCTCTGGGCCTCTGTGGCAAACACTATTCCAACTATGTTCTGGGCAATGTATTATCTTCTGCGGCACCCAGAAGCTATGGCAGCAGTGCGTGACGAAATTGACCGTTTGCTGCAGTCAACAGGTCAAAATAAAGGGTCTGGATTTCCCATCTACCTCACCAGAGAACAATTGGACAGCCTGATCTGCCTAGGTAATTTATTTTTATCTGTTATGAAGAAAAGAAGGTACCTCTCTGCAAACTCAGTTTATCACTCATAGCTGTTTACCAAGAGGTAGAGGACACAGCTGCCTAATTGACATAATAACACCCATTTACATCAATTATAAATTATGTAGTTTATAGCCATAGATACTTTTATTGCATGTAAACATTAAGGCCTAGGTAATTAACTATGCAAGGTATGCAAAAGGCTAAACCAAAGCTTTGCAATTATCTGAAAAAAAGTTTATGCCTATTAAATCATTTGATTCTCAGCATCTGTTGATGTGCTAATGCTTTCCAAACACTGCTGCACTATCATTTCAAGAAGTATTTGGGGATTGAAAAAGAAAATATTGCAAAAGGCACCCTGTGTGCGAGTTGTATTTGTTCCTCTAAATGATGTCTATATTTTCAAGCACAGGTTAGTGTTTTATGGAGCGTGTGATTCTCAAAAATATAGAAAAAATGTTTTCCACTGGAAGTTAATGATTTAAACACACACAAAAAAAAAGAAAGGAAGGAAGAGATAGAAAAGAAGAAAGGAAGGAGGGAGGAAGGGAAGGAGGGAGGAAGGGAGCAAAAGAAAAGAAAAAGCAGCAACTACAAACTATTTCTGTGAAACGCTGATATTTTATAACATATTCACTAACTCATGAGATATGCATGGTCAGTATTTCAAGTATGTTTGAGGTTGATAGTGACTAAGGTTTTTTTCTATTTCTACATAGGCCTGTACCTCAATAACTGGAGCTTTTGATTGTGCAGATTTCATTCCCTTTTACTACTTTGAGAAGGCTGTTCACTACCATTACCTGATTGAATGTCTACTGCCAAAGTTAAATTCCATCCCAATGAGTTATTCCCTATTCCTTCTGTACTGATATTTCGTCTTGCAGTATCCTTTAGGATATAATACTCCAAGTCTCTTTGGACAAATGCAGGAACTAGTGTTTACATATGTCTGTTTCTTCACTCCTTTGACAATGTAGACAAGTATTTTAGCCTATGTTGGTCTCAATATTCTATCTTTTAAAAATATGTTCCAGGGTCTTTGATGGGAACTTTCAGGAGCAAAAGTCCTCTCAGATTTGGTCAGTGTTCACAGTCAGTGGGCATTGAGAAAAATAGCCCAAGAATTCTAGAGATTGTCCTCACTTCTCAGGTTAAGGCCCATTGAGACAACGCCTGAAAGCATGCCTTATACTAGCAGTCAATTAAGAAAAATGTGTTGCCTTGTAGTTTGTGTCTTTAGCATAGGTTATCAAATAAATTTTATATTTTCGTTTAAAAAGCTTAACATTACTAAAATACAAATATTCTTTTATTTGTGTTTGCAGAATTATTGGGGAACAAATACAGACAATTTGTGTAAAATTTTGGATAGTTGCTCCACTTGGATAAACAGTATTTTCTGGCAGATTTTTAACTTCTATGAAAATCAACATTGCATTTCCCATATATTGAAACAGTTTCCATTGCATTTTATGAATAAGATGATGCATACTGGGAAGTAAGGCAAATACACCTCAAAGAATATGTGTTTGTATTCTGTACAGTTATTACTCTTAAAAAACTTAGTTGTAATTCATCAACTCTCTTTTTACTCTCAACTTTTTGCTGTTAAAAGAAAATTTTTAAATTTCAGTATTAAAGCAGAAACATTTAAATTTACTAGACTAGAAGAAATGGTAGATTCCAGAGCTATAATTTGAGTCAATTTAAGCCCATAGCTAGAGCTAAAGATTTTCACTCTTGGACCTTTCATGAATTTACAAGTCTCCTATCACTAACAAATGAATAAAAACAACAAAAATTCCAAGCAAGTTTAGATCCACCTGGATAAAGGCAGTGCCTTCAGCAGCCCGGATGGTTCATCATGACCTCGGTTACCAGCAGAGGCCAGTGTTGTTCATTACGAGAATTTAAAATGATGGGGCCGAACATGATCTCAAAAATAGTGTGTATTTTTTTTCTTTCACCAGATAGAAGGTTTTATGCAGATTAGAGAAAACATATATGAATTAGTTACACAACAAATGACTTCTACCAATGGTCATAGCTCCGTTGTATTTCTCTATATCAAAAGAGCATGAACAATATATGTGCAAGGGCAAGACTTACACAATTAAATATTTACCATGTGCCACATGGTATGACTCTGTGTGCTTATCCTTCTTGTCTTCTTAAAAAAAGAGTTCTATGTATTTTAAATGCAATGTCTTTGAAAACATCTTAAACTTTTATTACTATAAGAAGAAAAAAGATAACAACGATATGAATGCTGTACTTTTTACGAGGAAGGAGAATTTTGATACTATTACAGCAAAGAGAAAAGAAGTTCTTCTTTTTACAGAAATTTTGCATGTCAGCACACTTTGATTATAAAGCAGGATTGAGAAGGAATGTTAGACTGCCAAAGTCTGTTTAAGTAATTCAAAACAATCATCTGCTGTAAGAGGTTATGATAGATTTGCCCTTTTTTCAATGCTTTTGAGAATCTCTCTTCAAAACCATTCTACTCTTATTTTAGGCAAAGAAAACACAATTCTTTATTTTTATGTATCTTATTAAGATTATGTTTATCATGACCTCACTAAAACATTTTATCTATTAATAAGTAGTTAAGATCGCTATAATTAAATTTAAATGAAAATTTAAAATAAGTTAGTACATATAATGAGGTTTCAGAAACTGTTACTTGGGGCTTAAATCTCAATAGGAAAAATTGCTGATAGAATGGAAGTTTCAGAAGCTCTGAGAGAAAAGTAAGAATTTTTCAGTTATTCCAGAAAAAAGAATCTGAGGTAGAGGTAGGATTTAGAACTGCAGATTTTAGATATAGGGAAAAGAAAAGTATAAAAGATAATTCAGAGAGACAAAGATAAGAAAAAAAGATAATGCAAGGAGTAAAAGCTCTCGAACTTGGAATTTTGATAAATCAATTGCAAAAAAGCTTGATGAATACCACTTCTTAATGGTTTACTTGAATAACATAGATACATAATTTAATATAGTGGCACACAGTATAGGCTCAATAAATGTTATCTGTTATTATCACCAAAATGATATTTAACCTCTGTGATGTCCCCATATGGTTTATATTGTTTTCTTCATTTGCAATTATTTATGAACATCATACTCAAGTCTACCTTACTTTATAGCAGTGCTCTTTCTATGACCCACCAGTGAAAAGAGCAGACATACTCAAGAATGAAAGGCAACTGCTGCATGGCTCAGGTGAATTGCAGATGCCTAATGTTGTTCAGTACATATCCTCAAATTGAGAAAAGTTGCAAACATGGTCCACTTGAGGGATATTAAAGTAAAGGGAGATCCCTTAAAACTGGAACTGGACAAAATCTGTAATAGTTTTTTTAAAAAAGAGAATATTATAAATTATAACTCTAGAAGTATGAGCTTGCAGAGTCCACACTGAAATTCGGCGGAAGATTTTGAAGCCGATTGTGAGTATTGGTGAGTGAGGGGAATACAGAAAGGAAAAAAATTAAGGTCCTTTCATAACAAATAATAATGATCATTAGATGCAATCTATGTTATATATATTAGTGATCTCAATACCAAAGCAATCTTATAGACATTGTTTCATGTCATCTTCACCAAGATGTTCTGGAGGACAGTGACAGCTATTATTTTGTCACTTTTACAGATAAGAAAATTCTCAGGGTACTAAATACCTTGTCTAATATCATGGAAATAATACAGAAGAAAGGCAGGTTTTTAACTCAGGTTTTCTGACCAGGCCCACGTTTTTCCCCTCAGGCCTGTCTGATACCAGAGCCCTGGAGATCTTTTTTCGTTATCCCAGCTGAAAGGGGAGAGGAATTCTTTTTATCTCAAGTCTACAAAGCCAGCCATGATGCACATGGCCAAGATCAGGCAACATGGGCCAGAGGATCATACAGTTGGCTGAATTTTTAGCTTCATGATAAGATATTATGAATAATATTAATAATTATTATTTGAATATGTACCAGCCACTGTGTTGCATTTTATGTATATTAGGTTATTTAATTCTCAAGTATTATTATTTTTGTTCAATTATTAAATAACGAGGTTCAGAAACATTACTTAACCAACTCAAGTCATACAACTAGATAGTGACAGAACCAGAAGTTGATGCCAGATCGAACTTTAATGCCTACCCATAATGATTGTCACTTCAGACAAAAATTCTCTAGAAATGGACTGGAGACTTTGGCCACTATTTTTTATAAGATACATATTACTGATTCTCAAATGCAGTTGTGTTTGAGGGTAAGGATAGAACTAGAAGTGCACATTAGAATCTTGTGGGTATTTTTTTTTTAACAAAAATGAACTTTTTACTTTAGAATAGTTTTAGATTTACAGAAAAGTTACTAAGACAGTAGAGAGCATTTCTGTATACCACCCCCACCACAGTATCCCTTGTGAACATTTTACATTAGTGTGGTATATTTGTAAAGATTATCAGTGTTATTTTGAAAAAGCTCATTCAAATATTATAAAATAATTGTGTATTTGAAAGATTAAAAGTTTACGTAATTCAGATAATAGTGAAGTTTAAAAACATTCTGTCTTCTGATGAGTATTTACAGAAGATATAACTTCATTTAGGAACTTCTAACTGGAGGAAGTGGGTGAAGCATCTTCGACAAAGAGGTAGTGTTGTAAATTTTATATGTAATATAAAGAAACAGCAGTTAAAAAGTGAAAAATACTGATTTCAATGTTCATCAGATTTTCAGCTCAGCACGAAGCTAAGGTGGTTAGATAATATAATGAATGCTGGGAACAGAATCTGAAAGGATTGAAAAGCAACTTTAATTAAAATGGAAATTACTGTATTTAGATCTAAATATCAACTTTGTAAGAATAGTATGAGAAACTTGTGATTCCGCAGAAAAGGGTTTAAAGCAATGGTTCTCAGCCTTGATTGCTCATTGGAACCACCTGGGAAGCTTTAACCACTTGGAATACCTGGCCCCACCCTTAAAGATTCTGATTGCATTGGTCTGGGGTGCAGGTTGATGGCTTTAAAAGCTCCCTAGGTGATTCTAATGTGCAGCCAAGATTCAAAGCCTCTAACTGAAAGGTTTTAGTTAATGCAGTGGTTTCTATTCTATGAGACTGGAATGGGGCATTTATTTTTTTTAAACAATCCCAGGTGATTCTAATGGGCATCCAGGGCTGGTGATAATCTCTAGAATATCAGAAAGTTTAAAACAATAGTGATATTATTTCAAAAATCTGTTGCTCATCTGCTCCCAGAAAATAGTAATAGAAGCATGGTGTCTAGGAACAGAAATTAATAATTCTCTACTTTCCCAACTAAAATAGTACATACCAGTTCTGCCAAATATTAAGAGGCACATTGACTAATTAAATTCATCCAGCATGACAAAGGCTGAACACCATATCATCTCTGACACACAATTAGAAAATGGTATGATAGTTGTCTTTACATATTTTGAAAGGGTTGTTACGTGGAAGAATGATTAGACATTTTTGGCCTGTGTGTTTTATAAAGGGTGGAAATTAAAAGGAGGAAAATTTCACCTCAGTATGAAAAATAGCTTTCTACTAAAATGGGCTTTCTGAATGCCATCATTGGAGTTATCCAATTAGAAAGTGTGCAGTATCAAATTACCAAGGGAGTAGATTTTAAGTGTTCTCATCACAAATAACTGATCAGTATGTGAGATAATTGCATATGTTAATCATTTGACTTAACCATTCCAAAATGTATGCATATTTCCAAACATCAAGTTGTACACCATAAATATATATGATTTTTATTTGTCGATTTAAAATAAATAAATAAATAAATGCAATTGTGCCATATCTTCAGTAGAATCTTGTGAGCATTCCTGTTTATGTGTATCTTCCAACTTTGAACTACCTAGATTGCATTGTCCATGAAGGCCAAATCCGTGTGCTGTGTTCCGTCTTCACACCAGCTGCAGTGGCCCAGTGCTCCGAGCAGAGTAGGGCCTTAACAGACATTTAAAGGATATATGAATGCTGAATTTACATGTCTGTATTTTAGCAGTGTACCAAACAGTGTGTCTAAGATGCAGAGTGAAGATAGGCATTTATACCAATTCAGATTTATTTTTAACCTTACTTAAGATATACAGTTGTTGAGCCAAGGATTAGTGATTTTGCCTCAAATTATATGATTATCACAATTTCTTATTTACCTTCTAACTGTCTTGAAGACAGTTATGTAGAAATGCACGTGTGCACACACACACACACACACACACATCATGAGCCTCACTTCATTTCATCACACCTTCCAGAGCACACCACCTTCACATCCATCCTCTCTCCCCCTTTTACAGCCACCTTCTCTTTAATATTGCCCAGTGTTCAGCCCCAGTCACTGTGGCAGGGCCTGGCTGTTCATTTCACTCCATCCATTGCTGCTATCCACTGATCACCATGGCTAATCAGATGGCATGCCAGCCTGCACCAGTCATTAAGATGACCCAAATTAACAGCCTAGCCATGTCACAGTACATCCATTCCACATATACAGACAGGCCCTAAGTGTGAGGCAGAAACCCGGATGTCCTTACTTGTTTTTGCATTGTAACATGCATTATTGATTGTCATGAGCTGCTTTAGTGCCTTAAATCTACAAATGAGAGTCATCCGTCCCTTATTACAACCAGAATTGAAAACTGAGAGCAAAAGAGAAAATGCATATGCCTTTTTTAACCACATTTTTTTCGTTTGTTATTTTCCTCCACAGTTGTATTGTGAAATATTTTAGCTCAAGACATTCCCTGGCATTTCACTTAGAAGGGATACTTAATCAGAACAGTTTTGTATCCTGAAAAGAGAAAGAAGCCTTCCTTAGCCAGGTGAAGAACACAGTGCATGCTCTGAATTGTGAGTTCATAGAGGGAATTTTGTAATCCAATTTCCTAGCATATACCAGTCAGTAAACTCTGTTCTTAATAACTCACAGGCAGCCTTATCTTAATCACAGTTGCAGTTGTTGGCACCTTGCAGTGCCTGGTATAAATTTTAACCCAAAATACTTGCATTCTTGATGGCCATTTTTCGACAATGCATTCTAATAATTAGAGTCCTATTGCCTGCTAAATGTTAGTATAAATTAACAATCAATTATGCACAATAAGTTTTATAAAACATTTACAGATAGAGATCATCTTTAATTAAAATTAACTTCCATATGAAAGCCAATAGCACTAATGATTCACAATGACCTTTTATTACCTGCAGTCCCCTGTTTTGGTTGGATGATTGACAGCTTGCTGTTTGGCTACCATGTTGAATTTCAGCTGACAAGACTTTTCATTTTAACTCAATTTGCCCGCCTATCACAAGCTGGTGGCAGGCCAGACCCAAGTCACCCAGCTTTGCCTCAGCAGCTTGCTCTAGTTCTCATTAGTACGCATTTATTCAGTGGAAATTGGAAGACAAATGCTTGAAGGCATGTGAACTAAGTATAGCAAATTAGGTTTAAAGACTGAATATTTATAAGTATATGGAAACTTTTTTTTTTTTTAATTCTAGAGCGAATAGAGAACTGAGTGCTAGCTTTGGTATAAAAGAAATGAAGATAGAAGGGGGAAGATTCTAAGAATAACAATACTATAAGCTTTTTCTTTCCATTTTGGAAACATGTAAAATCTCTCTGACAACACCTTATCAAATAAAAACCTGGCTTCTCTTTCATGGAGTGCTTGCACAAAGAAGTTTAGCACTTCATGTGTGAGAAGGGGGAAAAAATGAGGGTCATGTTCATTTGTTGCTTGGTTATCCCTTGGTATGTTTTAAATTGCCTTGTTTGTTCGGCACTAGCACAGAAACAGATGTTGCTCTACTGTGCAGGATAATTTACTGTACCTCCTGGTGCAGCATGGAAGTCCTCCCAGGGCCCAGCTGGTCTGTCAGTGGCACTGGCTGGTGTCTGCTCAACTATGACAACTACAAGTAGAGGCTGCAATTTTTTTATTGTGCAGTTGTCATTCTTCTCAACGTATAGCTCTGCCTGCATTCGTACTGGGGCTGGTGGAAAAGCTGCTGGCTTTTGTGTCTGGATGTTATTCTGCAGAGCCACGTAAGCTTTACTCTCCATTGTTGATAATAACGCAACTCATTACTTTTGTCATCTAATGATTATCAGCATGATCGCTCAGAGCGAGAGCCAACCTCATCTTGCACACATAACTGGTACTGGAAGGTAAAACAGATTTGTCACTTACGATCTGACCGCTAAGCCACACTTTGCGCTCCATTATTGTGATTAACTTCTGCATAAGATATGCTTGCCCAATTGTCATTTGTGATACTGTGGTGGGCGCAAGCTGCCATGCTTCCCGAGAGCACATCAGCCAATCAGATGTGACCATGTTATTCGGACTATTACATGCCTGCTCTGTCACAGCAGCCACCCCACAATTATTTTGCTTTTGTGTTTCTTCTTCCCACACCCCTACTGGACTTGTTGGGTGGACAGCACTGCTACATATGTCAGCTACCATTTCACACCACAAGCTAAAATGATGCTGTGCTATTGTTGCTCCAACAGAGCCAGCAGCAGTATATGGGAGACCGACCCTTGCTTTTCACCACAGAAATGTTGGTCCTTGGTGTCCTGCCAGCTGAAATCCATCGTGTCAGGTGCCTTGTGGCTATCTGCAGTAGAGCCCATGTTCCAAAACCAAAGTTCTTTTCTGGCCTCATCACCAACAAACCGATTTGACTCTGCCTGATTATAATAACGAAGGCAGTCCAAGAGAATATGCACAGCCTCACTGTACGTCACATCGAATCACCACACTGGCCACACAAAGCTGACCGCAGCCTCATTTCTTTAGACAAATGCATGCTTAAGGAAAAACCTCCTGGGAGAAAGCACCCAAAGCTACTTGATAGCCCTATGCAGCCTGTGCATAGATTTAAATTTTACTGAAATAACATTTATTTTTATTTTTGGCTGATGAAAGCCCTCACGGATGGGCCTGCCTTTAATAATCTAATAATTGGGTACTCTGTGTTTCAGAGCTTTGCTGAACACTGAGAAACTGGGCCGTGTGTGTGTGTGTGTGTGTGTGTGTGTGATTTCTAAATTGCAAGCCATAACCACAACCATTTGTTCTCATGTGAAGGGGGAAAAACTCCATTTGGAGATTTTTTTTCACATTGCTGATTAGAGGGAATCAAGCTTTATATTCTAGGACCCATTCACGCTGGTGGAAACATAGTCAGTTTTGATTATGAAGAGAGAGACGCAGACCTAGACAGGAGCTACACGCTGATATGCATGCTATCAGAATGATTTATGCAAATTATGCATATTATTCCCAAAGGAATTCCTCCTCAAACTGCCAGGATAAATTGCCGGAAATTAGCCATAAAATCTGTCATGCTAGGAGCAAAAGGTGAAGGCCACTGGGAAAGCAAGGACATTCGGCTTCTGGAATCTTCCAGGATATGATGGTGCCTGTTATTCTCCCTGGATGCCGAGAAAAATATGGTTTTCTTCTGAATCCTCTACAAGCATTTTCTTTTGAAATTTTCCCAGCAAATGTTGACTCACATTTTATTTACAGCTAGCATAAAAGAAATTAAGTGTTAAGCTGTCTCAGAAAGCGCTACTACAGTTACTTTACTATTAACTGCCTACGTGGTTATTAAATGGCTAAGCCTGGCTTTAAAGCATCAGAGTTCTAAAGGTTTGTGGAATGACTTACCAGCTGTGTATTTTAACTGGGATATGGTTTTAATTTCAAACATGTATACCCATAACACAACATTCCTATCTACCAGACCATTCTCTCCTACAAAATCTTAATGACTTTCGGCCCAGGTACAACACTGCTTCCTCCTACCTATGAAATACCTCCAAGCCTTGCTGGAACCAGACCGCCGCCCCTGCTCACACTCTGTGCACAGCCACCCTTGGCTCCCTCTTGGTGGATGAAGAAACAGTTTCCTTTTCAATCAAGGCCATTAGTAATGAGCTTTAATTGCAAATTGAGAGCACATTTCAAGAGCAGCCCTAACTTAAAAACTATCATTTGGTTTTTTTCCTTCAGAAAGCACCATTTTTGAAGCTTTACGACTGTCCTCCTATTCAACCACCATTCGTTTTGTTGAGGAGGATTTGACTTTCCGTGCAGAGACTGGGGACTTCAGTGCGCGAAAAGGAGACTTGCTAGCCATCTTTCCTCCAATCTTTCATGGTGACCCTGAAATCTTTGAAGCTCCAGAGGTAAATAAACATCAAGCCTATGATTGTTACTTCTTGGATCCTGCAGGCACATTTCTCTTCCATCCCTATCTCTTCCTCTTGCCGCTTTGTTCCAGAAGGGATTGAGACAGCCTTACGGCCTCTGTTTTTCCTCCTAATAAGAAAGGTTTCCTCCTTACCGAAGCGTTCCCTAAGGATATCTTTGAAAGGTTTCATGATCTGTAAAGAGAAATACAGTCATGAGACTAAATGCTAGTTGCTTCAAATGAAATGGACATTGCACTTTGGCCACCATTATGTTCTGGCCGAAATTGCATTATGCTTGGTAGAGAATTATCGAAAACCATGGAGGGCTAGCTATTGACAGGTGGCTTAGAGAATAAATGATGATAACTATTTTACTAAGTGTTTCCAAAGTGGGGTTGACTGTTCCAAAGTCAAATACTATCATTGCTGTAGTTAAGCCCATATACTTTTTCACCTCTTATTAAAAGTATATGCCCCTTCTTGATCAATTAGTATGGCATTATGAACTTGAGATTGTAAAGCTGCTGCTCACGGGTGAAGCTCTGAGGGTAATTGTGTCATCTCCTTGTGTTTTTTTCTGAAGCTGGAGTTAATGAATAACAAAGACTGGAAATTAATCCACCCTGGTTCATCCCTTAATACCACTTCAGAGATTCACCACCTGCATGCAAATTGATTGCAGTCCTATTCTGCCTGTGTTTCTTAGGAAGTAATGTTGCTGTAGTGGTTTTTGTATATAAAATGCTTTTTTTCAAAGGGAAACTTTGCTGCTCTTTTTGAGCAGTTCGTAGCTGGACCACCTCTAAATCTAGTTTCTAATGTAGATGTCTTGCATCCAGGCTGGATTACAATATTGTTGAATTTTGAAAATTAATAAGAAGAGAGCAGATTCAAATACAACTAGAAAATTCGAATTTATTTCAGCAGCAAAGGCAAATGACTTAAGCGTGGGGGGAGCATACATATAGTTGCTGTGTGTTTCAGAAGGAGGGGCAGTGTGTGAATGACAATAACAAATAGATTGTAGAGTATTAGCAAGTGAAGGAACATTCTGCAAACAACAAGCTTTATCTCAACATTTATAAATATCAAGGAACAAAATTATACACATAAATAGATATTCAATAAACAGGGAGAATGAATACCCAATATCCAATATCTGGGAAATATTTTTAATTTTTATTTTTACCTACAATTCTGCAATTGTACAATTTATTTAGCATCAACTTATTATTTCATTATGTGATTATTCCACTAGTCATTAAGTTTACTATTCATGTCATGATAGTAAAATCAACGTTAGTGTTATCAAGAAACAATAAATGTTTACCAGATTACCACTGTCTTTATGTCACTGTGCTTTGGACTCCTTTTATTTCCTACCCTCATGATGAAAAATACCTTGATTTAGACTTTTAGGAACTTAAAAGTCAAAGTTAAAAATCGAAAGTATGCTAATTTATATACATTTTTTCTTTTGGAATACTAAATAGCCATGCCCAAACTTTACATATTAAATCAGATAGTAATCAGTAGGGCTTGCCTTATACAAAATCTGTGGCAGAACAAAATTTCAATATTATAAATTTAGCATCATTAGGGTAGCTTTAACTTCAGTTGATGAACGCTCCCTATTATTTACTAGATTTAACATTAGCCAATTATGCCTGACTAATGTTAAAATTAACTAGCTAATTTATTGTCATGCCATTGTTTTCTTGAAAATCGTTGGGGAATGCCGATAATTCCTGACATAGAAAAAGTGATATAGCTCAGAACCACTTTTATAGTCTTTAGAAAGGTCTTATTCATTCTGTAAACATTTTCTGAGTGACTACCACTGTCAGACAAACCGATTGTTCCTTTGATTCTTAACAACTTAATATGGCAATAAGAAGATGCTATAGATGCTCATAAAACAGATGCCCATCCCAAGCCACCACATACTGATGGTAAAGAAGAAAGTTCTAGAAAAGTCTGCCATCAGCCATTTGTTGCTGAAAGCATGGTTCAGGAGACTCACATTCATCACTACCTGCCTTTTATATCCAACACACCTTGAATGAGAAGACCAGGCCTCAGATATTGATAAGAGGCAGTAGGTGTTTGTTAGGCCAAAAACATAAGGAAGGCAGATAGAGGGACAGTTTTTCTTGGAGGACAGAGAGACAGGAGCCTCAGCAGAACATAGATTTTCCCAGCCCAACAAGGCATGGGTTCAGAATTTCCAAGCTCCAAAAGACTCTAAAATTTAGCATTCCAAAGACAGGCCATGGTCTTCCATCATACTTGAGAGCTATTGCATCTGCATCTCCCTATTCCTGGAATGTCCCTCCTTATTTGTGCACCCAACAGGCTCCAGATTACTCCACAGGAATCACCTAATCACCTCCTTGTTGACAGTGTGCCTGAGTCCCACTTCATTCCTCAAAGAATTTGCCATTGCTCACATTGCTCACATTCAATTTTCATGGTATAAACTACCTGCTGTGTGTACCTTTGTGGTAGGGCATAACACACAGTATTTTGCAATTATTTATTTACTTGTCATTGCTCCTATATGCTGCTGTAAGCTCCAGAAGAGGAAGGACCACATCATTTCCATCTCTGTATTCTCAGTGCCTAGCTCACAGGAGGTTGTACACATAAGTTGAATAAATAAGGAGATGCTTGGATAGATAAATGTACTGAAAGTGAAAATATGCTTCAGTTATAATTTTAAATCAGGACACATATTGCACATTCAAATATGTACTGGACCTAAATAGATCAAATAAAGAAGTGATTTGTGTATAAATATAGCGATACTATTGGGAGTGTTAAGAACTATGACAAAAGGAGATGCCAGGAGACCGCTAAATACGACCACTGGCTTCGTCTAAACTAGCCTTCAGCTCTTGCAAGCATTTAGACCTAGTTTGGTGAAGTCATTTTTATTTCGTACTAAAAAGAACCTGAGAAAATAGACTTTTGAGTGAAGGTTGGAATTTTTAAATATTTGGAAAAATGAAGTTTAAAACACAATATGGGATAAATAAAAGGTGTTTTGGGACTTAATTGAGCCGATAAGCTAACAACATGTAACCTCTATATTAAGAATTATTCTTTCCTTGAATATTGGTTGCTTAGTTTATTGTAATGTTAGCCATGCAGGTGGCTCTTGTGTATGTGGAAAAACAAATTGCCAAATGAAATTTAAAAAGAGAACAAACAGAGAAAAACCCCTTCTTAATTCTCCCTTCCTCTCTCTTTGTAGGTAAAAATACTATCCAACAAAGGCTAGGTGATCTATTAATTGAGAGTGAATAGCTTTTTAAAATTGGTTCAGGGCTTTCCCAAATTTACATGTATTATCAGCTAGAATTCATGCAATAGGCTGTCAGGTAATCAGTAGTAAATAGTGATGATTTCTTTTCTGATACAATGCAAGATCCAGAACTGGAGCTATAAGGAAGCTCAATAGGGAAGAGCAAATCTGTTAGTTGGCTTTCCTAGGTCCACAGATGCTGAGGGATAAAGGGAGACCTGGTAACACTGTGGGGCTTATGGGGGAAAAGGTCAAACATTCAAGATGGCAATCCATTATAACCACGGAGGTAAAGAAACATGGTGAAATAATGCAGTTCCAAAGCCTTTGGAATATCCCCCAAAAGCTCTAAAGATGAAAGATCTTGTTTAACCTAATGCAATTCTGCCCTATCTACTTCTTAGAGTTGTAGAGATAATAAAATGATGAATAAATGTGAAAGTCCTTGAAAAAATTCTAAATCACAATAAGAATTGTGGTATCAATTATTATTTTCATTATTTCCTCTGTTCTTAGAATGACATGACAGATGAGGAAGTACTCTCAATAATTTTTTATCTGTATCACAAAATGGAATAGAGATTGCGCCACTAGTAGACTTAAAGGAAACAAACATATATCAATCATTTATTACCCAGAAATCACTTTGATGGACACAGTGAGTGATGCAGAAATAAAAAGTCCTCTTCGCCTACAAGCTTGCAGTATAGGGACTCAGCCCTGTCACATAGTTAATTTATCATCATTAGATGCTTCCTATTGAGAAAAGGTTTCTGCCATACCAATAAATTGACATTTCATACCTACCATACTGGACTAGCAGTGTGCTGGTAAACCAGGGCTCTGAGCCCTGATTTGTAGTATTTGTCTATTTTCATTGCTTAAACTACCCCCTTGGCCAATTTCATGTTGTCAATGTGGACAGCCTAAACACAGAGTCAGGAAGAGATACGTACACTCTGACAAGCTGGTCAAGCTGTCTGTAGCACACTGCTGATTTGAACCCAAGTCATGAAGATAAAAAGGGACCTCTGTATTCTACCATCTTGCCTCCAGGGGCGACAGTGTAACCCCTTAGCCATCCATTCAAACATTTCTCTTTTTTATTATGAGAAAGTCATATCTTTTATCTAATTTACATTCCCATACCCAAAATTATGAATTGAGTGGATGTAAGACATGATCCTACTGTGTGTCACCTACTTCAGCAAGACCATGTTTTATGCCTTGTAACTTCAATGTTTTACATACAGGAAGTGCCTCAAAAAAATCTGTTGAACCGTGCTAAACATAGTATTTGGAGAACACAAATTAGCGTGTTATGCAATCTTCCTTTGTCACGAATACCAAAATCTTTTCTCTATCCAGAAAATTGTGTCCTCTATCCAAACTTGATTTCTAGCGCTTCAATATTATACAATTTTCTACTATTTGTAAACACTGAATATTCATCAACTCATCATACTCTACATATTTATTTACTCATTCAATATCTTTGTTTTCTTCAAAAGCTTGAAAATGGTTTTTAAAATATACTTTATTCTCATGTATTTATTCATTAATTCAACAAACATATATGGAACCTCTACTATGGGAATAGCATTGTGTTGAAGGCTTTAAACATACAGAGATAAATAAGAAAATGTGATTGCTCCAAACTCTTGGAATTTCTTGGCTCTGCCATCTCCTGTAGGTTAGCTCTGTCTTTAGCCTGGAAGCAATTCCAGATATCATAGTCACACATGATGAGGTCCAGAGAAGGAAAGGTAATCAACCATTTCTTTTTGTTTTATTTTCTTCACAAGAAGAGGATTTCTCCTAGAGGTCCCCGTAGGTCCCCATAGACTTCTCCCTTGTAGCAATGACCAGATTGTTTCACACTTTCTGTCCCAAACCAGTCAGAGACCCGAACAATGCGATTACCAGGATTAGTGCCTAGACACATTTTATGCAGAAGAACAATGTTGAGGAGTCAACCGCAACAATCATTAGAGGAACAATGGGGAACTCTCGTGTCTTAAACCTTCTCTTGTGATTTTTCTATTCTCATCCATTTAATTGACTCCCCTTAATTGTGAAGCACCATGCTTATTATGGTCACTGTAAAGAATTTCAGTCAGCTTGATGAATTCCAAGTTTAAGTTGTTCCAAATGCATGGATATATCTTGAGCTTCCTGAACCTTTGTTCTGTGTCACTGTAACCCCAGAATCTCAGTGGTGAGATTATTATTCCCTTCCCTTTTCGTCTACAGCTAACTTATATCCCTAGCAGTGGACACAGGCCCTTCTTAACATTGGTTCCTGTTTAGGTTTTCCATGCCTAGGCAATAAAGCAAAATGCAAATAAATTTTTACTCAAAAATATATTTATGCTCCTGTGCCCTTTGAAGTTGGTGGTGGTCACAGAGATAAAGACAGTGGCCATTTCCCTTTTAGTTTCACAAAATAAACAACCGAATAGGAATTTCTAAGATGTGTACAATGAGGAAATTGAATGGAACGTGATGGAAAGTAGAGGAATGGTGTTACTCCTTGAGTAGAAGTTTGAGGGAACCGAATACAAACCCTACGGGTAAGGAGCACTCCTGCATCATGTGTTGGCCACAGGCCCCTCAGCGGGTAGCACATTTATTTTCACAAAGAGGAATCTGAAAAGCACAGTGATTTCTGGCTTATTTATGGTATCAGGACAATCAAAAAGTCATAATCCAAGCTAAGTTTTAATTTTGCATTTGCTGGCTTAACTAGTGGGGCTACAGTGAGAACCTTCCTAACACATTGTATCACAGCAAAGCTCACTTAAACTGATTTGGGTTAGGTAGGGAGCTCCTGGATAGAGGGCCAGTCTCCTCACACTGGTCAGTGTGAAGGAGGAAGCAGCAGGACTAAGGCAAGCAGGCCTGAGCTCCAGAAATGGAAGAAGGTCACCAGGAGAGTTACATTTAGTCACTCTATCTCTAGTGACCATTTATGTCAAGAAAGGGTGTCCTTGTTCATTTCGCATTGATTAGAGACAGTTTAGATACATCCCAGAACTATGGTAAAATACATGTTTTAAAGGGCTCAGAGTATTCGTTACGAAGAATTGAGCAGTTATAAAAGTGTGGATAAATTTTGCCATTATCATTGCATCCACTTGCAATTTGAGAGGAAATAGGAACTATTCAGAATTTTTCTAAGCTCAAATACTTATCAAAATAAGTATTCTACATAAATGAGGACAAACCCAATACTTTTAAAGGAAATGGTTCACTGACATTAACAACACTGGTTTTGAGTGAGAAAATTAAATCATTTGTGATGAATTCAGGATCTATCCACATATTGCAAGGTTTTCACTTTAACCTGAAGTGCTTTGGATCTGACCTACTTTTTTGCATTTGACTTCGTGTAGTCATATCAAAGTTGTGTGTGAGCAGGTTTAATGCTAATGAGCACCAACTACAGCAAATACTTGGTCATTTTCGTGCAAGCCATAGGCATTAATTTAATCAATGGCTTAATTTGCCATAGGCTAAAATAAGATCACTCAGTCCGCTCTAAGAAACTCAAGTGAGCATTGAACCATAACCCTTTGGCAGCAAGGCAAAATTAAGAGAGCAATCCCAACACCCTAAGTAAAGCAGTCCCATGATTTCCTGTAACAAAGTAATATAACTTGTTTATGAAAATATATCAGAAACACCTGCCACGCTAGAGTAAACCCAAAGAGAGCTGATTTTAATAGAACTTTCATAGAAGAAATTCACTACAACATCAAAAAACAAACAAGATTGATTTTGTGGCATAGTTCCTCTCTAGTGCTTTACCTGAATCTTGTTATTTTATATCTGTTTAATCCAAACATCAGCACCAGATCCTAAACTCATAGTTCTCATGTATTAGTAGCTGGCGGGGAAGGGAGAAGAGAAACTCAAATTAGGAATCCACAGTTAGGCAGCTCCTGTGGCTAGTTAGGATTCTTCAGTCCTAGGTGACAATGGCAGTCTCACCGGAGCCCTTGCCTTCTCCCCAACATTGGTATAATCAAGGGCCCATGTATCCGGACCCACCTTAGGGAAGAAAAATAGGAAAAATAGAGATATTGCCACTAAACTTGGGAAACTCAGCTTAGGAGAGAAATAACAGTGTAGAAAAAACGTCTTATAGCTTTTCATATCTCTTTGATATGGGGGAAATAATTTCCTAGTAGTATTTATGTTTTTTTTTTAAAGTTCACACCTATTTGCATTCAGTCAAGTTTTTTTGGTGTTTACTTGATTAAAATGAGCTTTCTAAGACAGACAGAGAGAGCTAGCAACTTTTTGGAATTGAACTCAAACTATTTTATGTAAAATGTTAATAATTTTAACACTGTATTATTCTTTACAGGAGTTTAGATATGATCGTTTTATAGAAGATGGTAAGAAGAAAACCACATTTTTCAAAAGAGGGAAAAAGCTGAAGTGTTACCTAATGCCATTTGGAACTGGAACCACCAAATGTCCAGGCCGATTTTTTGCACTTATGGAAATAAAGCAATTGTTGGTTATACTTTTAACTTATTTTGATTTAGAAATAATTGATGATAAGCCCATAGGACTAGACTACTGCCGCATGTTGTTTGGCATTCAGTATCCAGATTCTGATGTTTTATTTAGATACAAAGTGAAATCTTAGAGAAGCTAAAAGGAAAGAAAAGAAATCTATCAAAATTAGCCTAAACATCCTAAGCTCTTCTATTTCTTTTTAATTTCTGCAAATGTAATTGCTGTATTTGTTTAAAAAGTGCTGATTTCTATTTGATCTGAGATCAGTCCAGTTTTTACTTAGTCATAAAACCTATCATAATATAAAACAGGGTGGTGGCATGAAAATAGACATCAAAATCAACTTCAGGATAAGCTCAAAACAGGGATTTCTTGTTTGCTTTTTAATTTTTCCTTGTGATTTTCACCTGTTATAATAAATGTACCATCACAGCAATGGATTGGTCACTGTGGACTTTAAGTCATTCAAATTATTCTCTAATGTGTGAAAATACACTTTACAAACTATTAGAAAATTGTGCTGGAAATGGACACAGTTTAACAAATTCCAAATTCTCACAGAAGAAGGAAATTAAATTCCCATGAGTTACACTGGATGAAAATGTTCCCTTCAATTATAATATCAATAATACTTATATTTCCAGGGTGTGTGTGCATTAAATGAGTTTCGCAGTAGATTAAATGCTTCAATTTCACTTCAATATTTAATCAGGCATAAATGTTCCTTATTACTTTGTATACTGTGGCTCAATAGAACAAAATTTCTTGTTATGTAAGACCTTTCAAGTTCAAGTTTGAGACTGATAAGATTTAATGTATAAGAAAATACAGAACCTACTATATATTCAGCAATTGCCCTAGACATTAGTATTAGGTTTATTATGGGAGTGAATGTTGAAATCATTACAGCATTGATTATAGCATTTGGCTTTATTATAAACTATAAAAGTTATGCAAATATTGCAATTAACTCTTTCCTAAATGCTTCCATGTATATAAACTGAGAAGCTAGATGTAGTATTTCATTTTGATGTTTCACCTGTTGGATTTGGAGTTCATGTGTACTCTTTTGAATTACAACATCATGTAATGCAGTGTAATTTCATATGACACATGCAGCCTTGTGTCAATGATTCAAATATTTTTTTTTCAATTGAGACAATATCTGGCTGTGTTGCCCAGGCTGGTCTCAAATCCTGAGCTCAAGTGATCCACCTGCCTTGGGAACCTGGACTACAGGCATGTGCCACTAAGCCCAGTGTTTCAAAGCTTCTAATATCAGAGAACCACATGATTTACATCTGACGTAAATGATGTTGCAGTATATAAGCAGGCAAGGCAAGTAATAAAGCCCAGTTAATTTGTGCTTCATAAATTTGCTACTGTTTTCAGAAAAGGAAAATGACTTTAAAAATAACATCACAAAATATCATTTGTAATAAGTAAATAAGATAGTCTAGTATTTATTTTCTCCTATCTGAAGGACATGTTCTGAATGTTCCTTTAGGGAAGGTCTGCTGGTGTAAATTCTATTTTTGCTTGATTGAGGATGTCTTTATTTATACTCTGATTCTTGAAAGATGGTTTTGCTGGATGCACAAATCTAGATTGACAGTAATTTCCTCACAGCACTTTGAAGATATTGCCCATTCTTAAGGCATCCATTCTTGTTATTGGGAGGATAGCCACTAGTGAGTGATTCTTTATTAGGTGGTCTGTCTCTTCTCTCTGACTACTTTAATATGTTCTCTTTGTCTTTGATGTTCTTAGTTTCTTTCTATTCCTCATGCTTGTATGTCCTGCTGCTTCTTGCATCTGAGCATGGGTGTCTACTATCAAGTATGGAATCTTCTCAGCCATTCTCTCTGTGAATGTTACTGTTCTCAAACTCTACATTAGGTCCTCTCACTCTACATGCCATATCCTTTGATCTTTTCTCACCACTCTTTTTATCTCAAACTTATACTCCAGATAATTTCTTTAGATGTCTCTTCCAGTTTCTTCTTGGAACTGTATATTTAATCTTCTCTCCAACTCATCCATTGAGTTTGTTTTTTCCTTCTTTTTGTTTTAACTTCAGGTTCATAGGGTTGCATGATCATTTTCTTTATACTCTTTAGTTCATGATACACAATTATAATTGGTTCTAACAAAGACCCTCTGGCTTTATTTACTTATTCTCTTCTGTCCCTAGTCCCCACTTTCATACCCGTTTTTAATATAATAGGCAAATATTCTAATATGTTTGGTGCACATCTTGGTATGTATATGTTTTCATGTAGTATATATTATCTTGAGTACCTATTTTCTGTTAAGTTATATCTTTTCCAATTTTCTTAAGCTCTGTGATTTTAAAGATATATTCATATTTCTGTATATACTATATCTAATCTATTGCTTCTAACTGCTGCATAGCATTCCATAATATGCACACATTATGTTTTAATGATCTAGTTACCCAGTGATGGACACTATTAATGGGACAGTTATTGTGGGAGAGACACCAAAGCAGAATTTAAAAGGTCTTCTGTCACCTATCCTCCCACTACTGTGCCTAACTATCCTCAGCCCTGGGCTGCTAAAACCTTGTCCCCAACCCCCATCCATCCACACACACACATTTAGTCCATGATAACTTTAATTCTCCCTAAGATGTTCTAAATCTGTTAGGTCCCATCCTCAGATCCATCCAATCCTCTCCATTTTGTAGGGTCTCAAAGGTTGATTTTGAGTCAGAATGTCAGCCTCCAACTTGTCAACCTTCAGGTTTTCCATTCCACTGAGTTTGCTAAGTTCAATTATTACATTTTTCAGTTTGAGAATTACCTTTTGTTCTTCATACATGCTGGTTGTCTTTTATAATATCTTGTAACTTTGTCATATACTCAATATCCTTTTTGATTTAATTATATGAAGGGAACATTTTAGATTTTGTATCTGATATTTCCAAATCTGTGGTGTTTGTGGATCTAATTCTGTAGTTTATGTGTTTATTTTTTCTGTCACTGTTACCTGGGATGGTTTGTTTACTGAACCCATGTTCCTCGGATTTTTATCTCTGGAAAAATGTTTAGACCTAGATTTAAAGTTTATTCCTCAGGAGAGAATTTGTATTTGCATTTGTCAGACTGCTGATATTACTACCAAACTCAGATCACCCCAAAATTTCAGCTTGATTATCTAGGAGTGGGAAGGAAGGACTACATAGGTATCGTGGTTTCTAGCCCTAACTCAGGTAGAATGCAACCCTAGTATTAGGAATAGACAGGAGACACTTTTGGGGGTTCATTTGTTGGTTTATTTTTTACCCAGAGCTAAGAGTGAGACAGGAAAATACTGACAGTCTTACTCTGTGGAGCAAAGTTTCTTTCTAGTTCACCTACTAAGTGTGTTGTCTCTGCAAGTTCTTGGTTTTATGCAAAGGCCTTGAATTACACACACACACACACACACACACACACACAGAGGCATCCCCAACCTGGGCCCTAGGCTTTAGTCCCCCACAAAGCATAGTCTGCCCTTTTTGTACTTGGACGTCTAGTCCACCATGTTGCCTGAAGCAGAAGTTCCGTATTCTTAAATTCCACTTAGTGGTACACTTTTGTGATGTTAAGGCACAGAGAACACAGGAAATTATTTCATTCCAATTTTTGATTAATTTATAATTGGAAATGTATACTGGAATTTAGAAATGAAAAGTAAGAATAAATAAAATAGTTGAGAAAGATTTCATAAAAGGAATGAACAGTAGAACCAAAACAAAACATCAGTCTTGTGACTGAAAATCTACATGGTTTTTTATGCTTATTTTATCATAAAAAATAATTTGAGTAACATTTTCTGCAAGTGACTTCTAACTTAACAGTGGAAGTTTAAAACTGTTCAAAGACCAAAGCACAAAATTTACCTAGGTTTTGATCTTAGTACAAAAGAATGGCAATAATTATGTGAACAAGAATTACATGCCCTTCGAATGTGTACTTTTTAACCTGTTATATTTGCCAATCTTGCAGACTATTATTTACCTGCATTGCATAATTAGATATTCATATTCACATACTCAATTAAGAAAAAGTTAGCAAGCCAAGATGACATTTTCTGTAGCACTATTTTAAATTATAATGAGTGATCACATAAAACTCTTTACTATTTATCTAAAGCAATTATTACTTACTCTACTTCATTGTGTTTATCTAAATCAGTGATCATGGATGTTTGAACTTTTTAGCTTAAATGTTTATTTTGTTTATACTGCTTGTAGAGTAAAATAAATTTAATACATGAAGAACTCTACACAATTTAAAATAGGTAACAATTTGTCAATACTCATGTTTTAAAAATATTTTTAGACAGAGGAGTGCTGTATATTATTAAAACAGTTTTCTGAAATTATTTGTTTAATATTCTTTGATTTTAAAATGACATATATGTGGATTTAGATGAATCAAATTATCTTAAAAAATGTTAGATAAGAAATGCAAGTACTTTGCAAGCCTAAAACTTAATGTTCTTTTTTAATGATCAAAATTTAATAAATTAACTTTTTAAAGCACAGAGGACTGATTATGTCTCTTTATTGTCATACTAGGAACATGTTGGGTAACAGAAGATTTGATTACAGAAGAAAATTATTAGGAAAATAATTTTGCTCTGTGAATATCTTCTCATCTCCATTTCCTCCCCCCATACACATATATTCTTATCATCTGATGCTCTCCTAAAAGTACGTTAACTATTTCAGAGTATGGTTCAATATATTTTAACTTATTATTAATTTGTAAAATAACAAACTCAAAAAATATCACTAAGTTTTTAAATGTTTATTTTAGGCAGGCTGACCTTGCTAGGTTACAATTCTTAATAATCACTATTAGTATAGAGAGAAGTATAAGCACAAAAAACAGGAGAGAGTTTTCAGTAGATGTAATCCTTGTCTTCAGCAGATCTCTTCACTTTACCACAGATAATGAATAAAGCTGGGTAATATTTGGATAGTATTCTATTCTATTTGTTCATAAAACTAAAATACATTGTAAATAAAGCATATACTACAGAATGCTGGTGATGAAAATAAAATGTGGCTTTTTAGTAACTGTACCTACAGTATTAGATCTGTACATTTAGTAACCGTACCTACATCCTCCTAATTAAAAAATGAAATCTTTAAGATTGAGAAACATTTGTAAATAACAGATCCTTTAAATGTCTCTGAACCAGGGACACTGGGCTTTTCTCAAAAACACTGGTGTGAGTCACTAACATTTTATAGGAACTGGCCTGAGACTCTGAGGAGTCTGCCGGAAGGTGCTCCTGTTCATTTGAACTAGTCAGCTCAGTATTGTTTATTTGCCACTTGGGATAAATTATGTCATTAAATAACCTGTGTAATAATTATCTTTTGCTTTCAACTTTATTCTAGAAAACACTTACAAAAATTTGCAGAACTTTCCAGAATTAGCAATGATCATGCAAATAATAATGTGTATATTCTTTTCAGGATGAAAAAACACCCAATGGCCGCACTGCATTTTTTTTTTTAAAGTGCGTAATACTGTTTACTGCTAATTATTCGAAGTATAGTTTATGTTCACAATTCCTAAATGTGTTGACTTTTATAAGAAGAGACATGATATATTGCAGACTACAAAGAAAGTAAATGTTCAGAGATAACAATCATGAAGCATTTGACTTCCCTTACAGCCAATTGTGCTTATAGGAGGAACTAGAGGAATGGAAATAACAGGTAAAGGTGTCACTATCTAATGAGTCATCATTGAGTCAAATTTAAACATTTCTAAATACGAAACATATTAGTTGGAGATTCTTATTTGTGTGCAAGAGGATATTTACTGCATATAACTTTTGTTTCCAAGAACTAGCCACTGTAGTTAACAAAAAAATGTGTGTCATTATTGCCTGATGCCAAACATTTTAATAAATGCTTTTGTCTTTCATATTAAAATTAAAGTTTCAATGAAATTACTTAAATTCCATAATTCTAAGGACTAATGAGTTTATTCAAAGTTTTATAAATGCCTTTGTTTTGTACGTTAAACGGAATACCCTTAAAAGTATTTGCAATCACTTTGAATTTTTTATGAAGTGAAAACTACATGCAGTAGTACTTCCTTCATGTTGAACAATTACACATTTATTTTTAAAAAACTTTTATTTTGAACTAAATTTAGACTTAAAGAAAAGTTACAAACATAGTTTTTATTTTTCAGACTAAAGAATTCTTGCAGAAAATTAAATTAAGTAATGGTCTCAGGACTTAACCAGTTCAAGATTTTAGTTAATCCTTGATCTTTGAGAATAATCATCCACATCAACTACTCTATGGGACAATATGCTATAAATCATAACCCAGTGGCAGAGATAGTTTCAGTACGTGCACTACCCACATCTTCCATAGGCCAGATAATTGTTTTGCTTTCATGAAGGATAATTTTGTAAACTTTTAAGGGAGCTTATTTTATTGAATAATTACAGAATTTTACTTATTCTCTTAAGAAATCTACACTTTAAAGAGATGTATGCCTGATGCTTCTCTCATGGCAATGAAAGTAAGTTATTTAGACGGAGGTATGAACTGACCCTGCTTTCTGATACAGCTGGCATTGATAGATATCCTTTGTTCTTTCCCAACTCTTCACATTATTTTGTGGAGGCCTGCTTAGGAAAATCATTTCCTTTCATCAAAATCTTAGATGGAGAGTAGCAGCTCCTTTAGTCTGGCATCTGAATTTTGACCATAGTACTACCCCAGAAATAGATTGCACATGGCAAATGTAGCTGTACTTACTTGAGTAGACAATGTATGATCTATTATTTTGACTAGTAGGTACAAAAACTGAGTCTCTCACAATCAGAGATTGTTTATCTCTTTTCAAAAAGTGGATAAGGATATGTAAAGGAGACATCCTTATACCAAGTTCTTCAGTAATTGCCAGGGCAGGATACATGTATAAAATGAGGATAGGTTATGAAACATTTTTATGTTTAAATTTAAATTCTCATCTCTAAACACCTCTATTAACATAGCAGATTTGAGTTGCAACCATCCTCCTAATAAAAAAATTGAAATATTTAAGATTGAGGAAACATTTGTAAATAACGGATCCTTTAAATATCTCTGAACTTTAAAACTTATGAGGAGAAATAATAATTGCTTTATATAACCACTGATACCATTTTAGCATTTGATGAAGATGTTAATTTATGGTTGGTTAGCAGTTTATGGCTGTCATTAGTTTTTCAGTTTGGCCCACATTAGAAATCTATTTTTCTTTTTTATTTTAATCTTAGACAATTATATAAAGATATGGTTATGTTTTATCTAAAATGTATCATTCTTCTATAGCATTTCAAATTATTCACAGATCATAGTTCTTATATGTGCATATATGAATTTAAAAATACAGCAATAAAATGCTTGAAACAGACCATAAATTTCCTTCATATTTTATTGCATCTCTGAATCAGGTTGAGGAGACAAGGGCAACTATGTTCTTTGGGAAAGAATTAACTCTTTCCCAAGCTGGGAAGGAGAATGATAACACATTGTGCATAATTAAAGCCAATTTCCCATCAAAGCATGGTGGTGACTTGTGAGCCTTGTCCATCATATACGTAGTGGGGTTGGGGGTGGTGAGGATTGATAACTGCCAAATCCTCTTTTCCTCTGCAGTCTAACCTTCCTAACCCATTCATTTCTCTTTCAGAGCTCTCTAATCTGTATTTCTGTACTGCCCAAATAAGAGAAAAGTGGAGAGAAAGAAGAAAAATTCAGACACACACATTCTAGTATACTTGATAATTTTGCAATACTTCAGAAGCAGTCTCCTAGATTTGTTAAGACAAGCAATTTAGAAAACTAGGTAGAATTTAACCCAAATCAAACCGCAGGGAAGGCAGCAGTTTCCCTGCCGCGTGAGGAAGCGAGGAGCTCTTTGGAGTTTAAAACCGGGGCGCTTTCGCGGATGCCTCGGGTTTGGTGCGGCTGCGGGGTGTCTCTCACAAGCCTGGCAGCTACGTGTGAACCCACATGTCTGCTGCCATACAGGGGACTTGAGCCACCCTCGAAGGACAGTTTGAGACAGAGCCCCTGAAGTTCACTTTTTGTCCCACGGAACTTGAAGTTTGAAGGGCCAGGAGTGGCAGCAAACGCTCGTCCAGGGGAAGCCGGGAAAGCAGGGGTGCTCTGCCGATCCCCAATCCCTACGGGAGTACAGCGCAAGCAAAACAGCGCAGGGGGTGCGAGAGATGCGTGAACGTCATTTGGTTTGTCCGCAACCTAGGGCTGCTGGACCTGCTAGAAGGCGGCCTCTTCCCTCCTCCGGTCCTTCAAAGTCCCCAGCACAAACAACTCTCCTTGGTTGGGAAAACGAGCTTCTGGTTATCCCACGCAGCCCTGTTTACTGAAACCTTGGTTCTAAACACTAAACGATCAGAAGAGTCAGAGATTTGCAGGGCGAAAAAGAGTCTCACCTTAAGAATTGTTTCTACTCAAACTGAAGTTACTGGCTCCTTATTTTTCTATTTCCCTCCTTCCATCTATTGTGTCTAAAGTTTGATTTAAAAGGCCGAGTTTAAATAAACCTGCAGCTCATTGGCTTGGCAAATCCAGAGACTTTCGAGTTGTAAAATGCCAATGCAAAGCGCGTAGGAGACGGGCTCATTTACTTTGCCCACACTATAAAAAATGTTAATTGATGTAAAAAGTTGCTTGGCACGTGGGTGATTTAGTCTTACCTGAATTTTAATCGAAAGAAAACCTATTTGTGTTTCTGATGTTCGGGTTTTGCAATTTAATTTTGTTTAAAGGCACCTTTGCGTAGTTGCCCCCTTCTCCTCCTCCTTTCCATCTGAATCACGTTTTCATTAAAGGTTTAACTAAGGAGCCTCACCTGACCAGGCTGCATTACCGCCTGCATTCCATGAACACACTTTCGGGTTTCCACTCGTTTCCTTGCTTCGCCCGGCAGGGCCGCCGGGATGTGCTGCGAGCCGGGAAGTGAACTCATGGTTATTTTTCAAAGTCTGGGAAGTGTATTATCCTTTTTTCTAGTGGTAATTAGTTACCATAGCATCTAATACGTAAATGTGCCCAGAGCACACCATTAACAGTTAAACGGAGGATTCAATTTAACACATGATTATACCTTTCATAAGTCATTACATTGGAAAAGTCAGTGCCACTCATGCTGCAGCAATCGCAAGGTCGGGGCCGTATAGAAAGGTTCGGTTTCGGCATGTTAGACCAAGAGTGCCAGTTCGTGGAGAAGGGAATTCTGTGAGCCTCGGCCCGCCCTATTGGACTGCCGTCTATAAGGATGGGTGGTGGGTGCGATAGGAGGGAGAGGAATTTCAGCGAAACACAGGGTCTTGGAGGGGTTGCCCAGCTGCGGGGACTGGTGAGGGCATTGCAGAGCGCGGCCGGGTGCGCGCACGCGCGCACACGCACACGCACACACACTAACACACCACGGGGAGAAAGAAGGAGGGGTAACTAGAGAGCTCTTCGAAGATGATCATTTGCTGGTCCTGCAGTGGTAGACGCAAAGCTGACGCTTCTGTTGGTGTCCAGTGTCAAGCTGGCGATGGGACCCTCAGTGAGAATAAAAAGCCAAGTGGGACTCTGGGGTTTTTGCTTAGCATCATCTGTCCACTCTCAGCTCTGTAAGGAACACGAGCAACGGGATCGGACTGGTGGGAATGGGTGTGCCTGAGAGAAGCACCCCAAGGCATGGTGGGTGCCAGAGCAAGCTCAGAGGTGGCCAAGATACCTTGCACCCTGGCACATGCTGCAGTCTTAGGGACCAGACTGTCTGCTCTGGCCGGAGGACACTTTTGCAAGACCACACTGATTCCCCTGGTGCTCTGTCTCCCATTTCCGACATGTGTGCTCCATGCTGGACAGACAGCTGGGGCCAATGGTGTGTGGGCTAAGGTTTCAGACTAGGCCAAAACTCAAGGCTCAAACCCCAGGAAGAAAATGGCCCCAGGGCTTTACCCGGAGTGGAAAGAGTTTTCCTTCCAATCCCTGGCTTCCTTCTCTTAAAGCAGCTGCTGAAAACCGTTTAGAAAGGTTGGAGTCAGGGCAGGGAGGATCACCTAAGTAAATCACAAAAAACTCCTCTCCTGTTTCTTTCAGATGTTCCATGTTTATTGCTAAAACCACAGGCTGGCCAATTCCTAGGTTTGGAAAGAGAGTTGTTTAAAATTATCAAAATGAAAATAAATGTTAATTAACCTAGTACATTAAATAATTATGGCTATTTCTCTGACATTTGAATTTATCCTCAATATCTTCCTATCCCCAGCCCCATCCATTTCAAGTCTCCTTCAGGACTAAGATTGAAGGCTGAGTGATTAAAGAGAGCAGCATTCTCATTTCTTTATTTTTTTCCCTAAAGTTCAAGATATGTTATTCTGTACAATTTTTAATAATAGTTAAACAGTACAAAGGTTGCAGAGGAAGTATTTCAAAAAGGCCTTCTAATAATGAGAAATATTAAGCAGTAAATCTTGCAGCAAATGTGTCCCCTACAGTATTAATATGCAAAAGGAAAAAAAAAAAATCTGACTAGTGGTGGCTGTGGTTAATTCCTAATCAGAATGATGGACAGCAGGCCCAGAACAATACAAACTAATGACTGTGTTGCTGATCACTTTACCCCTTGATTAAAGACACCCAATTATGGCGCAGAACAGTGTCGTAATTATGTTTCTTAATCACATCCAGGAGGTTTAATTGCCTTAACGATGTGTTTCATTAAATGAATTTAGGTATTATAGTCGACAGTTTTCATACACAGTTGTTTTCAAATTAACATAATATTAGACATCGTCATGGAAATTGTTTTAATAATCATAATTAGACGCACCCAGGCTTTGTCTGGTAAATGCTGAGAGACGGGTCAGCTCCTGCCTGGGGGCTGCCCTGGTCTCCTCCCTCCTTCTGCCCCCACTCCCAGTCTGGGAGGGTTCCAGCTTCAAGGCCTTTTGCTGTTATGTTTTCTGAAAAGTTACAAGTTCTGATTAATCTTTTTTGATGGCAAGTGGAGCAGAAAATATCCTCCCTCACCCCCTACTAAGTTTGATGGCATTTAGGGATATCTTTATGAGAGGAAGCTATACAGACAAAAATTCATTTAGCATACTGGGTACAGAGGAAACATCTAACTTCTGCACCACCACCACCACTACTATCTCTGCAACCTGCGCCACAGTAAAAAAATCACGCCTTTTATATTTGAGGGCAATGTAAAGGTCAAAATACAAGTCTAGACAGTCATTCTTTAACAGACTCAATGCCCAAATCAATGCAAACATGGAAGTTAAAAGTCAGTCTCATCATCAAGCAACACTAGTAAGTTCTGATAATCTCTATGGGCATTATGCTTATATAATTCAACCTAGTTAATTCTTTTTATCACAAAAATGTAGAAAGCCACAATCAAATCAGCACTCAGAGAATCCAAGTCCATTTTTTTCCCTTGGCCTTCAGGCATTTGGAGGTAGAAATTTTGATGACAAACTCTTTAAGAAACTTTACCCTCTTTGATAGGCCCTGGCATGGTTAACAGCACCATACAAGCGGGAAAAGATTTCCAGGGAGAATGTGGCCTTCAAAGTTCATGCCAGTAGCCAGAAACTTTGAATCTCTTCTGGGTTTCACCACTGACCCCATTCATCTCTCCTCCTTATAACAAGTAAACAAGTAAACTAGGGCTACTTCTAATTGAGCATCCCTGCAAAACCTTCAGTTCCACCTTCTCTGAAACTCCTTTCTTTTTTGTTACCTTTCAAGCAAAGAGTAACACAGAAGAGAGGTGATTGCTCCTTTCACAAAGCACAGCATAATAAAATATTTGATCAAAATATTTTAATAAAGATTCTTTCTGACATAGATACACATACAAATGGTCGTACATAGCTGTCATAGTCTGATTGACCTATTTAATATATATATCATTCTTTACACATCCGAAACCCGCCAACAGATCCATCACAGCTCCCAACTCACCATCCAACCTGACAAACTGAATTTGTATTATCTGCAAGGAGTGGAAAATAGCAGGACTCCATTTTTAAAAAAGATTTTCTTGATTTTCATAGGACGGAAAGGCAGGCAAACAGCCATGCAAAACTAAAACTGAAAGCTCACTTTGGGTAAATAGCTTCTTGTTCTTCCTTAGTTTTATTTCTTTTTAAATTTTATTTTTTTTAGAAAAATAACAAAGGATTTCACACCATAGGCAAATCAAACCAGTCTTTTAACTTAAATAATTCTCCACAGTTAAAATAACTTATATATGTACATATATATTAAAAGCAATTAAATTAGACCTTTTAAAAATGCACAGCACAGCCTGGAAAAAATATTTGCTTAGCATGTTCTTACGTATAGGATCTATTGCTGTGATGTTTTTCCCTTTTGGAATGCAAAGGAGTCCCCTTTCAAAAAAGAGATCAATTCATTCATCAATTAAGAATACACCTTTCCTGTAATTTTTGGACTGAAGCAATTTATTAAAGCTCAATTTAAATACAGGGATGATGCAACTGAAAATATCCAGGTGACCTTTCATAAACCTAAGCAGCTCAGATACATCAATATTTCTCTTCATACTTATTGGCAAATAAACCTTTAAACACTTGGCACACAGTAGAAGTAATCTATAAAACAATTTTAGAGGCATTAAAAAAATCTGCACATAAGACCCATGACCTTAACACATGATAAATACTGTCGACGTGAAAGGGTCATTGAAGAATAACAAATAAATACCATAAATTGTTAATACATCATTGCAGAGTAGAAAGTAACAAGGTGCACATAAATATTTTTAAATGCAATTCTTTCAGCCACAGTCAGTTTTTCTATATCACTCTCGCCAAAACTTTGAGCATTTTCACAGGATTAAAGTTCAGAGACAATAAAAAATACAAGTCTTTCATAGCATCATGTCTCTCGCGCGCGCTCTCTCTCTCTCTGGGTTCCCCCCCCTCACTTAAGTCAACATTTCAAGTTTTTCTCCTGGCTCAGAATCAAAATTTATTTTCAAGTGCCCTTTCTGATTTGTCTGAGTGAATATTCCATCTCTCATGCTACCCAACCCCTAACTCCTCCTCTCCCCCTCAGCACTAGCCAAATTCACAATTATTAGTAAGATTAGTATTTTGTCATTCAAACAATCTCCAGGCTTAATAACCAAGCACTACTTCTCAACTTATTTTTCACCTTTAAGGAAGATTCCACTTCCTCGCGGTCTAGGCTGCCACCAAAGTTGACACTTTTAGAAAAAAAAAAAGACATCCATACTCCATCCCAATTCCACCTCCCTCCTCCCTCCCTCCCCACCCCAAAGACCGAGATTCTGGGGATGTCAAGGCTAAAAGTCCCGTTTTGTCTCTGATACTTCTCCTCAGTTCTTGCCTCTGCTTTGTTTGCTCTGCAAGTATTTCACAACTACGAGAGGACCAAAATAAAGGGGGTGGGGAGCAGCTTTTCGCTTTCCTCTAGCTTTTGGGTCGGTCTTGTGTTTTTCGGGGGTGTGTTTAAGGCTTCTCCGTGCACTGTTTGCAGAGGCTGGAGGAGACGCTGTTGAACAGGGCGCACTTCTCCGGGCAGGAGGCGGCCGGGGGCAGCCCGGCGCTGAACGGGTAGCCGGCCGCCTGCTCATAGGCGCCGAGCGCCGGGTGCAGGGCAGCGGCGGCTGCCGCTGCAGCCGCCGAGCTGGGCAGGGAGGCAGCCGAGATGGCCTGGCCCTGGTTGAGGTAGGCGACTAGGCGCCGCATCTCCTCCAGGGCCTGCGCCTGCATGAGGATGTAGTTCTTGGCGAGCAGCAGCGTGGCGATCTTAGAGAGCTTTCGCACCGAGGGGCTGTGCGCGTAGGGGATCACCGCGCGCAGCTCGTCCAGCGCGTCGTTCAGGTCGTGCATCCGCCGGCGCTCTCGGGCATTAATGTTGAGCCGAAGTGCCTTTTGCTCTTTGGATTTCTTGCTGCTGCTGCCGCCGCCGCCGCCGCCGCCGCCACCGCCACCGCCACCGCTGCTGCTACTCCCGCCGCCGCCGCCGCCCAGGCCCCCCGGGGTGACGCTGGCGCCGCCGTGGAGGTGGGCGTTGGAGCAGCCCTCGGCCGCCTTCGCGCCGCCGCCTCCCGCGCCCGGGGAGGCCCGCGGGTCGGCTACTCCGGCCCGCAGCACCAGCTCGCAGCGACCGTCGCTGTCGTCGTCGGGGCTCTGCTCGCCGCCGCTGCTCTCGGCCACCGAGCCCCGGCTCGCGCTTTCGCCGTATTTGAGGCAAAGGGCGGCCCCGGCCGGTAGGCTACTCAGGGTAGGGTCGCCCCCAACGCCGGCTGAGCCTACCAGCAGCCCGGGGACACCGCCGCCGCCACCGCCGCCACTTCCCGCGCCGCCGCCGCCGCCGCCGCCGCCTCCAGGCGGCGGCAGCAGCAGCCCTGCCCCCTCGGGGTCAGCGGGCTCGAAGCAGCCCAGGGGCGACGAGGAGGAGGACGCCGGGCGTTCCCGAGGCGGCGGCGCCAGGGACAAGTCCATGCCCGGGGGCGTGGAGCGGAAAGCCGCTTCCAAGCGTTTGGCGGTGGAGGCGCTCAGGCTCTTGTGCAGGAAGAGGTCGTCTTCGCCCGCGGCCGCCGCGCCGAGGTGCAGCCCGCGCTCCATGGTCCCGCGCCGGCGCGCAGCCCGGGCCGCCGCGCCCCCCGCCGCCGCCGCCTCGGCTCCGGAGTCAGGCGGCCCCACAGACGCGCGCGAGCCGGGCTCCGGAGCTGGTGCGCGCGTCGGTCCTCGTGCCGCCGGCAGCCCTCTCCCCTTCTTTCTTTTTCTTTTTCGCCTTCCCCCGCGCTCGCCGCCTCCTCTTCTTCTTCTTCTTCGTCTCCAGCCGATGGTGCTGGCTGCTGGGGCTCACCATGGGCCGCGGCCCCGCATGGTGGGAGGGTGGGCGCGGAGGGAGTGGAGCCGCCGCCGCCGCCGCTCTGAGCCCAGCCCCGCGCCTCCTCTCCGCACCGTTTATCTTGCTTGGATTCACCTTCAAGAGATTTCCGGACCCATCAACCAGCCGCCGCCACAGACGGGGGAGTCTTTTACATCATTATCTCTGAGTAGGTTATTATGAAGAAGACTCGCCTGTTGGGACAGCTCTTTCTACCCAATCAGGTTAACGTTTTAATTAATAGGATTAAAACGGTAACAAACAATCGCAGGCGCTATCTGGCCGCGAGTCTGAATAGTTTCATTTCCCAGGTCTGAAGACAGGCAGCAGCTAGAGCTTTATAAAAGGCGCCTGCTCCATTATTCTGCTTGCCATCTGTATACACAGCTTAGCGCATATGTTTGCAAGGCGCTGGGTCCTGTTAGTAACCCAACAACTGCCTTTAGCTTGACATGTGTGGCGACTTTCACTCATCAATGAGCACACTAAAAGCCCTACTTAGAGCAGAGGATGTTCTTTGCTCCTTCAGCAAATTGTAGATCGGCGGCGAAGCCTGGGAGTCCTGTGGAAAGCAGATGCCCCCACCCACCGCACCCCACCCCCCACTGCCCTTCCCTCGCCACTGCTGTCTCAGCTTGTGCTGAATTACCCTTCCGGGCGAGAATTTGTACTCCACCCCTGTTCGTAGGATGACTGGGTCTGGACTTGGAGATGGGACTTTCCGAGAGAAGGTGGTGTCCCAGCTGGCTTGCCCAAAATTCACTCTAGACTTTCAGCTAGTCAGAGAGCAAAGCAGTCGTCCCCCCGAACACTCTGCTTCATTTCCACACCCCCTACTGCCCGTTACCTACCCAGATTGGAAAAGAAAGAAAGAAAAAAAGCAAAATGAAGAGCAAGTGATCATGAATCCCATTTTTTTTGAGGTGGGGTGGGAGTTATTTTGCAATGGTCTCCAAACAACTGTTACAGTGATGGTAATTATCAAGTACACGAGTTCCTAAACAACAAAACAAAACTGATTTCTCTAACTTTCCTTAAGATGAAAATCTGGTTGTTTCAAAAGAGTCAACTTCACCAGGAGTCAAACCGCTCCCACACCAAGTGAGGCATTTATGCATGTTTATTTACCCGGAAGCTATTTAAGGACATCTGGATCAGCCTCGGTTGTTCTAAGAGGGTTCGGGAAGGGAGAATGTGAAAACAAGTGCTGCTCTCCGGATGGGCAATGGTACACGCGGTCCTCTCGCTGCTGAGTCCAGTCTCTGGGTACACGGTATTTAGCAGCTGGTTTTCATCCTTATGACATAAGTAAAAACAATATTTCCCAACACCTTCCAATAACTCTTTCTTATATGGCAGGATTACTGAAGACTATGCAATTTTTGGATTCTCTGGTTTCATTAAAAACCTTTTAATTGTGGCTTTCAGAGCTGGCCCCAGGTGTTGGACTCTTTTCATTACATTTTGCTCTAATGTGATGAAATTCTAATTCTCTCCTTACCATATGGTTAAATTTCCCCACTGAGAATTAGTTGAAAAAGGAGAAATAATCTATTAATCTCTGTAATAGATTCACAAATGAGGTCCGCCACAGAACCTGTTTTTGAATGGTAATATCAGAACAGTTGGGCACCTTATTTCATAAAGGAAGGGTGAGGGCGACACAGAAATGTCTGTATTTTCACCTGGAAAGGATGAAAAGGGACCCAGCAGTATCTTTCCATAATAATTCCCTGAGATCCAATCTTCAGGGGACAGAAATACTATGTAGACGTCGGTTTCCTAAGCTGCTTTGGATGTCCTGGCACCTAAAGATTGAGAAAGATCAGGCGGGTCTGCGGGAGGCTCTTGTGCCTGGGACCGAGACCGGGGGTTCTGCAGGCTTGAGCGGTCCCACGTGTCTCGTCGGGGACCCTAAGGCTTGTTTCTGTGCAGGGCGGCCCCTCGCTCACAGCACCCCTCCCACGGTCCCTCCCCCGGCGTTCGCAGCTGTTAACCTCTCCCTTTAGAAAGCTAAAGACGCGCTGGTGTTACTGTTTTTCAATTATCAGCTTTGTTTTCACTGGGATCATAAACAAATGTTCTCTCTAAACATAGGTGGGTCATAAATGTATGACACTAACTTATCAAAGTCCTTTGGTCACTTTCGGGAGGACGGAGGCTGACACGGTCTTGGCTGGGCAGGGTGGAGACACATCTCGGGATGTCTGACTTATTTCTCCAGCTAGCTTGCCTTTTTTGTGGACTAGCACGTTTCGACGGGCGCCTGGATTCCTGCCGGCCCGACGTGGACTTTTGAAGGGCGAAGGATCGATCGTGCCTGGGACTGGTGGAGGCGGGGGGGGGGGGGGCGCCATGCCAGGCTGTGAGCAGCAGAGCCGGGTTCGCAGAGCAGGGGCGACACTGAGGGCAGCAAAGGCCCTGCCACCTCAGCTAGACCCAGGATCTTCGCAGGACCTTTGCCTTTCGCCCTCATCAGACAACAAACTCTTGAGCGCACCTGGTGACCCTTCCCCGTCCCCATCTCCAAGACCTACCACCTCCCTCCTCTCCCTGGCCATCCAAACTTCTGGAACAAACTTTTGCACAACTTTATGTTACTCGGTAGGAGCCAAAATCCCCTTCCTTTTGTAATTAAAGAAAATCTCCCTAGTCTCCCTGGAGGAGGTGACTGCTTAATAGTCGCTGAACACTTTGCTTTGGAAAATGGCCGAAGAATTTATGGAAGCTCTAAATATGGGCCTTGTAACAACCGTTGGGGAATGGTCTTTGAGGTTTATGCACTCGTAAACTTTTGCTGATTGCTTCTGGGAAGTTGTCAGACACTTAACACTGCATTTATCTTACAGGGAAATGAAAACACATCTGCCCAGTGTCTAGTTACTTGCTTTAATCGTCGTCAGCTCTAAGTCACGGCCTCGGCTCCCTCTCCTCCACTGGGTGAGATCCCGCCGCCTGGTTTCGGCCGGGCGGAGGGGTGACGTCAGCCGCTCACAGAGTGCCCCCTGGCCGCTGGAGCTCGAGAAATCTGTGAGCTCGAACTTGGCTCCGCCAAGAAGTGGGCAAAGATCCGGGCTCCTGATGGAACTGGCAGGTTGGAAGAGTGGCAAATGAGAAGCCATCATGAGCTCTTTCGGCTTGCACGGGCAAAAAGGGTGGGAAATCAGGCCACGGAGAAATCTTCTGACTCACAGATGACCTCTTAGAATGAAACTACGGAAGGAAAGTCCTCTGACTCTGCAGTTTCACAGAGGGTCACTGAGTTACCAAAGCAGTTGGGAAACAGGCAGGGGACTGCCCCCCACTCTGCCCGCAGCAGGAGTGCGGGGGGCAGCTCGGGAAACTCCGTGGGCCGAGCGGGCAGTGGGCGCCGTCCCCAAGGAGCACCCAGCCCAGCGCCCCTGGTTCTGGACTGGTTGGCTCCTCGAGGCCAGTTGGCCAAAACATTCAGAAAGAGAGCATTCTCGGCTGCTTGTTGGATACCAAATTATAAACGCCAGAGCATCTTGATAAAAGATGAATACTGTTTTGTTACTGCGGGAGGGAATACACCTACTGCTTTGAAAGGATTTTAAAATATTCAGCAAACAGCACAGCATTGAAATTAGTGCACTGAGCTGCAGACCAAACTAATTTCTAGGTACTATTTAAAATTCTTTATGATTATCTTAATATTTGCTTGAAATTTGAGATAGGAACCCAAATAAAATGAGAACGGAACACAGTCTATTCTAAAGAGCAAAGCCAGGAGTTCCTCTTTGTTATTTTTATAGTCCTGATAAATAGTTTATTACTTCACTAGCTTGCAAAGTCAGAGGTCCGAATTTGGGTAGCTATGCGTGTTTTCTGAGAAGGAAAATTGTCTCTCTGTGTGTTTCAATTTATCTCTTTCAGAACATTCTAAAAAGTAAAAAAGTTTGGCAAAAATGACAACTTTTGCTTGAGAACAGCTCTGGAAAAGCGAATCCACTGAGAGCTGTGGGAATTCTCTGCCAGCTGCGCTTCCCCAGCAGAGGAGGAATCCGACCCGGAAGATCGCTTCTGGTCCCCAACGAGGACACCCCAGCTGGACCTTCCCCCTAAAACTGCCCGGCGGGGGTGAGGTCTCAGCGCCCTCCACTGCAGGATCCAAGGCGCAGTAGCGGGGCGCGACCTCAACGCTCCAAGCCTAGCATTCTTGGCAGCTCTCCAGGCCCCACTCGGAGGCGCATTGACCTTGAAGCTGCACTTGCCTCGCTCACCCGGAGCTGCCTGGTGGCGCCTGTGTCAGCTTGAAACCCACGCAGCTGAGGGGGTTGGGTGTAGGGGTCACCATCCTGCGCTCCCGCAGGATTTGGAGCACCGGATCTACTCGGAGGCAGAGAGATTCCAGCTCATCAAGCCCCGGAGGTCAAGCCTTTCGGCGTCGTTTTGTCTTCTGTATTTCTTCATCCTCTTCGCCAAGTCCTACAAAGCTCACTGCAGAGAGACTGGGTCCACTTGTGGGGGCTCATATCTTCTCAGACATCTTTGATGAGATCATGTGAGGAGCACAGCTAGGGTGCTGACACTGGGGGACTAGCGCGAGCTGGCGTATTCCTGGCGGTGCGCCAAGGGCCCCCAGTCTTGCTATTCCTCCAAGTTGCTTGGCAATTCTAAAAACTCGACAGCAGAAAAGTTGAAACTTGTTCATATAAAGTTCTTTAGAAAAGATTTTCCTTGTTTGTGTCTATTTTACAGAAAAGACCTTGGTCCTCACTACTGTTTGGCGACGAGTTAGCCTAAATATGAACAGACCTTGAAGAGAAACCCTGAGCCCCGGGAGGCAGCTTTTTCAGCGCAAGGTGCACAAACAGGTCCCAGAGCCCACCGCGAAGGGCTCACCTGGCTTCTGCGTGTTCTTTCCCCACCTTGGCTACTTTGAAGGCCAGTGGACCGTACAGTGAGCCAATAACTTGGCGCCTGCATTATCACTGCTGAAATCCCAGAGAAAAATGTAGGATATCAGAGTGGAGAAAGAGCAAAACTAGTGCAAAGAGTTTATGAGGGATTCATAACCACCTCGGCTACTTGGGACAACTCCTGCATTCAACTGTCCTCCCTAGGGGCTGTTATGCTTATTTGTGTCGCACGCGTCTCTCTCCTGGAATCTTATCATAATAGAGTATTAAACATTTGAAAAAATTTTAAAGATTAAACTTTTTTAGCAAAAAGTGGTAAACACTGTTACGGATTGCCTGGCGTGCACGAATGAAGGAAAGAAAGAAAATCAGCTCGACTTTGGGAATTTAAGCTTTGCGATTTAAAACCCACAGCGCCATCTCCTGGTAATGAGGAGAATATAGCAATGGATGACAGTGCTGAAACGCTATGAAATACTCAAATCAGAGAAATGCCTCAAAAATTATTTCAGTGATAGGTTGATTATGATTACAAAATATGATCTGACATGGACATTTGTTATCACTAAAAGTTATTAGACAATACTGGAAGCTAATTATTTGTAAATAGAAGTTTGTATATTTATACATACATGTATTTTATAGATTCAGATACGCTGTTAATTTACGATAAAAATATGATTATAGAATTTATCATAAATACATACTTTTATAAAACAGTTCTCTTTGTTACTTTTTGTGGATGATGCTACCATATATGGTAGAAAAAGAATAATAGGATGTGGTGATGCATGGAAACATAAAATCTCCTGGTTCCTCACTGCATTTTACTAGTCAACATCAGTAAATACTTTAGACTCATTTGTCTCAATAACTGCTCACTTTATCTAAGTCTTCTTATCATGCAATCTTATGGAATGTCTTATTGTCTTCATGTTAAGACATCATGACAAGAATGTCCTAACATTATTCGGACATTCTGACCTTGAAATATCATCTGAGGTTAAATTATTTTCCAGAAGTTTAATGCACATAATAGAATCATGAATACCTAATACTGTTGTGATTAAAATGTTTCTGAAGTATTTTTTTAAGCTTTTCTCCCTTTTTAAAGTAAGACTGAAACACACTAAAAGTTAGAGATGATATCCCTATTAAAAACATTTCTCCTCTATGATTCTATACATAGGCCAGCTGCTTGAAATACAAATAAAAGTAGATATGCTTTTGTAGTGTACAAAATATTATGAATATCCTTCAAAATTGTAGATCAGACAAATGTAAACTTCAGCTGAAAGGTTCGATTTATTTGATTAATTAAAGTGAAGATCTATTCAGCCAAATATTTGGACTCATTTACTCTGTCAATGTAAGAGTTCCTGTTTGAAGGTTGATTATATATAGGAGGAACTAGATAAACAGATGGTTATCTAGAGTGCTTTTCACAGTTCAGTTTTAAAATTTAACATGGATAAGTTTGATATCTTCTCAAACATCTTTGATGAGGTCATTTGATCTATTCTAGCAATGCAGTATTATTGCACATCATTACTTTAACTTATGTTTAAGAAACATTTAACTTGGCTTTTTATTTTATTTGGCTGAAAACTGTACTGATTCAGTTGTCCACAAGTGACACACAGACACACACACACATACACATGTGTATATGTATATACCTATATATGACTGTGCTGTATTAAGACAGTAATAAGCACATCTTGTGAAAAGGAAATCAACAGCTGCAAGGCATCATGACAAGAGTGTCTTAACACACAAATAACATTTCTCTAATGAAATGTTTCATCCAATTACCTGAAGGCAGCTATCACTTGCTTCCAGTGGTGCTGGCAGACAAACCAGGCTGCCTATTTATTACAGTGCAGTGCCCACATGGAGAATGGACACTATCATGTGGGTGGCATGGAGACACTAAAGTTAATCTTAAAAGCAACCTAAGAGCCTTCTAGATGTTAGGTATTTAGAAACAAAAAATATCTCCCACTCCCTCCATGGATAACAAGCTGAGATTTTCCCAGAAAGATTGTTCTGCAATACATGTACTTAAACATTCTTACTCCCTTGAGTTGTTCCCGTATTTTCAATAACAATGCTCATGGGGGAAAAAGGCAGGGGAGGGAAAAAAGGGAGGATGAAAGGAAGGCAGGGAGAGGAAAGTAAGTATTTAGACTTGAGGCCAAATAATGCATTTCGTGTATTTAGTGAATGTGGAAAGTATTTGTCTTATAAAGATACAGTCTGCTTTTCTTTTATAAAAACCTTCTGAGTTATAATTTTTACATATTTCCAATCCTGATTGCACTTCTCTGTGAACTGCCTTAAATGGCTGGAGAAGGTATAGTAGAAATAAAAGATCCCCAGCAGAATATGTAATCTTGGGCAATTTCCTTGATTCTACGTAGCCTCGGGAGGAGAATGAATCTATTAATCACACCTTTCCTGACTACTTCAGGGTACCTCAGGGTATGAATCAAATGAGATGATGGGAAACCACTGTGTAAACACTAAAATGATATGTGAATTTAACATCAACATTTTATTATTATTATTATTATTTGGTTTATTTCATCTAAGCCAGTTCAGTCATCTTTCATTATCATTGTTGGTTTGTCATTTATTTACTTTTTCTATCGCAAATTTCAGGCATGGGCAGATTTTATAACATCTTCCACTGCTTGGGCCATGTCTGAGGGTCACGGGGGTAAGAGCCATAGCTGTTTTGACTTTTGTTTCCACATCCACAGTGCCCTCACCCACCACTGCCTCGCCCTTCTCCGGCTATGAATATCCCTATTGCTCTTCCTGTGGAGTGCTTGCTCTCCTAAACTGAATGAATGCATTCGTCTCCAGTCTATTACACAGTGGTCACCATAAGTATGAATTGACTAAACTAGCTGTATGTGTGTAGAGAAGTGATTGTGCAGTTGGCTGCAAGTCAGTTCTTATTTGGATACCCTACTAGGTTTCTATCCTTCACAGCAATCTTCTCTCATAATGAGTTCAGATGCATAGAGGGCACTTTTTAGTTTAGTGACATTTCTTAAATGAATAATTACTTCATTTATTTTTTTCTTCCAGATTATTAATACAAAAGCTTTGTGAATCCAGATCTATCCCTGATCTTAGTGTGATATTTGTTTCTTCTTCCCTATGACTAGATGCATCAATGCTATTATTATTTCTGTTTTTTATGGTCTATCAGGCAGTTTTCAATTCAGATGACAGTGTTCACCTTGAAGAAGTCAATTTGAATTAATTTTTTGTAAAAGATTTATAGAGACACTGTATGTCAAAGGTCTAAATTTATTACACATCTTGTCTTCCCTCACCCACTAATTTAGTTATTTTTTTTTAATAAAGAAAGGTAATCAGGTTTGTCTGAATTATTTTTTCTTTTTAAACCTCAGCTATTTATTGCCCCCAGTTTCATTATTCTGCAAGTTCTTGAAGATAATTTCTACTTAAATTTTATTATTTTACTAAAATCAAAGTTAAATCAGTTCTATGTAGATTGGGAAATACATTTTAAGTAATGAAACCACACATTACTATTTTTATAGAGACAGTTTTTATAGACTTAGAGTGGAAGGTCTTTCAAAGCAGACAAAACCCACGAGGTCACACAGGAAAAGGATGGCACATTTAAGTACACACAAAACAATTAAAATTCCTGTTCTTTGAAGAAAAATACCACAAACAAAGTTGAAAGACAAATGACCAAGTGGGGGAGAATAAACACCTCAAACATACAAAGAGCTTACATAAAACAACAAGAAACTCTGGTACAAAAACAGAAAAATGATTTAATCTGGCAATTAGCAGAAAAAAATCTAATTGTCCACACAATGGAATAAAAAGATGCTTAAGTTCATTAATGAAAAGAAAATTTAATTAAGGCAGTTTTTTAACTAGGCCAAATTTTAAAAACATATGCTGAATTATAATGAAAATGGTTGTGGTAAAAATTAGTAAAAAACTGAGAGAAGGTGATTTGGAGTCCAATGTCTAAAAATCCACCCTACAGAATGACATGAGTACATATAGATGTATGGATCAGGATTTTCTTAAATGGCAGAAAATATGAAACAACCTAAATGTTCTTCAGTAAGCAAATGATTAAATAAGTTCTAATGCCTCTATTCCATATAAAGTTGTTATAAAAAGAAAATGTGGTATATCTATATATATACTGACCTGGAAAACCATTTCTGATACACAATTAAGTTGAAAAGCAAGATGTGGAATATAACGTGGTCATATTTGGTATTTTTTACAAAGAAGTGTGTGTCCCTTTCTGATGTTCAGGATGTTGAATGTAGGACTTGGTGGGTCCTCTGGTGCCAAGTTCCTGATTTCCTGGGTCTTTTGGTAGGAGGCGTGATCAACTGTGCAGACCACATAGGGGCCAGAAATCTGTATGTCATCTCTGTGAAGGAGGCATCGACGAGTGGCTGAGCAGACCTCCCGCACTGCTGGCTGGGGAGCCACGCTGATGGCCAGGGTCAGGGAAGGCAAACCAGAGCGCAGAGAGAAGATACCTCCAGCAGCTGAAATCCCACCACGAAGGCATAGCAGAGAAGAGATGGCGTGTTTCTTATTTAGTAGATCATATTGAGATTATAGTAAACAATAAAGGCCAGATGAATGGTTCTGCCATCCCAGGACCAGTTGTAACACGGACAAACAAATAAACCCATTAAAATTGTTTGCCACACCTTCTCCCTATTTTTATTTTTATGGGTGGATACATGTAGAAAAAAAAAGTTACTGAACAATTATTGATAGCTTTAGTCCCTCTGGTAACTGGGATTGGAGGATCAAGAGTGAGGATTTTCATAAATTACTGTAAACGCTTCCACAACAAAGCAGAGGGATTATGAGCAACAGATATTTACTGTCTGTTTTGTATAGGTTTTTGTTTGTTTGTTTGTTTTTACAATAAAGAAGCTTAAAATAAAATATTAAATAAGTAAAAGTGTTAATATTTCCTCTTGGTCCTTTGCTTCATTATTCATTCTCTATTTAAAAATATTGAAAGTAGTTTTCCTAATTTTAAATATTTGCACTCCACAATTTTATCCATTGTCCTCCAAATTCCATTGCCTAAAATCATTTTCTTTGACGTTATTTGGGTCAGAAATTTGTTTTAAAGTAGTCATGACATTTATGAGCAATTTGTTTTGTTTTGGCTTAACCACTGATATCAGCCTTTCTATACTAGTCATTAAATTTTTGAAGAAAATTTATAACATTAAAATGCAAGGTGATCATATTGCAAAATTAGTAACTTTATTGAATTCCAGTAGAGTAATTGTGTTTTTACCTTGTAAATTAAGCCATTTTATGTTAATATTTTAGCATGATCACAGAACTGCTTTTAAATAGCAGACAGAATATAGATTATTGTGGAGCAAGAATTCACACTTTGAGCTTTGACAAAATGATTTTGGCATTTTATTTTACCCCTTTTATCTCTTTATGTGTGCTTGTGTTTTAATTCGCCCATTCTATCTCCTGGTTCAAAAGTGAAAGAACAGTGGTTTTTGCTTTCGAGGTTACTAAAATTCACACTTTAATCTTTCAGGGACTGCTATTTTCCAGTCACACTCAGAGGCCGGATTGTCAGCTTTATATCTCAGAAAGCATTCCCCGCAATTCAGGTACAGTAAAGTATCTAGCTTCAGCTAGCCTCTGTGAACTATATAACTTTTATAGTCATTATAAAAAATAATTTATTGAAAAAACTTAAACCTTTTCCAACCCAGGTGACTTTTGATTTAAATGTCTGTGATCTTGGTTATGGTAATCAGTTATGGTGGATTTTTTTTTTTCTGAATTAAGTTTGCTGTTTATATTACAAAGTTTAGAAAATATGAAAGTAATGGCAACTCAAAAATAGCCAGTTAGAAAAAATGAAGAGTGTGTAGTTCACATTTTACTCTTACTTGCTTTAGATTCACACTTAATACAAGGCCTGGAGAAATTTCCTATTCTTTGTGTCATATTTTTCCTCTTCTATATATTTTTACTTTATTTGGACTGTTACATAGTAAAGTCTAAAATATAGTAAGCCTCACTCTGCTATGATTATTTATTAGAAGCACTTTGTTAGGTGAAATTATGAGAAGCAACTTAAGCTATTAACAGTAACATTAGACATTCAGAATAACAATTACTTATTAAAAGATTTTTAGGAGGTTACCTAAAAGTGATGGCGCGGGTAACAAATCTCTGTGAATGCTTAACTGCTTAACCTCTAAAGACATAAACTCTCGATATCTTGTGATCTGAATTTGAAGGAGCTGTGCTGACAGTGTTATTTCCTATGCACCCGAATGTAGCTGGCAAGATCAATGTGTCTCGTGCAACCCTTAGATGCTCCAACCTGGAATTGCATTTCTTGCTTGCAAGGTGTGTTTCACTACCTGTGGGTTGCTTTGTTACCTAGACTTTGGGCATTAAAATGAAATCACTTCTTGCTCAAATGCAAATGCAAATAGCACCAAGCTATTTTTATATTTGCCAACTGAGCTATTCTGACTCGGACTGTGGTCAAAGCAATTAAGTCATCTTTCATCTGTGGGTAGTTTGATGTGCCAAGACCCAGAAATATCATTCGTGTTGATCATGCTACCATTTTTTTTTTAAAAAGAGCAATTTGCATACTACTTAAGCTCAGAGCAACTCTTCTCTTTTTTTTTGAGTTGTTCTTTTGTTTTTGTACCATCAAGCTCCTTAAATTTTCTAGTTACCAGTGCTGATGTTACAGCTTTTTTTTTCATTTATATGCATGGTCTTATTTTTTAATTTTTGAAAGATAGAATGAAACAGAAATAAACATGTTGAAAACAATCTCAGACTAAAGTGAAGAGGAAAACTTTTCTCTGTTTAGTAAATACAGGCACTTTCTGTGGAACTTGATGCTAATTAAGATATGATAACATGATTCTTATATATTGCAGTTTTAAAATCAATCTCTTCTGTCTACTTCTAAGAATAATAAAAATCAAAAGAGCAAAACTTATTCAAGGAGAGACTTGAAGAGATCTGAAAACTGCTAATTTGTTTAATAGAATATCTTAGATAACTGTATGGAAAAAAAGAATCTCCCATATTAAAAGAAGCCTCAAAAGAGGAAATGTATCACAGAGGCTAACAGATGACAATGTATCTCAGAAACCATTGATTGTTAGTGAGTGTGACTCATAAAAGAGGTGACAGTTTTGTACCATGGATAGGTTTGGGAAGTAAAAGAAAAAGCTGAATGTTCCAGCAATAATTTCTTCAGTCTATTTTTGAAGCGTAACAGTCCTGCAAGGTGAAACTGCTTCAGACCTCATTGTCAGGAGAAAATGTGATGCATCATTTTTATAAGCGTGAACAGGGAGTTGAAAACTCACCTGAAGGAGAAGAGGCAGGAAAACTCCTGCCCCTGTGAAGCATGTCAGAGTAATTTTGCAACCTAAATTAAGGCAACTGGTGACAAAACCAATTTAAATATTTCTGCAGTGCATCTATCTTTGCTAACTTGATTCTGTTTAGTGCAGTACAATTTAACTTAGTTTGATGAAGAGCAATGCAGTAAATATTCAAGTCGTCTACAGGGCTATCTTCCTTTAAACCACGAGTCTAATCTTATTTCATTTGGAAATAGATATATAATTAATGTTTTATTTGTGAATTCAGTTGTTTTTAAATAACAAAAAAATTTTTGAGGGTGACGGATTTATCATTGGGAAGCTTCGGATGCTATGGAATTGTGCAATCCAGCTAAAACTATTGAAGGTCCATACTACCCTAGATGGTGTCACTGCCACCTAGTGGTAAGTACCTGAATTTGTAGACGTGGTTATAGCTATAGGCACACTCAGTATGTAGTTAATATCACATGATTTTGGTAGCAACAACCATTATATTGGATATAAAAGAAATTTTCTACTAGTGATTGAATGCAGCAACATTTACTTTTTTCTGTACTTCAAGGAAAGACACTTCCTTTTATCACAATCTCCCATTCTTCCTCTGTGTTCATTCCATTGCCCTTATAATTGCATATAGAGTTTACTTTAGAAAATAATCATAGACTGCTAAGCTTGTACATTTATTTGGAGTTTACAAAGACACTTATTGCAAAATGGGCCATTAAATAGACAAACAAGTACTTCTTAAAATCTCATTTTATAATATAAAAATAGATTTTTATAGATTTTCCATTTGCTCAAATGTGTAACGTGATTTCAACACTTCACATCCTTGTAATTATTTAAGATTTTTATGGCTTTCTGGTGAATGCCTTTATATATCTTAGCTTTCTCTATTTCACTGATTGTTATCTTTGTTTTTAACACATCTGTAAACACATTTGAAATTTCATACTCATGTTGAGGTTTCATCTTATTTTTATTGAGAATTTAATTTGCGACTGTATATAATTACACGCTTTGTCTTATGCCTTAAAGAGAGAAAACATACTTACAGTCATATTCCATGAACCTTATACAGGAACACGGATTGCTCCATTACTTGCCCATTCACATTCCAGAGCAGTAGGTGAAATAAGGGAAACAGATTCAGATGTGATGCTCTGGAGAAAAATAGGAAATAAAGTGCAAAGCTGGCTAAGCCTAGCATTTTCCTGCATTTCTATTGGGAACTTTAAGAATTCATGGAACCTGCATTCTGATTTCATTTTTCTCAATTAAATTCCATGAACCTTAGACAAGTCTTTTAACCTCTCTGAGCTTCTGTTTCTTTCTTTTTTTAATTTTTAAAATTTTATTTTATCTTATTTTAAATTCCAAGACATATGTGCAGAACTTGCACATTTGTTACATAGGTATACATGTGCCATGGTGGTCTGCAGAACCTATCAACCCGTCATTTCTGTTTGCTTTTTTTTTTTTTTGAAATGGAGTCTGGCTCTGTAGCCCAGGCTGGAGTGCAGTGGTGCGATCTCGGCTCACTGCAACCTCCGCCTCCCAGGTCCTGGTTCAAGCAAATTTCCTACCTCAGCCTCCCAAGTAGCTGGGATTACAGGCATGAGCCACCATGCCCAACTAATTTTTGTATTTTTTTTTTTAATAGAGATGGGGTTTTCACCATGTTGGCCAGTCTGGTCTTGAACTCCTGACCTTGTGATCTGCCCACCTGGACCTCCCAAAGTGCTGAGATTACAGACGTGAGCCACTGGGACCAGCTGTCATTTAGGTTTTAAGCACCGTATGCATTAGCTATTTGCCCAAAAGCTCTGCCTTTTCTTGTCCCCCACCCCACAACTGGCCCGAGTGTGTTTTGTTCCCCTCTCTGTGTCCATGTGTTCTCATTGTTCAACTCCTACTTATGAGTGAGAACATGTAATGTTTGGTTTTCTGTTCCTGTGTTAGTTTGCTGAGGATGATGGCTTCTAGCTTCATCCATGTTCCCGCAAAGGGCATGATCTCATTCATATATGTATATAATTTAAGTTCTGGGATCATGTGCAGAACGTACAGGTTTGTTACATAGGTATACACGTGCCATGGTGGTTTGCTGCACCCATCAACCCGTCATATAATTAGATATTTCTCCTAATGCTATTCATCCCCTAACCCCTCATCCCCTACCCCCTGACAGGCCCTGGTGTATAATGTTCCCCTCCCTGTGTCCATGTGTTCTCATTGTTCAACTCCCACTTATGAGTGAGAACATGCAGTGTTTGGTTTTCTGTTCCTGTGTTAGTTTGCTGAGAATTATGGTTTCCAGATTCATCCATGTCCCTGTAAAGGACTTGAACTCATCCTTTTTTATGGCTGCATAGTATTCTGTGGCCTATATGTGCCACATTTTTTTTATCCAGTCTGTCATTGATGGGCATTTGTATTGGTTCCAAGTCTTTGCTATTGTGAACAGTGCTGCAATAAACATATGTGTTCATGTGTCTTTATAATAGAATAATTTATAACCCTTTGGGTATACACCCAATAATGGGATTGCTGGGATAAATGGTATTTCTGGTTATAGATCCTTGAGGAATAGCCATACTGTCTTCCACAGTGGTTGAACTAATTTACACTCCCACCAACAGTGTAAAAGTGTTCCTATTTATCCACATCCTCTCCAGCATCTGTTGTTTCTTGACTTTTTAATGATCACCATTCTAACTGGTGAGATGGTATCTCATTGTGGTTTTGATTTGCATTTCTCTAATGACCAGTGATGATGAGCTTTTTTTTCATGTTTATTGTTCACATAAATGTCTTCTTTTGAGAATTGTCTGTTTATATCCTTTGCCCACCTTTTGATGGAGTTGTTTTGTTCTTGTGAATTTGTTTAAGTTCTTTGTAGATTCTGAATATTACCCCTTTGTCAGATAGAAATATTGCAAAAATTTTCTTCCATTCTGTAGGTTGCCTGTTCACTCTGATGATAGTTTCTTTTGCTGTGGAGAAGGCTCTTTAGTTTAACTAGATTCCATTTGTCAATTTTTGCTTTGGTTGCCATTGCTTTTGGTGTTTTAGTTGTGAAGTCTTTGCCCATGCCTATGTCCTGAATGGGATTGCCTAGGTTTTCTTCTAGGGTTTTTATGGTTTTAGGTTTTACATTTAAGTGTTTAATCCATCTAGGGTTAATTTTTGTATAAGGTGTAAGGAAAGGGTCTAGTTTCAGTTTTCTGTCTATGGCTAGCCAGTTTTCCCAACACCATTATTAAAAAGGGAATCCTTTCCCCATTGTTTGTTTTTGTCAGGTTTGTCAAAGATCAGATGGTTGTAGATGTGTGATGTTAGCTCTGAGGCCACTGTTCTGTTCCATTGGTCTATATATCTGTTTTGGTGCCAGTACCATACTGTTTTGGTTACTGTAGCCTTGTAGTATAATATGAAGTCAGGTAGCGTGATGCCTCCAGTTTTACTCTTTTTGCTTAGGATTACCTTGGAGAACTTCCTCAAACTAGCAAGACAGGCCAACATTCAAATTCAGGAAATATAGAGAACACAACAATGATACTCCTCAATAAGAGCAACCCTAAGACACATAACTGTCAGATACACCAAGGTTGAAATGAAGAAAAAAATGTTAAGGGTAGCCAGACAGAAAGGTAACCCACAAAAGGAAGCCCATCAGACTAACGGGATATCTCTGCAGAAACTCTACAAGCCAGAAGAGAGTGAGGTGGGGGGCAATATTCAACATTTTTAAAGAAAAGAATTTTCAACCCAGAATTTCATATCCAGCCAAACTAAGCTTCATAAGTGAAGGAGAAATAAAATCCTTTACAGACAAGCAAATGCTGAGAGAGATTTTGTAACCACTAGGCCTGCCTTACACAAGCTCCTGAAGGAAGCACTAAATATGGAAAGGAAAAACTGGTACCAGCCACTGCAAAAACATACCAAATTGTAAAGACCATCAATGCTATGAAGAAACTGCATCAACTAATGGGCAAAATAACCAGCTAGCATCATAATGAAAGGATCAAATTCACACATAGCAATATTACCCTTAAATGTAAATGGTCTAAATGCCCCAATTAAAAGACACAGACTGGCAAATTAGATGAAAATCAAGACCTATGGGTATGCTGTATTTAGGAAACCCATCACATGTGCAAAGACACACAAAGGCTCAAAATAAAGGGATGAAGGTTGATTTACTAAGCAAATGGAAAGAAAAAAAAATCAGGGGTTACAATCTTAGTCTCTGATAAAACAGACTTTAAAACAACAAGGATCAAAAAAGACAAAGAAGGGCATTACATAATGGTAAAGGGGTCAATGCAACCAAGAAGAGCTAACTGCTCTAAATATAGATGCACCCAACACAGGAGCACTCAGAATCATAAAGCAAGTTCTTAGAAACCTACAAAGAGACATAGACTCCCACACAATAACAGTGGGAGACCTTAACACCCCCTGTCAATATTAGACACATCAATGAGATGGAAAATTAACAAGGATATTCAGGACTTGAACTCAGCTCGGGACCAGGCAGATCTAATAGAAATCTACAGAACTCTCCACCCCAAATCAACAGAATATACGTTCTTCTCAGCATCACATCACACTTATTCTAAAATTGACCACATAACTGGAAGTAAAACACTCCTCAGCAAATGCAAGAGATCAGAAATCATAACAAACAGTCTCTCAGACCACAGTTCAAGCAAATTAGAACTCAGGATTAAGAAACTCACTCAAAACTGCAGAACTACATGGAAACTGAACAACCTGCTTGTGAATGACTACTGGGTAAATAACAAAATTAAGGCAGAAATAAATAAATTATTTGAAACCAATGAGAACAAAGACACAACATACCAAAATCTCTGGGACACAGCTAAAGCAATGTTTAGAGGGATATTTATAGCAGTAAATGCCCATAAGAGAAAGTGGGAAATATCTAAAATCGACATCATAATATTACAATTCAAAGAAATAGAGAAGCAAGAGCAAACAAATTAAAAAGCTAATAGAAGACAAGAAATAACTAAGATCAGAGCAGAACTGAAGGAGATAGAGAACACAAAAAACCCTTCAAAAAATTAATGCATCCAGGAGCTGGTTTTTCGAAAAGATTAACAAAATAGATAGACTGCTAGCCAGACTAATAAAGAAGAAAAGACAGAAGAATAAAATAGACACAAAGAAAAATGATAAGTGGGATATCACCACTGATCCCACAGAAATACAAACTACCATCAGAGAATATAAACACCTCTATGCAAATAAACTAGAAAACCTAGAAGACATGGATAAATTCCTGGACACATACACCCTCCCAATACTAAACCAAGGAAGAAGTCAAATCCCTGAATAGACCAACAACAAGTTCTGAAATTGAGGCAGTAATTAATAGCCTATCAACCAAAAAAGCCCAGGACCAGACCGTTTCACAGCCAAATTCTACCAGAGATACAAAGAGGAGCCGGTACTATTCCTTCTGAAACTATTCCAAACAATACAAAAAGAGGGAGTCCTCCCTAACTCATTTTATGAGGCCAGCATTATCCTGATACCTGAACCTTGCAAAGACAACAAAAAAAGAAAATTTTAGGCCAATATCCATGAGGAACATCAATGCAAAAATCCTCAATAAAATACTGGCAAACCGAATCCGCATCAAAAAGCTTATCCACCATGATCAAGTTGGCTTCATCCCTGGGATTTGAGGCTGGTTCAACATAGGCATATCAATAAATGTAATCCATCACATAAACAGAACCAATGACAAAAACCACATGATTACCTCAATAGATGCAGAGAAGGCCTTCAGTAAAATTCAACACCCCTTCATGCTAAAAAATCTCAATGAAGTATGTATTGATGGAATGTAACTCAAAATAATAAGAGCTATTTGTGACAAATCCATGGCCAATATCATACTGAATGGGCAAAACTGGAAGTATTCCCTTTGAAAACTGGCACAAGACAAGGATGCCCTCTCTCACCACTCCTATTCAACATAGTATTGGAAGTTCTGGCCCTCGCAATCCACCAAGGAAATAAATAAAGGATATTCAAATAGAAAGAGAGGAAGTCAAATTGTCTCTGTTTGCAGATGACATGATTGTATATTTAGAAAACCCCATCATCTCAGCCTAAAATCTCCTTAAGTTGATTAAGGAGATTTTCAGCAAAGTCTCAGGATACGAAATCAATGTGCAAAAGTCACAAGCATTCCCATACAAAAATAATAGACAAATCATGAATGAACTCTCATTCACAATTGCTACAAATACCTAGGAATACAACTTACAAGGGATGTGAAGGACCTCTTCAAGGAGAACTACAAACCACTGCTCAAGGAAATAAGAGAGTACGGTACGGAAACAGATGGAAAAACATTCCATGCTCATGGATAGGAAGAATCAATATCATGAAAATAGCCATAATGCCCAAAGTAATTTACAGATTCAATGCTATCCCCATCAAGCTACAATTGACTTTTTTTGCAGAATTAGAAAAACTACTTTAAATTTTATTTGGAACCAAAAAAGAGCCCAGATAGCCAAGACAATCCTAAGCAAAAAGAACAAAGGCTGGAGGCACCATGTTACCTGACTTCAAACTATACTACAAGGCTACAGTAACCAAAACAGTTTCTTAAACTATAAAATGAGCATAGTGTTTTCTTACCTGTGAAATTAATATTATCAACTTGAGGGGAATAACAGAATCATTTTGGGTAGTGTTATTAATGGCTGTTATTTCTCCATAGGGTGTATCAGAATTTCTAAATGAATGGGTATTGGAGGGTTGTATTTTATGAAAACTGCCCCCAAATATTTCACCTCTTGTCAAGCCTCCACCTTCAGCCTAAACAGTGCTTAATATTTTTTCTTCAGCTTTCCATATTTCCAGTTATTTCCCCTATGGGCTAAGATAATTTTGAATGGAACATGTTTTACTTAGAACAGTTTTCAAACACACTTTTCGTAGAAGCTAAGAAAAGACATTTCTCAGCCCAGTGAACCCTCTTAGGAACCTATGGAAACATTCTAATATCCAGCTCTCAAATCTAAGAACAAGCTCAGTATCAAAACACTTTATGATGTGAAAAGGCATGGGTCCTTTGCCAAGAGAAATGATCATATGAAATTTGGAAATAATAAGTCTATGTGAGGTTTTTATCATTCATACTCAGAGAGAATGCCATTTTGATTCTTTAAGTCTCCAGGTGGGTTATGGTGATATTGTCTTATGCCTTTCAGTGATATTTGACTCTTAAATATCTCTTACTCCCTTTGTGATATAATTTTTTCAATATTATTCTTTTTGTTGTTCTTTACTTCAAGATCCAACTCACCCATCTCAGTTTATTTTAGGTGACCTTCTTCTTTGAATAAGAAAAAAAAAACCCTTAAAATTATCTATAAATGTCAGCTTTTCAGAAACTTCAAGATATCCTCCTAATCCTAGGTGAGTTATTTTCAAAATTGAAAAAAAGTTTTTAATAGTTGTTTTTTCTTTAAGTGATTTGAAACGTGACAGTAAAATCAGTATTTAAAAATCTTCATTTTGAATAGTTTTTATCTAGGCTGCTGGAAGGGAAAGCACTGGATGTAGGACACAGAAGATTTAAGTACAACTTTAGTTAAAATATTGATTAGTACCATTCAAATAATAATAAGAGCACATCAGATTAGTTGCTTGGGAGAGTGGTGCTTTGTTTTGTTTTTTAATACTTCTGAGTTCATGGTACCTAATCATAATTGACTTTAAAATTATATCTGAAGAAGGGATAGGTTCAAAAGCATAAATCATTTTTGTTTCACAGTACTTTCTTTCTTTCTTTTTTTTTTTTTTATAGCTGCCTGGTATCCATTACTTGTATCTTGACTTCTTTTGCTGGAATGCCCAGAATTTCTTTCTTAAAGTCCCAAGTGACACCACTGCAAAATAAAAAACATCAGAAGCACCAAGTAATGGAAATATTACTTGAATGGAAACAAGGCATAAATGTTACATGAAAAAATTCATACATGGAGAAAAGAGAGGTCTAATATGAAAAATAAATGGTGTTTCTCAATTTGACAATATAGCAAATAAAACAGAGAAATAACTGAAAGATGCCCATTTTTTAAAAACCCAACTTCTTGTAATAAACACAAAATCAAGTCTGCAGAGTGAAAGAGCCCACCATGTTCCAGAGAAGGTTAATATAGAACAAGTAATCACAATTCACGTCTTAATTAAGTTATCAAACTTTGCATATAAAAAGAACGAGTCAGGCTTTTCAGCTGAGATGGGCTGTCATCTCTAAGTGGGAAGATCATGCTGGCCTTTGATTTCTTCATAGCAATGTTCAATGCCCAAAGATAATAGCATAAAATAGGCTTAATTCTGAGACCATGTGATCAAAGAATATTAAACTCATCCAAACTGCCCATTAAGTGTGAAAGCAGGAGGCCATCATACCCAAACATGAACAAAATTAGCATTGTTGAGTCTTTCTGGAAAAACTAGTTCATGCTGACATTCAGCCAGCCATGTAATGAGTTAAAATAGAGAACCAGGAATGGAGAGAACCTGGTAAAAGACATTGAGGTGTGTGCCATTTCATTTCAACATAAAGCTAAGACTAAATGTCTATGGGAATTATTTCAATAGAAGAGAATACAAGTGTGGTAAATAATGACAGCCCTGAAATAATAGTTAATTAACAAAAAATGAAATGAAAGGCAGAAGAAAGTCTAAGTATGATAGTTTTCTTATCCTTAGGTATTATTATCAGTAGTATTTAAAAATGAAATATGGTTTTTAAGATGGCCATAATACTAGCAATCACTAAATGTTTTGCTTTGTGATTTTTATTAATTTTGGTCATAAAGAAACATCTAAAACTGAAGTATCTTGTATTTCACTTTGTTTTGTTTTTAAGTAAAAATAATTTTTTTTAAATATATAGACTAACCCCTACTTTATAGTCATTTATGCCTTTATTATTTATCTGCATTTGTACATATAGAGATGTCTAGGCTGATATTCACCTATAATTAATTAGAATAATTTCTAGCTGGTTGGATTTGAAATCTTTTTTGTTTTGACTTGAATATTATAACATTGACACGTATCATTTTATCAAAGCAATAAATTAATTTTTGAATAAAAGAATAAAATCTAGTATTTTAACTTTAGCTCACACCATTCCCTTTTCTTATAATTTTTGGCTTTGAAGCTTTGTTGATTATAAATCTAAAGTGAAGCATCTTAAATATTTTGTTTTTTGGGGGTAGTGAAAAAGCTGGTACTATTTGACATGCTGAGTGCATAATACAAAGATAGTATTCAAATGAAATATTAAAGCAGATGTATCCATACTGTATGTGTAGTTTGCAAATGTTGCTTGTTGTGCATTATGCATATTATGATTTCCTTTGATACCTAAAACTGTGAACTTTTGTTAGAATATGCTTTATTTTAGTTCCAAACTCTTAACTCTATGTTGTTAAAATTGTATATATTACTATCTGATTTTTGAAAGGAAGCCTCTTTGAGCTTCCCAAGTGAAGTCTGAAAAGGGGTTAAAGCCAACTTACATAAAAATCATTTGCAATATGAACATGGAAATGGGATTTTAAAATTCAATATAGGTTTTGAGGAAGGGAAAGTATTTTTGGAATATTGGATAGTGATTATTTGACAATAATATATTGTTTTGACTTTTTGAGTACACCCACCAAAAAATATTAGGGTCTAGTATAGAGCAGGAATGTGCTATTCTTGTCCACCCTCATTGACTTAAGTTCCATTGTTAGCATCATGTTTAAATCACTCAAATATTACCCTTGCCAATTATTATAACACTTTAAGCAATCTAGAATGCCTATTACTTTTCCATCTTAGTTGTTTCCTGATTAAGTTTTCCTTTAAATTTTTTTATCTTTCATTTGTCTTTCTTTGTAATATTTTAATTTTATCCTGCTGTGAATATTGAAATAGTCATAAAGAAATTAAATTAAATGCTACATTCACTTATTGGGCAGCTTCAATAATTTAAGCACTGTGCTATACCTAAGTGATACAAAGGTGAACAAGACCTTGTTCTCAGAAAGTTGACAATATAGGAAGTAAGATACGAGAATCATGTATAAATTCTGATTTGTTTGTCTCTAAAATGAATGCTCTTTCATTGCCTAAGGTAATGGTAGTTCTGAAGTATAATGAGAACATGAATTTTTAAGTCAGATAGACATAGGTTTGAATCTTTTTTACTTAATAACTGTCAACTGAACTTCAGTTTACTCAAGTTAAAAAAGTGGAAATTATACCTTATGGAATTGTGATTGGAATAAATGAGAGAAAATTTGTAAAACTAGCACACTATTGGGCATGTTGTATTCCCTCGATGATAATTAGTTTTCTTCTTCTTCTTCACTTAACTAAGAATATCTGCAAGGAGAGTCTCAAATATATTGCCAGTAGCTATGAAAAAGCTATCTCTTTTATCCTATATGTTTTTTTGCTACATTTCACATCCGTATTCTATATGATGAACCTATATATCTATATTCTTATAGTTTTCTCTTAACTTGGTTTTACATATTTTAACTTTAATTATACGCACATTAACTCAATATTATTCCCATTTCTTTCCCTTTTCGATTGAAGAATTATTGCCTATGTTTTCCAAATTTTTTTGCAATTCTCATAGTAGAAATAGCCATTCCTCCCACAGCTTGCAACCCTACCTTTTCTTGCCTCTTGTTTGAGAGGAAGTAGTGCCTTTTCTGCCTTTAAGGCTCTCAACAAGTTCTTTGTACCGGCCTCTCATTTTCTCAGGGAACTCTTCGGTATCTCACACGATATCTGTTCTGCTGTAGCTTTTCCACTAGCATTTAAGTATCCACCAGTCACTCCAATCTTAAAACAAAATATAACAAAACAAGACTGTCCTTCATCCTTTCAGCTTCCTCTAGCTACCCTCTTATATCTTTCTTTCCCTTTAACGCCGTTTATTGAAAAAGTATTTTGCATTTCCTTTATCTACTTCAGTTCCCTTTCTGTCCTCAATCTACTGCAGTGTGACTTATTCTCCCAATACTTAATGAAAATTGCTTTCACTAAAGGAAGTTATGAAATTCTTGTTCCTAAATCCAAAGCACTGTAAGGGACCTTATCTGGCCTGTCTGCTATATTTAAAAATAGACCACTGTCTATCTCTTCACTCCAGGCATCCTGACCACCTGGTCATATTTTTCTCTCATTTCTCCAATTTGCATAGTTATTCTTCCAACTAGAGCTTTTGCTTTTCCCATCCCTCCTTCACTGTATTCTTTTCGTAGTCTATAATACTTGTTCATTCTCATAACTGCATGTTTTGTTCAAAAATTTGACTTCCAAAATAAAAATATATTACTAGTGATAGTAATATATTACTAGGAATGGTAGGTAATGAACAACTCTGAAATATCAGTGGTTTAACAAATAAAACTTTATTTCTCACTAATGCTTGGCTCACTGTGGATGTTGCTAGCTGGGGAGTGTTCATGGGTTTCTTTCTTCAAGTAGAGGTTCTGGGATTCAGGATCCTTTCTTTTCTTTACGAGGTCATCTTCAGCATGCCTGTTCCAGGGTTACTGCAGGAAGGAAAATGATTATAGTGAATGCACAACAGCATTTGTATTTCACTTGATGTTTTAGTTAACCACCTGAGTCTGGAAATAGCACACATCACATTTCATTAGCCAGACTAGCCACTGGCCTCTTTTGGATGCAAGATATCTGGAAAATGTAGTTCCTGGCTGTACAGGTGCATACCAGCAGCAACTTAGACTACAGAAGAGGAGCACAGATCTTCAGTGTTAGCCAGCCACAACTTATTGCATTTTTCAACTTTTATATGACTTTAACAATTCTCAGTAATGATGACATTTACTCTCCCAAAGGGTAATTAAGTGCTCCTTTGTGTATCAGCAGTGATCGCCATTAACATTCATGTTATTGAGATGCTGATGTATTTAATGTTATAATTAGGTACCAGAGAATGTAGCAGATTGTCTAAGGAGAGACCTTGTCTATATCTTTTCTCAAGTAGAACAGCTTCCTAATGTCTCTCTGGCTCATTGATTCACCATCTTTTTTCAAATCTCATCTGAAAATATGCCCTTCTCTTTGGACTATGCCTTTTGATTTATTTCTTCCTCTGCTTTCTATTATTTAACTTTGTATTGCTTAATTAAATTACGTTACATTATTGTGTATGGAAGATGCTAATCAAAGGAAGCTATTACACAATATTTAGCATTCGTATTTCACTTGATAATTTAAAAGCACTTTACAGTATCCATTAGTAAATTATCACAACATTCCAGACAGGTAAATTGATTATATCTTTGTTGTTATTTCTGATAAATAGCCCATCTCAGAGGACAAAAGGAGGTGTACTTTGCTTCACAGATACATGTGATCTAAACTCCTTCCTCTTGGTCCAATACTAATAGAAACAGAAGACATGAAAATGGCTCTTAAACACACAAAAATGTGCTCAAATATACTTAATGTAACAGCAGTGCAAATTAAATTTCTCCAAGATATGCTTCTTATGTTGCAGACTGACAAAATTCAAAGTTCACTACCTTCTCAATTGATAAGACTGTGAAGAAACAGGCACTCGGTTATATACTGTTAGTGAGAATGCAAAATGAAACAACTTCTATAGAGAGGAATTTAGTAACAGGTAGCAAAATTACATATATATTTGTCCTTTACTTAGCAATTTCATGATCTAGGAATCTACCTCAACATGCATTTAGGGATAATATGGTAAAAATATGAAATAATTCATTCACAAGAAATGAAATGATTTAAAGGTATTCACTCAGGTATTATTTGTAATAGCAAAATATAAGAAACTAATGTCTGCCAAGAGAGGACTAGTTGAATAAATTATTATTCATCTGCACAGTTGAACACTACGCAGACGTAAAAGGCAAATTTATAGAGACAGAAAATCGATTAGTGGGACTGGGGATGGCAAAATGAATTAACTGTAAAAGGGAATGAGAAATCTTATTGGGTGATGAAAATGCCCTAAAACTGGATTAAGATTGCACAACTTAGTAAATTTACTGAAAATCATCCAATTGTATATTTAGAGTGGGTAAAGTTTATGGTATATAAATTATAACTCAATAAAACACCCATAGGCTGAGAGAGAATGATCTCTTGCATATATTAAGTGAAAAAAGCAAGTAGTAGGATGGTATATAGAGCATATAGATTTTCATTGTTTTCAGATATTTTTAATGAAAGGGCAAGGAAATATGTATTTCTGAAAAATAAAAACTATCATGAATTCATATTGACAGTTCCTGTGTAAACTTAACATTAAAGAATTTGTACTTTTTATTTTACACTTTTTAAATAAGAACGTAACGTGAAATCTACCCTCTTAGCAGCTTTTAAAAGTGAACAGCAGGATATCTAATACTATAAGCCCACTATTGCACAGCAGATCTCTAGAAATTTTTGTCTTCCATAACTGAAACTTTATACTCATTAAACAGCAACTTTCCACTTCTTTCCCCCAGCCCCTGGCAACCGCCATTCTACTTTCTGCCTCATTGAGTTTAATCACTTTAGATGCCTCATATAAATGTATTCATGTAGTATTTATCCTTCATTGATCATCTTATTTCACCTTGATGGACTAAATTTAGCATTTCTTATAAGGTAGGTCTAGTGATGATGATCTCCCTTGCTTTTGCTTTTCTGGGAAAGTCTTCTTCTCCCTCATTTTTAGAGGAGGCTTTTTTGCCAGATACAGTATTCATGGTTGGCAGCTGCTTTTTTCTTTCAGCACATTGAATATATCTTCTTATTCTCTTCTGGCCTGGAGGTTTCTGCTTAAAAAAAAAAATCCACTGACCATCTTATGAAGTTCCTTTGTATGTGATGAGCCTATTTTTTTTTTTTTTTCTGCTTTCAAAATTCTGTCTTCAGACTTTTGACAATTTGATTATAATGTGTCTCAGTGTAGATTTCTTAATATTTATCTTTTTTGGTACCAATTGGGTTTCTTGAATCTGGATGTCTATTTCCTTCCCCAGATTTGGGATGTTTTTGGTCGTTATTTCTTTAGACAAACTTTCTGCCACTTTCTCTCTCTTTTCTTCTAGGCATTCCGTCGTATGAGTATTGATCCTTTTGACAGTATCCCCTAAGTGCCTCAGGTTTTTTTCACTCTTTTGCAGTGTAATATGCTTCCTTTTCACGATCAGTTTTTGGAAATTTATTTTGTTCCTTTTATTGGGCCATTTCCTCATTTCTTCATGTTTATGACTTTGTTTTGGCATCCACGCATTTTTAAAGACTTTCACGTCTCCCAGCTTTTACAGACTAGCCTTGTACAAGAGAAGGCTTTCACCAATCAGCCTGGCTAGAGGTTCTGGGAGCCTCGCAAGTCTTTTCTGTGGATACACCTTCCCTGGACTTGCACATTTAGATTCCAAATTCGAGGGTTTAACTGGTTTCTGTTTTTTAGATGCTTGTAATCTCTTGCTCCCTCTGGTGTTTGTCTGCTGTACCACAGATTTTCTGGAGCACCAGCGCACTGCCTGGCAATTCCTTTGTTCTCAGTGGCCCGCAGGCGTCTAGCGTATTACAGGTCTCGTGTGTGACCTCTGAGAAGGAGAGATGGAAACCAGTTCCTTGGGCAGCCCTGGAAAAAGCTGGAATCGTGGATTCATATTCCACTCTTCTCTTTCCTTCTGAGGAGGCAGTGACCAACCTGTATCAGCTTCCGCCTGTTGCAGGTCCCATGGAGAGGCAGCATGCTGCCCAGACTTTCTGTGCTCAGTAGTCCTCAGCTATGTAGAGGATACTGGGTCCTGTTAGCCTCCAAAAATGGCAAGACAGAAGCTGATCTCTTGCGCAGAATATTGCATGTACCACCCAGTCCTCTCTTTCTCTCCCAAAGGAACAGCTGGGAGCTGGGAGTTTTCTCATAAATGTCTAGCATTTTGGCCAGGGGGAGTAAGTACCCTGAGAGAGTGCCATAAATTTTCCTACTTGCTTTGATGTGGTTGGTTTTGTGCTCACCTGAGGTGCAAGTGTCTCTCAACTGTTTTCTGCATTTCTCATAAAGAGAATTGGTCTGTGTGTTATTGTAGAATCGGTGTTTCTGTAGGAGGAAGAAGGATCTGGGGCTTCTTGCTCTACCACTTGGTTGACATCACTCTATTTTACACTTTTATTTCTTTTATTTTACACTGAAGTTCTTTATTTGTTATGATAATGACATATTATCCTATAATATATAAAAGTTTTAAAATTATACCACCAATATTATTGGTATTATAAAGGAATACATTCTCCCTATATATATGCAAATACACATAAGCAACATGCTTGTAACTACACATATGTTTATGTTAGCCAAAAGAAACACTGGATTGATAAAACAAAACCAAATCAAAATGGTTTTCTATATAAAAAGGGAAGGAATAGAGTTAAAGGAACAGAGAGGGAAATGAGACTATTTTGAATGTCTTTATTTTTATACCATATCTTTTAACTATAAATAAGTAGATAGAATATCTTTAATTACATATATATTTAAATAAAAATATTAAAAATTGCCTGGGTGCAGTGGCTTATGCCTATTATCCCAGAACTTTGGGAGGCCGAGATGGGCAGATCACTTGAGGTCAGGAGTTCAAGATCAGCCTGGCCGAGATGGGGAAACTCTGTCTCTACTGAAAAAAAGAAATTCAAAAATCAGCTGGACATGATGGTGCATACCTGTAGTCCCAGCTACTCAGGAAGCTGAGGCATGAGAATTGCTGAAACCTGGGAGATGGAGGTTGCAGTGAGCCGAGAACACACCACTGCACTCTAGCCTAGGTGACAGAATCTGTCTCAAAAATAAAATAAAATAATTTTATTTGATTTATTTTTTTCCTGGTAATTTGGAGGTTTTATTTATTGCAAAGAGAGTTCTTTCAAGGGAACTTTTTTGGCAAGACCAAGAAAATTATGTATCTTTTTTTGGTAAATTACAATGTACATTGGTGCAATAAACACTTGGTAACTAATCTATTTCATTTTAGGATTATTAGAAAAAATATGTGTTATTCTTACAAATCCAGTTGAACCTTCATTTTATTTCTAAAGCTATAAGGAAGGTTTTGTCTACCAGTTATAAAAATAAAAGCCAGTTAGAATTGTAATATAAACGTTATTTATATTATTTTATAAAAATAGATTTGAGTTTAGGAAAACTTAATGTTGAACGAGAATTTTTATTTCAGTTCATTAGGCATAATGATTCCTTGATTTTTCGAAGCTCACTCTGTCTCCTTGATTACCAATGTCAATTTAGGCCCTGCAGGAAAAAATTTAAGTATCATTTAATTCCTCTGTTTCCAACTAGGTAAGTTACTTACTAAATAAGTTTACGTTTATATATACCACTGATAACTTTAAAAAGTAACATTCTAACTTTTTTGAAGATTCTTGTTGCCATAATTATGCTACTATATAGTACATTAATTTGTTCTATATGATATTTTTTCTTTAAAAATTTGTATATTAAAATTTCTGTATTAAATATTTGTATATTTGTATTTAAAAATTTGTATATTTGTCATTGGTCTGGAAACATACCAGCAGGTGTATCTGGGCATAACGGGAGTAGCAAATAAAGTTAGTTGATCTGACATATTAGGAACTAACTGATAAACCCATATAAAAGCTAAAAATCCAATGTAATCATCAAAGCAATTAAATGACATACATTAGGAAAATAATTTAAAACCTTTGTTTCTAAAAAGGGCATTTTAAAAATAATTACACCTATATATTTTGTAAGTGGCTTTGGAAACGTGTTGCATAATCATAAAATAAACCCAATAAAAAATCCATGAAAATGGAAATAAATATGCCAATGTTTATATCAGAGAAAGAAGCATTCTTTCAAGTGAGTTTAGAATAAAGTAATTTGATTATGCATATTTACTGGAATATATTTCAAAGGAAAAAAATTGCCAAGAAACCCTAAATTCCACTTAGTAGTCTAATTATCAGTAATGATACTGGCATTGAGACTGCTTTTTATACACTGTAAAATAATAAGTAATTATGTCTATGATGTTAAAAGTTAGGATTTTTACTCTAAAAAGTTTAAAGTGAAATAATTTAAGTAAAAATTTTATAATGTTAACTTTGCTTTGGAAATATCACTATCAATTTGCTTTTCTCCAAAAACATGTATTTTGTAGGTGTGTTTACTGAAAAAGCTTAAATGCAATGAAAATGCAACAGAAAGGAGGACACCTCTCCAGTTTGTAGTCTTTCAATATGATTCTCTGCTTAAAGAAACCAGGATACTTTGAGACATGACTAATTACAAGCCTGGAGAAGGAGAAATACAAGATGGAATCTCAGATATTGAAAACTGTTAATAACCAAAAATATCTGAGAAACTGTCATAGCCAAAAGGAATCTAAGAAGACATGATAAGTAATGCCATATGGTATTTTGGATAGAATCCCTCAATTTAAAATGGACATTAGGTAAAAGCTAAGGAATTGTGAATAAAGTATGGACTTCAGTCAGTAACAACCAACATTGGCTCATTGTGTCAAATGTACCATACACATGTAAGATGTTATTAATGGGAAAAATGGGTGTGGGTTATACCTGGGAATTACGTATTATCTTTGAAATTTTTCTATAAATGTAAAACTATTTTGAAACTAACATTTACTTTAAAAACTAAATCAATCCTTTGATCTGTCATACCATCATTAAGTGGGACAATCAGATGTTGGTTGATTCAGATATGAAACTATATGGAGCCCACAGTAACACCTATGAAGTGTTCTTGTAAAACACACACGCACACAAACACAAACACACACACACACACACACACGCTACACTCAAGTCTAATTTAGCCTCCAGAGCTAACTTCTATTTACAAGAATTATAAAATGGAGGAATAAGTTAAATGACACCCTAAGAAAGTAGACAGCTACATCTGAAAAATTGAAACTTTTTTTCCTCTTACTGTATATATATTTTTTTATTTGTAATGGCTTACTTTTTTATTATTATACTTTAGGTTCTGGGGTGCATGTGCGGATCATGCAGGATTGCTGCATAGGTACATACATGGCAATGTGGTTTGCTGCCTCCATCCCCTGTCACCTATATCTGGCATTTCTCCCCATGTTATCCCTTCCCAACTCCCCAATTCCCACCGTCCCTCCCCTAGCCACCCCCAACAGACCCCAGTGTATGATGCTCCCCTCCCTGTTACCATATGTTCTCATTGTCCTGAATGGTTTTGCCTAGGTTTTCTTCTAGGGTTTTTATGGTGTTGGGTCTTATGTTTAAGTTTTCAATCCATCTGGAGTTAATTTTAGTGTAAGGTGTCAGGAAGGGGTCCAGTTTCTGCTTTCTGCACATGGCTAGCCAGTTTTCCCAACACCGTTTATTAAACAGGGAATCCTTTCCCCATTGCTTGTTTTTGTCAGGTTTGTCAAAGATCAGATGGTTGTAGATGTGTGGCACTGCCTCTGAGGCCTCTGTTCTGTTCCATTGGTCTATATCTCTGTTTTGGTACCAGTACCATGCTGTTTTGATTACTGTAGCCTTGTAATAGAGTTTGAAGTCAGGCAGTGTGATGCCTCCAGCTTTGTTCTTTTTGTTTAGGATTGACTTGGCTATGTGGGCTGTCTTTTGGTTCCAATATGAAGTTGAAGGTTGGTTTTTTCTAGTTGTATGAAGAGGGTCATAGGTAGCTTGATGGGGACAGCGCTGAATCTATAAATTGCTTTGGGCAGTATGGCTATTTTCATGATATTGATTCTTCCTAACCATGAGCATGGAATGTTTTTCCATCTGTTTTTGTCCTCTCTTATTTCCTTGAGCAGTGGTTTGTACTTCTCCTTGAAGAGGTCCTTCGTGTCCTTTGTTAGTTGTATCCCTAGGTATTTTATTTTCTTTGTAGCAATTGTGAATGGGAGTTCACTCTTGATTTGGCCCTCTGCTAGTCTATTATTGGTGTATTGGAATGCTTGTGATTTCTGCACACTGATTTTGCATCCTGAGACTTTGCTGAAGTTGCTTATCAGTTTAAGGAGATTTTGGGCTGAGATGATGGGGTCTTCTAAATGGAAACATTCTTAAAGGATCATCAAGCTGGTCTCTGCCACAATTCAATAGCAAAAAGAAAAATAAAGGAGTAGGGCTTTCTTAGGTTAAAAGAGATCTAAGATACATGAAATCCAAAGTAGCGTGTGGGACTTGCTTAGATACTGATTCAAAACAACAGCTATAAAAAGACACTTTTTTAGTCAACTTGGTAAATTTGATTATGGTTGGGATAAATAAATACCAAATTATGGTTGGGATTAATTTTGTTAGCTGTGAAAATGTCATTGTGGATTTGTAAGAAAATTATTTTTAGAGATGAACCATGAATGACATAGGGATGGTATAATGTCAGGAATTTGCTTCAAAATACCTCAGTAAAGAAAAACTGTTAAAATAGAAGCAGGGATAAATAAAGCAAGAGTTGCCAATGTTTGGTAACTCTGGACCCTGGGATCAGTCTATGTGTTATTCTCTTCATTTTTTTATGTATACCTGAAATTTTTCATAATATTTTTAAAAGTGAATATAATGAATATTTCTATTATTTATGCCAAGTGGGAAGGACTTTCTCAAAATTACACCAAGTATACAAACCATAAAGGAAAAGTTTAAAGATATAACTATGTAGAAATTAAACATTTTTATACTGGGAAAAAATCAACATAAGCAAAGCTTAAAGGTATCTATATTTGGAGAACCTATTTGCAATGTATAGGTAGAAAACAATAATATTCTTGATATAACAAGATTGTTTTAAAATGGGAAAAATAACAAATAGAAAAATTGGCAAATTTATGCTTCACTATGTACAAAAAAGAATTATCAAATAAAGCTATGAGATATTAATTTTTACCAATAAGAGCGATAATGCTGGAAAGGATTATTAACATTCTCTGAAGGAAGAATGTGAAAAATAAATGGCACCTGTATAATGCTGGAAGGAATAAATTGCTATGACTTTTTAAAACTATACTTAAATTTAAATGGGCACATTTTGACTCAGTAATTCTACACCTAGGAATTAATCTTTAAAAAAAATTAAAGATGCATACAAAGATATATTTAATAGGATGTTTTTGGAATACTTTTAAACAAAAGTAACATCTTGAAACATCCTCAATGTCTGTAAGAATGGCAGTGAACACATAAGTTATACATTCTTCAATGCAGTATTATGAAGCTATTAAAATTGATTATGTAGGTCTATATTTATTGACAGATAGTTGCAATGGAGGTGAATGAGCCAGTCTGCTCTGTGATCCTCCAATATGTATTATTAAATTGCCATTCATGCCTACTTCTTTAAGATAATTTTCAAGAGTGAGAGTCTTGGGGAAAAAGGGTAAGAATAATTCTGTCTTTTCATTCATATTTCCAACAATTTATGTTTCTCAGAGGGACCATTTTTCTGAATACGTGTCAATCTCTAGGATTTTAGTTTCAAAAAAAATCTTTAGCCCAATTTGATGGATGAATAATAGCATCTCATTATTGTTTTAATGTGCATTTCCTTGATTACTAGTGCTTGTACATTTTTCATACGCTGTTGACTAGTTGATTTTAGTTTTTGTGAAGTGCTTTTTCATTCCATTGGCAATTTTTTTCTGCGAGCTTTTTCTTTTTCTAATTTGTTTGTGAGAGAATTTTGGTACCTCAATTCTGTTTCTATCATAAATTGGAAATATTTTTCCCTAAATGTTCCATACTGCTTTTATTGACAGTGGATCTTTAATATAGGTGAGTTCTAAATTTTATGTGATCAAATTTAATAATGTATTTTTTAATGGTTTCTGCTTTTGGCACAATCCTTATAAAGGCCTTCTCCACATATGGTTACATAAATCAGCACTCTTATTTTCTGTTAATATTTTATGGTTTTATTTTTTATATTTAAATATGTAATTCATATGAAATTTATTTTGGTGCTATATAATATATGAACTCCTTTAATTTGTCATACAAATAATTGTAGCTTATTACAACACCATTTAGTGAATAATGCATCATTTTCTCAGTGATTGGAAGTTCCAACTTTATCAGGAAATATTAATTTTTAATGTAGTATTTGTACTCAATGGTTGATAACTTGTAACGTATTTTCTCCTTGTCCCCTACCCCTACTTTTAGTCCCATTGTTATTCTTAATATCTAAGCAAATTACTTGAGATTAGAAAAAGGAATATGTGTACATTTTTCGGATGTTGTGTTAAGTCTCCGGAGAAATGTATTCTTAGTATTATTTTGTTACACATAGGCACACACTGCAGTGTGAAAGACACACAGCAAAGACATCATTTAACTCCAGGTGGAATTACAGAGTTGCTGAAAAAATTTGGACCCACTTAAATTTGAATGCTACCTTGAGTTCCAGGAATGCTTTCCTTTTGACTGGATGTAACGGGATTATCTGTATTATATTCCTTTGGAGTAACTTATAGGACTCATGTTTTCCCTTCTTTAGTTGTGAGACATGTACAGTTAAGCCCTAACCAGAAATATCTATTCTCTAAGAAAGAACATATTTGGACATTGTGAGAAAGGCATATGAATAATATTTGCCAGGCACTAATTGAGCAGTTTCAAGATCCCCCCAAGAAAAAACGGTGAATAAAAACTTGGAGGAATACAAAATTATGTAACAATATAATTTATCCCTGGCCTCATAATTTTGCCCTTGGAAGAACTATGCTGTGTCTTGGGAATTTATGCTTTTGAGGACTCAGAGGGCACTTTATTTTTCTGGTATGGGAGGCTGTTTTCCGTCACCCAACTCTTTCACTTAAGCAAGAAAGTTAGCAAGGATGATTCATTCCATGATGCTGATGCCAGGGTTGGCGCTGGAAGACGCTTTCTCAGCTGAAATTAAATGATACTTTATGTGTCTTCCCTAAATAGAGAGATTAGAAAGTTATAAAAAAAAGTGGTAGGGAAGCACATTAAATATGTGATAAAGTAAGTGGTTTTGTAACTGATTTTATTACTTATGTTCAAGCACTTTTTTCTTACCAGTCTTTGTCAACTATAAATTAAGATAGAAGAAGTTGGATAAGGGGGAACTCAAGCAGTGCAGAATGCTTCAGGGATCACGTTTTTAAGGGTTATTAAACACAATTTGTTTATGTCAGATTCCAATTTATCTGTATCTTAGCAAGTCCTGGGAATGTGAGTTCTGACATCTTGTACATCCTTATTAATTATTCACACTTGAGGTTCTGTACTTGCTTGACCTTAAGGAATATGTGCTGTTTACCCCCGTGAGAATCTGGTAGAATATGCTTCCCATTTTGAATGAATGCAGCTGGCCCCTCCTCCCCTTGTCTGGTTTCAGAAACAAATCTCTAGGACCCATCTCTTTTCTGCCACTAATTGCTCCTTTGGAAAGAAATTGATAATACTGAGTGGAAGTGACCTTAGAGAAATAATAGTACTATACAGGGACTTTTTAAAGGTATAAAGATTTTAAAATTCAATATTACAAACCTCAAACTGTTTTATTGCTAGAAATAAGCATTCTACACACCTGAGTTCTGCAATGATGCTTTTAAAACCCCACCTATTTTCGAGAGTTCTTCCAATGTACAGAAAATAAATAACTTCCTTTATGATCTATAGCTGATGTCATCTGGCACAAGAGCTCTCCTCTCTGATGAAGGAGACGTAAGAGAGAGGTCAGCTTCAATTTTCTAGAAAAATCTGAGTGGAAAAAACACAAACTGTTTTTCCTCTGTGGTCACACCACAACAATCAACACAGACTTCTGTGACCATATGAATAGTCATTTCTCCCCATTATTAAGCAATCAATCAGTTCTGCAGTGGACTCAGCTAGGTGTTCTCCAATTCAATTCTGACAGTATCTACCTGGAAATAGCATCAGATCCCCTAGGTTGAGGGCTCAGTCCCACAGATTATCAGAATTCTGATTGCAGCCATAAGCCCCAGATTGTTTTACCTGTGGCTCTGGCTGACTTACTATCAATCGGTTTTTCTACAATCCCCTTATTGGATTTGACTAATTTGCTAGAGTGGCTCATAGAACTCAGGGAAACACTTACTTTTGTAAACTGGTTTATTATAAAGGATATTGCAAAATATACAGATGAAGAGATGCATAGGGCGAGATATGAGGGAAGGGGCGTAGGACCTCCATGCCCTTCCTGTGCACGCCACGCTCCAGGAGCCTCCGTATATTCAGCTATCCCGGAAGCCCTCAGTACCCTATCTTCTTGGGCTTTTATGGGGACTTTATTGGGTAAGTGTGATTGACCATCATGTAGAAATGTGATTGTATAAAAAGGGCATGATCCAATACTAACAGAAACCCACGAAGGCTGTCTGTTCAGTATCTTCTTGGCCCGTCTCTGCAACGTTCTTTCCTCCCAGGTATGGAGGAGACCTTCTAAAATGTAGGTGTTATGACCTACAATCGGACAGGGTAGGTCAGAAAAATTTTTTATGGCCAGCTCCAATACCGAAAAGGGAAGATAAGAGTCTTGTTTTCTGAGAGAAAAATGAATAAGAGAAAGGAAGGCAGGAGAAAGTCAGAGAGAGAGAGAGAGAGAGAGAGAGAGAGAGAGAAGAGAGAGAGGGATAAATCCTGTTTCCTGAGGTTTGCTTCTGAGGCCTAAAGCACCCCAACATTATAACAAAAGACTGTCACAAGGGCTATGGAAGTTATGAGTCAGGAGTTGTGGACCAAAACATATATAATGTCACAGAAAATATAGTTTAGTTTCCTCCAGTAATTTTTTATTTTTTTGGTATATATTTAATCAATTTGCAGATACACTCCCTTAAATGAGTAGTTTTTCTTTCTCAAAAATTTCCTCTCCCCTCCACCCCTACACTCTCTTCCCAAGTTGGTCTCTATGTGCAGAGAAAAGCACAGGTAACATTGTTGTGGGATGGGGGAAGGTGGCTCTGATTTGTGTGTTTTTTCCAAGCAATGGCCTGTGGGTGTTCAGTGCTGGTGTTTGCTAAGATGTGGTCCTGTTCTGGTGGATTGAAAGCTATAGTCCCTGCCATAGCTCAGGTCTCAAGGATGGTTATAGTATAGTCTTGTACAATTTGATATTCTTTACTCCAGGGATCTTCTGGTCCCCTGCTTCTCTGAGAATTCTTCACACTACTACACCCACAATCCTTGCGTAGCATAAGCAGACAGCTCAGAGCCAGGTGCTATGTCTCACTCTCCACCAATATTGTGCTCTCTCACCAGAGCCACATTGCATGTGGAACTGAACTAAATGCTTCTAGGTGAAGCTTTCCACTTACTATGCCGTGCCCAAGGGAATGGGGGTGTTCTTAGGTCTCCCGAAACCCATCTGGTTCACTCCTTCTTGAGATTATACCACCTACCCCACCTAGTCTCTTATTCCCTCATTCAGTGGGAGTTAGAATTAAGGACACTGACACTTAACTTCCTGCTTTTTTTTCTTTCTCGTTCTTTCCTTTCTTTCCCTCCCTCTCTCTGTTCCTTCCTCCCTCTCTCCCTCCCTTCCTCCCTCCCTCCCTCCCTTGCTTCCTTCCTCCCTCTCTCTCTTTCTTCTTTCCTTCTTCCCTGTCTTCCTTCCTTCCTTTCTCTCTTTCTTTCTTTCTTTCTCTTTCTTTCTTTCTCTCTTTCTCTCCCTCACTCCCTCCTTTCTCCCCTCCTTCCTTCCCTTCCTCCCTGCTTCCTTCCTTCCATCCTTCCTTCTTCTCTCTCCTCCCTCCCTCACGCTTCTCTCCTTTCTTTCTCTCCTTCCTTCCTTCATTCCTTCTTTCCTTTCTCTCTCTCTCTTTCTCTCTCTTTTCTCTTTCCTTCTTTTAGGTGGGGGAGTCTCACTTTGTTGTCGGGCTGAAATATAGTGGTGTGATTATAGCTTACTGCAGCCTTGACCTCCTGGACTCAAGCAACCCTCCTACCTCAGCCTCCCCATCCACCCCTAGTAGTAGGACTACAGGTTCACACCACCATGCCCAGGTAATATTAAGACATTTTTGGTAGAGATAGGGGTCTCACCATCTTGACCAGGCTGGTCTTGAACTCCTGGGCTCAAGCACTCCTCCCATCTTGGCCTCCCAAAGTGCTATGATTATAGGTGTGAACCACTGTGCCTGGTCCCCTACTTTTCTTTTAATTCCTCCATCTCATTCTTCCAGCACCATTATGGCCTTAAAATGATAATGATGATGATGATGATAGCTGCTTATGGTAATATAGATATTACCATGTATATTAATTACCATGTTCTATTAATTAACTCATTCAGACCTCACAGTAGCCCTGTGAGGCAAATTCTATTATTAGTCTGTTCTTACAGATTAGGAAAGTATGCACAAAGAGTTGATTTGCCCTGATTTACACAGCTAGTAAGTGGTGGAGACAGAATTTGAATCCAAGCAGTCTGATTTCAGAGGCTATGTTTTCATCATGTGATTTTGTCTCTCATCACTCCTCCTTCCTATCTGGCCAGATTCTGTGTTTTGTCTTCTCCTTCTTCCTAGGATGGACTTTTGTGATTCCTGTGTCAGTTAAGATCTCCTATAAAGCAGAGCCTGAGGCTAAACTAATGTGCCAATATTGGACTGGGGAAATGCAATCCCAAGGAAACAGGAGAGATGGAGAGAAAATGTCAGGGAGTATATTACTGAGCTTAATGGCAAACAAATTCCTTGGCCTTTGGGGATATCTTCATGGAGAATAAATGAAGGGACTGTATATCCAGGACTCTGTCTATGGGTGAGGAAGGAAGCGGCATCCATCCACTGACTTCCATAACCCATAGGTCAAAGTTGGATCTGTGGAGTTTTTCCTGTAACATGAGTGCCAAGTGAGTCCTGGTGTCCCGCCAAACCTCAGCACAACAGGGATGTGGGGGCATGGGGGTGCATTGAGCCTCTAGTCTGTAGCCACAGTGAAGGCTGGAGACAATTGTCTCCATGATCTACGGAAGAGGGTGAGTTCTACTGGGGGCTTCACAGGTCAGAAAGCAAAGTAGGCACAGATCTGGAGTGATGCATAAACAGAATCTAGTATATGCCTCTTTCCCCTTCCCTGTAGTAATAAATGTCATAGAACAAAAGCAGGAAGAAAACAGTGTCACCAAAAAGGAAATTTATCTTAGGAGCTCTCGAAACTGTTACATAAGGAAAATACAACACAGAAAAATTGCACAGGACAGGACTCATGCCAAGGGGGTACTTTGCCTTCACATGGGCGGTATCAATTCAGTGCCTGCCAGCCTCCTCCAGATGTTCCAGTTGTCTCCAGACCACAGAGTTCTGGCCCAGCTAGCTCCTGGCCGATTTCCAAGCTCATACTTCTCTGTAGAGTCTTTATTTCCTGCTCTAGAATTTATTGCTTCCCAGGATTGTTGGCCGTTGATATTCTCTCTGGGGAAACCTCTTTCTTCGTTTCAGGGAAAGACTGGCCCTAAAAGTCCAGGAAAAAAGTCAAATGATCATCTGCCTTCATCAGCTTTCTGAAGTCTGGGTTCTTTGGTCTTCAAAAGAAGTGTGGAGCCTAATCCACATCTTATTAAAGTGCAAATAAGTTAATTGTATTACATAGTCCACTAAGCTGTAGCCACTGGTCAAAGAGGGTTTATTAACCCACTACTATTAGGTGAAGAAAGAGAGGGGCAACATGCAGATGTTCTGTTCCCCTGGTTTTGTTTCTTTGGAGATAATAAAAAAGATAGTCCTTGTCCCTTTACTTGCCTGCCTGGGTACCCTCATATCCACAGTTGTCCTGAAAGACTGATTATTTCTCCCAAATGATTAGAAGACATAAAAACTCTCTGATTTCTGTTTTTCTTGAGATAATTTTTAACCATCTTTAGTCTTGCTTTTATTTTACTGTGCTTTATGTTTTTGAGACCTCTATCTGTTAGCAAACTATCTGTTGATAGAGTTAATGATTTTCCCCTAAATAATGTGTATAATGTTAAATAAAATAGGAGGGGTCAGTAGTTCCAAAACAATTGATGATGCCCAAAGTACCTAATAAGCTTGCTAAACATTCCTGTGTTTCCTCACTACCATAATGCAGTGTTTTATTCCATCTAAGACACCACTGATTGCAGACTCTACTGATACATACCGCTAAAGAAAAATGGCTGCCAGTGAAACAATGGCATCATAATTCCTCTCATTCAGAATATTCATTTTAGATTTGTTAAAAGAGTTCTCTTAGCCTTGATTAGACCCAGATATATTTTTTCATTTATTGCTCCATGTGCATACAAGAAAAGAGAATGGAAACAATAAATTGGTAAAGGTATCCCTAAAGCTTCATCATATTATAGAGTCCAGCTATTCTGAATCACTAATTAAGACAAAGTCATCAAATGGGTGTTAATAATGCAGCAGTTTGAGAATTCTGCTGTTGCCTCTGGAGTTTTCCTGAAGCCACTGAATTCTGCTCTGCAAGTTTCAGGGAACTGAGGAAGTGGCAGTCACGTCTTGAGTACCAACTTAGTTTCAGAGCTCTGTGAGATTTGCCTAAGTGTTTCTCTTAAAACAAATGTGTCTTTTCAATGAATTCATATTTTCATATTTCTATGAGCAACTTAGCTCATGTTTTAAAGGCAGAAGAAAGGAAAAAAAGTGCCCCAAATCTGACAGGGCTGCTGGCAATTTGTGTCCTCTAAATGTAAACACGATTGTAATTGTTATTTAAAAAAAAAAAACCCTAGAAGGAAACCTAGGCAATACCATACAGAACGTAGGCATGGGCAAAGACTTTATGGCTAAAACACCAAAAGCAATGGCAACAAAAGCCAAAATTGACAAATGGGATCTAATTAAACTAAAGAGCTTCTGCACAGAAAAAGAAACTATCATCAGAGTGAACAGGCAACCTACAGAATGGGAGAAAACTTTTTGCAATCTATCCATCTGACACAGGGCTGATATTCAGAATCTACAAGGAACTTATACAAATTTACAAGAGAAAAGCAAACAACTCCATCAAAAAGTGGACGAAGGATGAGAACACACATTTCTCAAAAGAAGACATTTATGCAGCCAAGAAACATATGAAAAAAAAGCTCATCATCACTAGTCATTAGAGAAATTCATATCAAAACCACAATGAGATACCATCTCACGCCAGTTAGAATGGCAATCATTAAAAAGTCAGGAAACAACAGATGCTAGAGAGGATGTGGAGAAAGAGGAACACTTTTACACTGTTGGTGGGAGTGTAAATTAGTTCAACCATTGTGGAAGACAGTGTGGTGATTTCTCAAGGATCTATAACCAGAAATACTATTTGATCCAGCAATCCTATTATTGGGTATATACCCAAAGGATTATAAATCATTCTACTATAAAGACACGTGCACAGGTATGTTTATTGCAGCAATGTTCACAATAACAAAGACTTGGAACCATCCAAATGCCCATCAGTGATAGACTGGATAAAAAAAAAATGTGACACGTATACACCATGGAATACTATGCAACCATAAAAAAGGATGAGTTCATGTCCTTTGCAGGGACATGGATGAAGCTGGAAACCATCATTCTCAGTGAACTAACACAAGAACAGAAAACCAAACACCACATGTTCTCACTCATTAAGTGGGAGCTGAACGATGAGAACACATGGGCACAGGGAGGGGAACATCACACACCAGGACTGTTGGGAGGGTAGGGGGATAGGGGAGGGACAGCATTAGGAGAAATATATAATGTAGATGGCGGGTTGATGGATGCAGCAAACCATGGCCCGTGTGTACCTGTGTAGCACACTTGCATGTTCTGCACATGTATCCCAGAACTTAAAGTATAATAAGAAAGACATAATACAAATTAAGAAACAGCCAAGAAAATGTTTGCATACCTCATGCCACCCTGCTCGAAACCCTCCAGACTCAGTGCTTCTTGCCTGCAGAATAGAGTCCATGAAAAAAAAAGTAATTGTTGATTCCATGAAATGTTGTACACTGATTTTCTCATATTTGTAATATGATATGATAGTTTTATTAGCTTCAGATTACTATAATATATTTGTAACTATTATTTAAAATTTTACTGACGAGACTGTGAAATGGGACTCAGTTTTTTCAACCACATGTATCTAAAAACATTGATGTCTTTTCCTCATTCATGGGCTTTGTGTTTCTTACTTTCTGGTTAGGTTAAGAGGCTTATTGCCTCAGGCCCTTCGTTATAATTATTTGTAAAGTTTTTAGTCTTTTTTACCAAATTGTTTGGAAGTTGATCTTCTTTTCTTTTGTTAGCCTTCCTTTCCAATCTCAGGCATAAATTAACTTTTTTAATCCAGTTGTCTCAGTCAGTAATTAAAATCTTAAATCTATTAGCCAGAAATAAAATATAATCAACCCAACTATTTGTCAGTGTATAGCTGAAATAACTCTTGGACAGGTTACCTGTTTTGATTTTCAACAATTTGTTTCAGTACCATGTAGATTATGGCAGGCAGTAAGTTGGGTGTACGATACTTCTTTCTGTTATCCATGAGGCCTCATAGTTGCTTCTTTTGCTGGCATAAAAATAATTGTGTTGTCTAGCTCTAGCAACTAGGGTTTGAAATCCTGGGCCAATAAGGACATTTGTTAAAATAAAGACTATTTGATGTTTAAAAGATGATTAAACCATTCTGACTTTATTCATTGGAATAGCAAAACAACATATAGAGGTTCTTTCTAAATATATAATATGAAGCAGTTGGTAACATTCAATTAAGGATTGCTGTGTCAATATGTTCCCTAAAATAGTTTCTTACAGCTTTTTTGAGTCTATAGCTGTTCAATATTCAGGCAGATGCATTAACTCTTAAGGGTTCAGATTTTTATTTTTATTTTTTAAGAGAATTTCTTATTGTAGCTTAAATAAATAAGGCAAGCTGAAATAGCCATATTGTGAAAGATATTTAGTTACTCAAAAGGCTCATCATGCTAGTGGTCAGGGATTTATTTTTTCATGTAGCAATTTTAGGAGTTTTGACTTCCCTCACATCCAGTGAATCCTGTCTAACCTTGGATAAGGGAGTCAAAGAGAGGGATCCCAAGTCATAGAGTCATGTTTTTAGGGGACCTAGCTTGACACTCAAAAAAGAATAGAAACAGACAAAAGATAACAGTGGCAGAAGTAGCTTCTGGGAATCTTCATTCCCAAAATGTTGGCCAGTGAGAACTAATGTGTTAAAAAGTGCAGAAACATTAAACAAAAACTAAAAAGTAATGGTGATACTGAGTAAAGTTGCGTAGTATCTTGAAAATATGAATGAATGTCACCTCCGTCAATTTCTCCTCTTTCTCCTTCTTTGCATTCATTGCCTCAGGGAAGAGATGTGTCACTGTCTCAACCAGGTGGCCTACATCTACCCCTGTTCTTGTCCTGGGCCCTCCTCAGTGCCTAGGATCTTTTCATCAGCTGAAAGGCAGCAAGAAAATGTTGAAGAGCAGGTGGAGGAGTCGAGGACTCCATTACATCCCCAACCAGAAAAAGGCACTGGGCTTGGGAAGAAGGGAAGACATAAGGAAAGCGATGAGAATGCTAATGTTCGGGGTCCTGGTTAGAAAGGCACTGCTGCAAGACTATGGGACAAAAACCTCGAGACTGGGTTTCCCAGGAGCAGATCTTCCATGGAAGACTCCTGGGCACATGCTTTATAAAGGAAAGGTTTCTGGGAGAGATCAGTGAGGAACTGAGCAAGGTAGGACAAGAACAGGCAGAAAGCCATGCCAGGGTTTGATCTCAGGCGAGCACCTGCAGAGTCCCGATCTGGCAGAGGAGGGCTGGAGAGTAGTTTAGGTCTCAGAGTTGTCCCAAGCTGAGCCAGTGAGTTGACCTCTCTTCCCCCGCTACCTGTTTGCCTTTGAACAAGGGCTTTCCTCCACAGAAGTAAACTTCTGAGGACCCAGAAGCCTCAGTTTCCTCAGTGCAATGTTCAGAAGGATCACAGGTGCTGGAAACATAACACCATGTGGTATGGGTGTGAAGGGGTGACATTTGTGCAAAAATGGTAAAAACAGGATCCAAGTTGTTCTGGATAGAGCACTGACATCATCTGCTACACCCAGAAAATAAGAAATAGAATATCATAGTCACAAATGTGTGATCCATGTGTATGTAGCAGTCTGCTATTTTTCAAGGCTTTTCTTGCTACATTATCTTTTCTGAGCTTTGTTACAACCTTAAAAGATACAGTGGCACAGCTTGTGATATTGGTCTCACATATGTGAAAGGTGCAACATCATCAAGCAAGTTACTCAAATAATGGAAGCCTATGTCTTTAACTTTAAATCCAACAGTCTTTCTCTAGTCTGAAGCCATGATCTAGAGAACATTTTCTGTAATCTTCTGATCCAGATCCAGAACCTGGGGGTCATTATAGAATAGAGCCTAAGCTGTGCTTCCCACCAAGATTCCTTGACTCCCACCTGAGGCCCTCTAAATCGGCATCTCTAAGTGTGAAGCCAAGAGTTTCTGTTTTTATGAGCTCTCGGGGAATGCCTGCATAACTAAGGAAGTGCAGTTGTCCAGTCTGGATTTGGGGAACCACTGGTTCAGAGCACACTTTTGGGTTTTAGGCAGGACAGGGTTTAAGTCCTGGTTTTGCCATTTGCCATCTGTGTGAGTTTAGGTAAGTCAGTGAAATTCTCTCAGCTCTACTTTTATCATGTGCAAAACTGGGCAATGTTAGTACTTACCTCAAAGGATTGTGTTGAGAACTCAATGAGATGATACTGGTAAAGCGCTAAGCCCAGGGGCCTGGATAAAGTCAATTCTAATGAGTGGTATGTACTATGATTTTGCTATTATTAATCCACATGCTTTTCTTCAAATTAATTGAACTCAGGTCATCCTTCCTCTTAAATGCAGTTTCCCCCTCTATGAAACACTGAATGTCAGTGCGGACCACTTTCCAGGACTTGAAAATGATTCAGCAAAGTGAACCTTTTGGTTAATGTTGTTTACTGGAGTGGGATTTGAGCTGTGGCAATTCACACACATACTGGCAGATGGTGGATGGCCTTGGGAGGTTATACTATTTGCTTAGAATACAGGGTTTGAAGTCTCTCTTCACCAGCTATTTCAAAAATGAGTCTCACTTAGAATTTCACGAAGCAGATGAGCCTGTAGTTAAAATCCTAGTGAAATAACCACTAGTTTAGTATTTATTTACAGCCTAGACACCCACCCCACAGGTACAATCCCAGGTGTACTTAATCTTAAAGCAAACTCTATAGTTCCCTTAGGGTTCCTGTTTTGGGGACATCTAGAAAAATACATTTGAAAATAAGCTTTTGCCCAGCTCCCAGCCCCATGACAAAAATAAAAAATGAAAAAAAAATGTTCTCTCTAGTTTGTAAAGCAAACAAGAGAAACACAAAGAGTGGAGGAAGCCAGCTGCTGAAACGGGACCCAAACAGAACCATTTTCAATAGCTAGGAGATAAGTCACAGCATTAATAGAGCTAGAATAAGGGTATTTTCCAGAAAAAAATACCCTTATGCATAGGATAAAAGCTTGCTGACGTTTTATCCTATGCATAAGGGGAAGGAAGCGGAAGTGGTGACTGAGGGGCAGTGGTGACAGGACTGAGATGAGAAATAACAGTTCATCTTCGTGCAGACAGAGCGAGACTAAAGCCCTTTGAGCTTCTGTCAAGAGCCGTGGGGTTGAACTGTAGGAGGAACTCAGTGCAGAAACACTAAGGGAGCTGCCTTTGCCCAACCAGTAAGGTGAGTGTGCCCAAAAGACGCATCTGCACATGCCACCAGTCCTGTTCTCAATGTGTTAACCTCTGTGAAGCAACCTGCCAAAAACTCATTATAAAATGTAAGCACCCAGTACAGATGGACAGAGGGAGGACGTAGCTAATAAGAATAGATCACACCTTTATTGCACATTTCCTACTTGCTGGGACCTTTACATACATTAGGTCACCTAATCCTATGAAGGATATATGTCTATTTTCCCATTTTACAGAGGAAGACACTAACTTTCCAAAGGTCTAACCAGTAAGGATCAAAGCTTACCTTTTATCCTAAGAATTTTCTCCAGGGCCTGTCATCTGAACCTCTAGCTATACTCCCTTATGACAAAGAAACCCCATTCACTGCAAATAAATTAAGGCCCCCTAACGTTGTGGGTAGCAAAGAACAAAGGACAGTACGCAAACTTACATGCTTCTCTGGTGGAAGTTGCTTGGTTCCTTTGGGGTGACACCACAAGACACTGAGAAGCAGGGACTTACCTTGTGTAAGCAAATGCAGAGAGCGGACTGCATTTATACCATGGCAGTGGAAGAGGCAGAAACAGGGCCCTGCTGTTCAGGCCTCTTCTGCTTATTTAGCCAAGTCACCCTTGTCAGGACCCTATTGTGTGCCACATGCTGTGGTTAGAGATGGGATCATCTGAAGTTGAATAAACAGCGGCTTCTTGTCATGTGAATCACACCATATAAGAGAAAAGGCAGACAAATGGATCATAAAGCAGTATATTAGTGTTACAATAGCAGTTTAAACCAAGTACCTAAAGATCACAAAAGACAAATAAAAAGGCAAAAGACAAATCAAAAAGGGAAAACTCCTACCTCAGAAAGCTGAATGGAGAGAACTTTGTACATTAAAGGCAATGGCAGAGGAAAAAAAATAAAAAACACTTTAGACCTTCACTTGACAAATTTCACAGAAATTTAAGAGCTATTTTTTCACAGAAAACTAGAAAGATAGACATTTGAGAGATTCTCGTGTGTGTGTGTGTGTGTGTGTGTGTGTGTGTGTGTATTTCCCATATATTTATATATAAAGACAGAAATAAAGGCTATGTAAAGAATAATTCAAAATGGGAAAAACATATATAAAGATGTTCTAGTAACGTCGTTTATAATAGTAAAATATTAGAAACCACTGACATGTCCTACAATAGGGCAATTATTTAAATAAAATGTTTACAGTGAAATATTGTGTGTGTTTTAGGAGAGACTTCTCTTTTCATGTTATTAAGCATTTTTTAAGTGCACTGTGCTAGGGATACAGAACTTAGGCAATGGTTTCAGTCCTTAAACATCTTACTTAAATATGTACCTAACTCTCCTTGCATGATAGTTTAGTTTTTTTAAAATCAGAAAATGTATTTTATCAGACATTTTTCTTGTGGATTATTTTTAGATCAATAAGTTGTTTTTGTTTTTGCAAATATATACACAGCGATAACAATCAGTCTAATTCTATTAATCCCTTTTGCAATCTCTTCCTCTAAATCCAAGCAACCACTGATCTGATTCTGCCTCTTTAGTTTTGCCTTTTCCCAAATATCACATAAATGGAATCATGTGGAAAAAGTAGGTAGTTTTTGGTGTTTTGCTCCTTTCACATAGTATAATGTGTTTGAGATTTATTCACATTGTTCCATGTATTTTCACTTCATTCCTCTTTTATTGCTAAATAGTAATCTATACTATAGATGTTCCACAATTTTTTAATCTATCTACCAAGCATTGAACATTTGAAGTGTTTGTAAATTATGGATAAAGTTGCCAAAAACATTTGCAGAGATGTTTTTGTGTGGACATATATTTTCATTTCTCTGTTAAATATCTAGGAGTGTGATTGCTGGCCACATAAATATATTTAACTTTATAAGAAACTGCCAAGCTGTTGTGTAAAAGAGCTATATGTACCAGTTTGCATTCCAACCAGTGATGTATGAAAGTTCCAGGTGCTTCAAATTCTGGCCAAATCTTGGTGTGTCGATCGTTCTCATTTAAGCTATTCAAGTTGATGTGTAGTATTATGTTATTGCATTAGCAGTCTCTAATACCACCCCGAGGCTCAATCATTTACCAGAAGGATTTGAAAAAACTATTATATTCACGATTGTGATTTATTGCAGTAAAGGGATAAAGACTAAAATCTGCAAAAGGAAAAGGCATATGGAATGAAATCCAAGAACGACCAGGCACAAGCTTCCAAGTGTCCCTTTTCAGTAGAGTCACTTGGAGACATGCTTAATTCCTCTAGTAATGATGTGTGACAACATGCATGAGGGTTTTCAACAAGGGAAGCTCACTTGAGCCTCTGTGTCCAGAGTTTTATTTGGGGTCAGTAACACAGGCACAATGACTGACAGCTCCTCTGACTCCCATGTTGCACTTCATCCCTACCTCACCAAAACCAGGTGTTCATCATAAATCACATTGTTAGAATAAACTTATTTGGTCAGACTGGTACAGAATCTCAGAATATTCTGCCTGATAAAAAAATAAGAATAAGAGATCATTATATCAAAGGAATATTCCAAAGGAAGAAAGGTCTTTCTTTGGAATATGCAGGGTTTGAGCAATACAGGGCTCCTGAGTTAACCCTTTCCTGCCCATCCATCATGGTCTTAATTTGCTTTTTTTCACATCCATTAATGTCGACCATCTTCGTATGTGATTATTTGTCATTCACATATTTTCTTTAGTGAGGTGTCCAAACCTTTGGTCAGTTTCAGAGATTTGGCTATTTATATGCAGAAGATTGAAACTAGACTCATACCTTTCACCATATATAAAAGTTAACACAAAATGGATTAAAGATCTAAACATAAGGTCTGAAACTATACAAATTCTAGAAGAAAATCTAGGAAAAGCTCTTCTAGATATTGGCCTAGGCAAATAATTTATGACCAAGTCCTCAAAAGCAATGCAAAAAATAAAGTAAAATAAAATAATGGAACTTAAAAACCTTCTGCTTTTGAGTAAACAGAATCTACAGAATGGGAAAAAAAATTGCAAATCATGCATCTGACAAAGCTAATATTCAGAATCTACAAGGAACATTTTTCAAAAGAAGACATACATGCAGCCAATAAACATATAAAAATGCTTAAAATCACTAATAATCAGAGAAATGCAAGTTAAAACCACAATGAAACACCATTTTACATGGAGTGTCTATTATTAAAATGTCTATAAACAATAGATGTTGGTGAGGATGCAGAGAAAAGGGAACAGCTATACGCCGTTAGTGAGAATATAAACTAGTACAACCTTTATGGAAACCATATGGAGATTTCTCAAAGAAAAATGACATTAGATCCAGCAATCCCACTACTGGGTATATACCCAAAAGGAAAGAAATCATTATATCAAAAAGATATACTATACTACTCAGTCATAAAAAGAATGAAGTCATGTCTTTTTCAGTAACATGGATGGAACTGGAGGCCATTATATTCAGTAAGATAACTCAGAAACAGAAAATCATTATATATAGCATATTCTCACTTATAAGTGGGAGCTAAACAATGGGTACCTGTGGACACACAGAATGAGGTGATAGACACTGAATACTACAAAAGATGAGAAGGTAGGAGGGAGTAAAGGTTGAAAAATGACCTATTGGGTACAATGTTCACTGTTTGGATGATGGATGCACCAGCAGCCCAGACTTAACCATGCTGCAATATATGCATGGAAGATATCTGCGCTTGTATCTAAATATATAAAAATAAGTAAATAGATACACACAAAAAATATTTAGCTATTTGTTTTTTTTTTAAATTGAGTTGTAAGAGTTTTGTTTTTGTAGATTCTGGATAATTGTTTATCAGATATGTATTTTGCAAGTCATTTCTCATAGTCTGTGGTTTGTCTCTCTCCCTCTCTCTCTCTCTCTCTCCCTCTGTCTCTCTCTCTCTGTCTCTCTCTCTTTTCTTAACAGGACTTTCAAAGATCAGAAGTTTTTAATTTTGATAAAATCCAATTTATTATTTTTGTGTGTTCCCCATTTTATGCATTATCCAAAAAATCTTTTCTAACCCAGAGTCACAAAGGCTTTCTTTTATATATTTATCTTATTTATCACATGCTTTGGTTTGTATCAAAACAGAGTCCTGTGCCCAAATGTATTTTCTTCTCCTTTCACCAGGGAAGATGGTTTTTGTTTTTATTCTTCTCTTGGAAGCAATTTACATCTGCCTTGTAATCTCAGCCTGCTGATGAACTTAAGAAAATTTATGATTTTGTAGATGTAGATTGTTTTTTATTTTTATAGTGGGACTGACATTCTCTTGCATCTTTGTATATCCTACATTGAAGTAGAGCTCTGAAGAGAAATGTTCTGATATCTGGGAAATGTTTTGTGGTTTTATGGTTAAGAGCCATTTCCGAAACTGGAAAATACTAAATATACAAAACTGTATATAAAGTATAATCTCAATATTTATTAACCTTTTAATATGTGTTAGGCCTTTTGGTAGGTACTGATAAGCAAGATTGATGTTGTCTCTTTTTTTGTGAAGAAACTGTAATTAACATTTTGCTGCATCAACATTGAAAACATCTGCATGTCAGAAAATAACAAAACCAGAATTAAAAATCCAACAATGATCTTGGGAAAACATATTCACTAAGTATGACAAAAGTTAATATTGTTAGTGCATAAGAACACTTGTAGTATGGTAAATTATAGCAGAATTGTAGCAAACACTGGCAGTGCTTTACTCACATTTCCTTGGATCCTCTTCTATTTTTGTCACTGGCTGCTGGTGAGATTTCCTTTCTGAACACTTCTAGTACCTGCATGTCTTTTTCGGTGACTGCTGTTAGCCAACTGAGCATGCTTTTACTAGTACCTATGGAGAGTCAGAACTGCCTGGGAATTGATGCCTGAACCCAATCTTTCCAACCTAGGAGCAGTCCTTAACCAGGGACCAAGAGATACAGCTCCCTTCTGTTTGGATTAGGGCAATTTAGAGATGTGACCTCTATCATCTCCAGACCTTACCTGGAGGTAATGCCCAAGTTATTTTCCATGGAACTTTAGTGGATGCCACAAACCTGGTCAGCCCCCTCCCCTTCCTGTCCCATTTCTCCACTCCCCTATTAGTTTTCCCCAGGAACACTTCTTAATAAATCGCTTTTGTTCAAGTTCTTATCTCAAGATCTTCTTCTAGGAGAGACAATATCAGGCATAAATCAAAACTAAAATATTAAAAGCACAAAGGAAAGAAAAATGAGCTAAGGACATAGATTAGGAATTCATTCAAGAAGAAAATACATCCTTTCCATAGGTCACTTTTATTATTGAGTGTATTTGAGGGAAAAGGAGCTTTCTTCTTCATCTGCTCCCTGATCCTTTCATTTTCAGTAATTTCTCCGTAATACTTCCAACTCCCCATTTCTCCTAACTCTATTTTGAGTGCTCTTCAGCTTTGTCTCTACCTTCTGAAACTTGGACGTACTTTCCTCTTTCAATTCAGTGCTTTCACTACAACACTGGCTTTGGTAGGTGGGTAACACTGGGATGCCGCCCTTCCATCTCCTTCCCTTTGTATGCATGTAACATGGTATGCTGAATGTTCAGGGATTGGTAAAAAGATTTTCATTGTAGAAAAAAAAAAAACTTAAAAGACTAAATATGACTGTCTCAAAAACTGAAGGGAATCACCATTGTCATATACTTATTAGTCTTGAGGCGCACCTTACTCCAAGAGTCTGCCCTTTAATTTTACTGTGCAATCTTTATCCAACTTTAGAAAAACCCCATTCACTGCTCTGGGTTTGGTCATCTCCTGGTTCTATCTCCCTCTCTGTATCAGGGTAACTCCTGGGATAAAATTTTCCAAAGTATAATTTTTCAGTCTAACTAATAATAATAACATTTCATGGTGTATGAAGACTGAGGGGGTGGGGTTAGAATATTTGGCAGAATAATTCAGACGGGAGCTGGTGCTTTCTGCTTAAGCCTTCTTTTTTGGTCCAGCCACAGTGGTGTGAGAGAGCCAAGTGTATGCATCTCTTCTCGATTCTTTCTTCAGTACTGCCTTGTTTGTTGCTTGAAATCAGTCATTGTGGTAGTGCTTACACCATGGAAATCAACAATGGCTACAAATCAGGGCCTTTTTCTACTCCAGAGAGCCAACTGTGAATCATTTACACACCTAACACTGCCCCAGGATATCTCTGGGGGATTGCACTTGTTCCATTTCTTAGCCCAGGTGGTTTATTTGGGGCTGATCATATTCCCTGGTTCCAAGAGTAGGCAGAGTACCACATCCTTCCTGGCCTTGGTGGTTGATGCTAAAATGGGTAGATATTTCAAAATAGACAAACCAAACCTCTCTCTGGGATTTTTACTGAAATGATTGAGAAAGAAGTATCCTCTTCTTTTGAGATTTTGGACACTAAGTTCTCTGAATGATGGAGCTGGTGAGGGCCATGCAGACCGGTACATAGAGAAAGCCTGCTTGAGAACGAAGCCAGCACAAAGGAAAATAAAGCCTAAACAAAGAAAGAGAAAATGATAGGGTTTGTGATTATCATTTTAATAACTGAATAGAGCCCCTACATTTCAGTTACTTAAGCCAACAATGACTATTATTGCTTCAGCTATTTTGAGTTCAGTTTCTGTCCACATGTGACCATGTAAATTTTGATTTATAGTGATGAGAACACACACACACACACACAGACACACACACACAGACACAGACACACACACACACACACATATCTTTCAGAAGCAGACAATGCTTTTCAGAAAATAAGGAAAATGAGATTTTTTCTTACAGGCAATGTGGAGCATTACGTTATTATGCAGTGCAATGTTAATTATAATTTTCTCATCCTTCTGCTTCCAGATCATGCCCAGGGACTTATCAAACAACAGACCCAGAAACCTTTAGTTACTCAAATATGAGGCAGAAATGTGGAAATTAAAGTTTCTCCCCCTCCCCTCTGTGCCCCACTTAGGCCAGATCAGAATGTTAGGCAGTACTCCTCTCTACTGCCTAGGTTCTGGTAAGACAGAAACAATCTAGAAGGTAATATTCTCCTGGTCAGAGCAACCTTTTCAAAAATGGAGGGGTGTTGTTACATTTAATTCAGAAATGACTTTTACATTGTAAGAAAATGTTCAAAAAAGTAAACAAATTTCAATAATGTCACTCCAGCGTTCCTCAATAACATTAGCAAGCTTTGATAAAAGTTGGTACCCAAAGGTAAAAATGCTTTGGTGAAACAAACACTTCTCACAGAACCAGATGTAGGGCCAACCGGAACTCAAACCCACTGAGAAAGGGGTTGTAGAAAGCAGTTTGTCAACACAGAAACTCAAATAGTTCCATTTCCTTCTATTCAGCAATTCCACCTCTGGAAATACATGCTAAGTAAATAATCAGAAAATCAAATGAAAATGTATATGCAGTGAGATTCTTTGCAGCCATGTGTATAATACAGAAACACTGGGGGAAATCCGAAATGCTTAACAATAAATGAATGGTTAATAAATTAAGGCCATGTGTATAATACAGTACCATTTTAAAACATGACGTTTTCAAGAAATTTGAAATCTGGTATAATATGTAAGAAAAAGAGAGTATGATCTCAGATAAAAATGTACACACGCCTTACAACTCATCTTGATACAGGTTGAGAACATTCCAATACCTTTATGTTTTTGCATCTGTTAAGACTTCACCCACTTACCCACCTGGTGAGTTCTTATTTTTCCTTCAAAATCCAGCTCTTTTCTTGGAAAGATGGTGACTAAGAAGAGTAAATTATTCCATCTTGAAGAATAGACCACATTTCACCCTACGAACTTACAAGTGCCTCCCCTCATCGGTACATTGCTCTCTGTGGCCTCCCATCCATTGGCATTAGTATCTGCGGTGAGAGCACTGCTGTTCTTCATCCGTCCTGTCCTGAGAGGCCTCTATGAGAATGGCCAACAGGGACAATGAGGGCACCCTGGCTCCCTTCAGCAAGGGGGACCATCAGTGTGCTGATCTGAGCAGGACTGTCGTAGATCGTATCATTTCAAAAAGACCTTTCTATCATAACTGCTTGATGTTGATACACGTTACAAAATATGGACTTATGCCACTTTTAATGTGTCAGCTATTGGGTGGATTCCATGAATAAAATCAGCCAAGCTTTAAAAATATATATTATCATCTCTAGAAACCATAAGGAAACCATGGAAATGACTCTTCTGTTACTAACACAGACTGCAGCAGGGGCCCTGTTGCCTCAGGCAATATGAAACCACAGCATGGTGTGACAAGCAAAGAGGAGGTGAATTCTTACCCTATTCTTAGTTGTCTACTAAACAAATGAGCAATGCAATCAATCCAGTCTCCGCACTTGCTTTTGACAAGATGTCTTCTGCATCAAGGACTTTTTCTGCTCAAGCTGCCCCATTTTCAGTTACTATACTATTATTGTTGTTATTATTATTACCACTGTTTTCTCGATAATTAGTTGCTAATGGCACCAAAGCTTACTTTTTTATTACCATGCCCTTTTCCTAAAAGACTGGTAGCTTTCAAATAAACCTACCTCTGCCTTTCTGGCTCAGTGTTCTTGGACAGATTACTTAACATTTCTGAGGGCCAGCTGGGAAATTTATTAAAAAAATACTGGGGGCAATAATGAGATCTGGTTTTTATTTTACTTTAGTTTGGAGATGGGGTTCTGTTGTATCACCCAGACTGGAGAGCAGTGTGCCTACCATAGCTCACTGCAGCTTCAAACTCCTGGCTCAAGAGATCCTCCCACCTTAGCTTCTCGAATGGCTTAATACAGGTGAGAGCCACTGCATCTGATGAGACTTGATTTTTTTTTTTTTTTTTTTAACGGAGTCTTGCTCTGTCGCCCAGGCTAGAGTGCAGTGGCATGATCTTGGGCTAACTGCAACTCCTCTGCCTCCCAGGTTCAAGCGATTCTCCTGCCTCAGCCTTCCAAGTAGCTGGGACTACAGGCGTGTGCCACCATGCCCAGCTAATATTTGTAGTTTTAGTAGGGACAGGGTTTCACCAAGTTGGCTGGGCTGGTCTTGAACTCCTGATCTCAGGCAATCTGCCTGCCTTGGCCTCCCAAAGTGCTGGGATTACAGGTGTGAGCTACCGCACCCGGCAGAGACTTGATCTTTTATACAGAGTCTGTAAGGCTTACGTGAGATACCACATGTGAAGTTTTATATACATATCACCTATGTCGTAAATGCTCAATGTATGCTAGTTATTATTAGTGTTGCTATGCTTATTGTTACTATTGGGTAACTATAAGGAGGGAGTAGTCCTTCTCGCCCCATAGTCAAAGTAGGTTCTCACTATTGGAAGTAGGAAGACAAGGAAATCTCCTTGGAGTGGCTTTTGCGTGGACAGACTTCTAGGAATTTGGAAAGACGTGGTCTGAGCTGATGGCTGGCAATAAACTGGGCTTGTGTCTCCCCTGCAATTCTGGGGAATGAAACATTGTCTGGACAGCACTGGGATGTTTTTCAGGAGCGTCTGATCTTGGCTAATAAGAACATTTTCTTAATATTTCTACCTCATAGAGATGTAAGAATGGTGGTAGTTGGCAAAATTTTTTAGTGACAAGTCATCAAATTAAGTGACAAGATTCTGAAATACCATGAAATAAGCCAAAGGAATATTTTTATGGCTTTCGTGTTCTTAGAGTCCTTATTCTTTCTTTCAATATTGCTTATCTGTGTCTTTCCCCTTCATTATTCTAGACGCTCTTGAAGGCAGGGAGAGTCTGTTATTCACTCATTCAGTATATACTCAGTAAGTGATCGCAGTTCCAGTTGCTTAAAAGAGTATCTGGCATATAATTAGTTTTAAACAAATGTTTGAGGAATAAATGGAAAAATGTATGTAGTTTTATGCCATGTACAGAAGAGAATTGCTATGACCACAGTGTGACAGCCAAATTTGTAGAGAAGGAATAGACTTCCTCTAGAATGAAGACAGATAGCAAGTAGTTAAAATTGTCATTTAGCAAGTGAATATTGCTTCATTGAGCAAAGACAGTGATGACAGCAGAAAAGGGAAAAGATAAGAGGAAGGGAAAAATAGAATATGAATAAACACTAAATTTAAGGTGAAGGTAGTTTTCAAGCAAGAGGGCGGACTTAAGTTTTGGGAAGATCAGATAGTGAGATTTATTTATATTTACAGCATTTTATTGATTAAATTGGGTGGTGGGTGAATGGATTTTCATGATATTTTTCTCTATATGTTCACATTTTATTAAAAAATAAAAAGACCATTATTGATACTTCATTATATTGAAGAGTTTTGATAATATTATAGAAATTTTATAAAATTATAAAATGAGTCACTAAGTTCAGCCAAGTCAACCTCAGTAAAGCCCCTTCCACGTCAACCTATCTTCAGGCCTTTCATCATCTCGTCATCTCTTCTCGAGGGCTCAGTGATTGTCCTCTAGCTGCCCTGGTCTCTAGGTTTGGCTCTCTCCAAACCATCCCTCTCTCTGCCCAGAGCTTTCCTAAAATATAGATCATGCAATTTCTCTGCTTTAAAACAGCTTGTGAGAAAAACTTTAAACTTGACAATGTGACATTCAAAGAACCTCTCAGTTTAGCTTTCTTTTTTCCTTTTTTTTTTTTTTTTTTTTTTGTTTACCTCTATATGGTATTTCTCCTATTGTAGAAATCGTGTCACTGGGGCAATATCCCCCTTGCACCCTCCCCCTGAACCTACCTTGTTCATCAGAACCTCATCAGTCTTTGCTCTAATTCTGTCAGTTATGCTTGTAAATATGAATGCAAAACCAAAGGACTTGATTTTACTTGTTCTTCCCAAACTGAAGTGATTGTTATTTGAGAGCCTCAGGTAAGTTAAAGACAAAAATTAAACATAATGATTAATAAGTAAGTAATAATTCACAGGTAAATAAGTAATAAGCAAGTGTTAGCTATACTAGTATCCATAGTGCCAAGAATAGTGCTATTTTCTCTCACAGTCATAGACTTTCAATACAATACTTGTTCAGTGAATATGGAATGTATGGCAAATATTTAAATTATAAAAAGTGCATACAATTTTTAAAAAATCAAATGTGCAAAAGCTGAATACTTGATTTATTGTTTTGTTTTTTCTTACATGTAGATATGTATGATATTTACTTATTTACTTATGAATTATTATGTTTAATTTTCATCTTTAACTTACCTGAGGCTCTCAGATAACAATAACTTCAATTTGGGAAATGTGGCCAGTAGGTAAAGTGCCAATATAAAAGATACAACACCTATTTACAAATCTTGATTTTAATTGTAATTTTGAAAATAACTTCTTTTTGATTAAGTGCTTAAAGTCTTGGAGTTTCAATGGCCTTTCTATTGATTGGGAATAGTGACCTAACTTTAACTTCAAAATCGAATCTGCCTTTTGTTTGCAGCTTTTTGTCCTTTGTTTCCTACCTGAAGCCAAGTAGGAAATATCTATGTGTTACCAATTATAGAACAGGTTACCATGAGGGTGATTTTGCTTCTTGTGTTCTGTGAATCCCTTGTAGTTATATGTGTGAAAGGAAATAGTCTTACTTTGTTACAAAGGCTGTTGATTTAACAGTCACGGATTGAGCAACTAAGATCACAGTATGCTCTATAAGCTAAATTAAACTCATCCTTCACCATGCTGTCCTTAGTAATATCTACTGCTTTAGTTGAATCCAAATGGTGGTAGAGGTGTTAAGAGACGTGACAGTTATCAACTCTCTTGTTTAATTTCAAAAAACTGCTAGAGAACCCACTGATTTCTTTTCATTCAACTCTAACCCTGAAGTGCCATTTTTATAATTTTTCTTTATTTTTAATGCTTTCATTAATTCTGTCTGTATTAAAATGTTTTGCTGGCATTAAAGATCTGAGAAAAAGCCTTTGATCAGAGAGGGGAAATGCAATAAGAAAATGTACAAAATAGGAATGAGAAATAGATGTGTTTATAAGCAATAGAAAGGGCTAACACAAAGGCGGTTGGAGCCATTGAAATTTCTGTTTCTCAATTCTACCAAGACTCAACGCGTATAGATTATTATTTTTTCAATAAAATCCATGTGTTCTAAATGAGAAGAAATGATAGATGCACTGGTAGATATTATGGTATATTAGCTTGTCATTCAGCAAATATTTACTTCTTACCTTTTCCACTCTCCTACCTCCACAGTATAGTTATACTTTCCTCACGCCGTGAATGTTGGGCTTTGCTATGTGATTTCCTTTACTTTTAATAATAAAATTTTATTAAGGGTCTGATACTTTACTCATTTGCAAGCAAACAAATTACTCTACCACAGTGTTGTGGATGCTTGAAGAAGGCATGAGACTCCTATGTCAGAAATAAAAAACTTTATTACTCATAGCAATACCAGTAGCTAGAATATCAGTATTTTCTTGCGTTGGTTCTCCAGGCTCCAGTTCCTACAGGATAATATGGAGAGGGCCACCTGATTACTGCACTAACAGCGAGTTGCTTTATAAGAGAGAAACTCTGCACTTAGGGAGCCCGAATATTGTATAATGGAAGGTCAGCATGTCTGCCTTAAATTCTGGAGGAAAACCTTATGTCTGTCCTCCGAGGCTGTTCGCTATACATCCTTGAAAGGACGGTCTGAAACAAAGACAGTCAGTGCCTCTGTTCTCAGTATGTGCAGAAATGTGAGTGACTCATGGAGCTTTATCTCCCAACACAATCCTCTGCCAGGAGAGAACATTTCCCACATATCTGCTGTCATGTGGGGCCAAACCCCATCACGTTACAGCCTGACATAGAACCACCATGGCTAAATTGGTCCCTGGTTAGCTGAAGAGTAGCCAGCATGAAGATATGTAAATGTGGGAATTAACGTTTATTGCCTTAAACTACTAAATTTTGGGTAGCTTTTTAATGAAATACTGTTGTAGCAGTAACTGAATGATGTAGAAATTGCTAATGGAAATGAGGTGCTGCCATTCAAAACTCCAAATATTTGGCTTTGGCTTTGAGGCCAGTGAGTAATGAACCTGTCACAGGAGGTAGAAAAAGTGGTGATATAAGTTATAAAATGACAAAATATTTGAAAAAAGTGTTGCCTGCAGTAACTCAGAAGACAGAAAAGTTTACCTAATAAACTTGTAGCATTTGAGGTGATATTTTAAAATCGTGAACAGATATTTATTAATCACAATTAATCAAATGCTGCAGAAAAAGATGAGCTCAGTTTGTAAACTGGTCAGTTTGCAAACAGGATTTAGAGAGACTATAGAGAGCCCAGAAATCTCAGGGATGGAAAATAAAATAATTTCTTATGAAAACAAAGATGCTAATTACAAAGACCAAGTTAATGATGGCTTTGACATTCTTTGTTAAGACATATGAACAATTAATGATTAAAGGGTAGCTTATAGATCCTCTCAGCTGGATAAAAGGGCTTCTAGAAAAATTAAAGGCAAGGCCCTTCAGAAGACTAATATACCTGAAAAGCCCATAACTAAGTCAAGACGGAGGCATGCCTTGGAGAGAATTTTGGGTGTGGCTCTTGGCACTTGTATTTAACTAAAATTTAAGTGCATACATAGAAAACAAAGCAAGCTTTTGAGAGACCTATATTGGCAAAAAAGCCAACAGTCTAGACTACGAGACAATAAAACTATTAGAGATGTAACAAAAACCTCTTGCTCTCCAACTTTATATTGTCAGAAATTGAACTTAAATCTGCTGAGCCACCAAGAAGGGCTTATTTTCAAATGCCCCTTAGATATAGTCAAGGAGGATGATGGCAGAGGAAATACCTTCAAGAGGGTCAACCCTAGATGTTTGGAGAAAAATAGACTGGGAGCCACTCCAAGGGGACATAATTTGGGTCTTATAAAAAACCATGGCCATGATTCTTGTTTGTGGGTTCAATATTAGTGGGGGACAAAGCAAATCACCTTGTCTCAACTTACATGATTGTATACATGCAGATTCCCATGAGTATTCTTGTGCAGAAAGACTCATTTCCTCCTATGAGGAGTGCCCAAGTGTCACTCAGTATTGCTCTTGTTTCTGCTAGCTACACTACAGGATATATATCTTATTTTGCTCCATCTTTGGGGCAACAGCAGTTAGCAAGCAATGATTTCAGTTTTCTATTGTTTGGACACCTGGTGCCATTTTCTCTGCAAGGCTCCAAAATTGTTATGAACTAGTAACTGTATGTGTTTTCCATTCCTCAGCCTTTAACACTGGGATTATTTATTGTGAATACCCTACCCAAGTTGCACAGTGATTTATTGGGTGTGTTGGGGCACCATAACTTGTGTTTAGCTCATAGACCACTGTATCACAAAGAGCTGTATCTAGACCAGATGTAGATCATGAGATTCTGTATTTTAAGTCTGATGCTGTGATTTTATGAATGCAATGAGGGTGAGTGTATTTTGCATATGAAAAGAGAGAGAATACTTGAGAACAAAAAGGGTAGATTGCAGTAAATTTTTAAATTGTTAATTAAATATTTACCACTCTACTTCAATGTGATATATGTATCATTTCCCTTTGACGTTGAGCTTGACTCTGTAACTTATGTTGGTCAATGAAATATTAGCAAATGTGCTGTATGCAGAGGCTTGAAATGCATTTGCTCAGTTGGGATTACTCTCTTGCACTTTGGTCATGGCCATGGGAAGACCTGATGGAATAGCTGCGGGCACTCCAAACAAGGCTCCAGTGTTAGATGCATGAAGCAGAGCTGTCTCTGCCCACAGACCTGCAGCCTAAAACAGATCTGCCTCAGCCAGCTTGCAGATAGATGCATGAGGAGGTCATACAGCAAATGCTTTTCGTTATGCAAATGAGATTCTGTGATTGATTGCATTGCAGCAAAAGCTGATTTATATTTAAAGACTTATGACACAGAAAACATTTGCCTCAAGAAGACAATGACGACAATATTATGGATTTGGGGTGATGGAGCAAGGGCAAGAACTGAATCTCAGGCTAATATAGAGTTTCACACAATGAGTGTGCAGTGAAGTCTGTGGCCTTCTGAAATCCACTGTCTCTCCATTTTTTTAAATTAAATGATTTTGGTGAATTTCTACCCTATCACATAAATCTTTGTTTCAGGGTTCTTAAAATTAAATACTAAGCGTTTGTTTGCAGTATATCCCTGGGAATAGTGAGCAAGAGCAGAATTTGATCTCTTGGATTGCATTGACTTAGCAGTTGATCACATTTTGCAGAATTCTATTTGCAAGCTTAGAAAATTACACACACAGTTCACCATATGGCACAACTGACTTTGCTTAAGGGAACCATTGTATTTGAAAAATCAAAAACACTCACTAACTCTTCAAATCTCTCTTTTCTCCCTACTGTCATGGTTTCCATGACTACATTTCACAGCCCCATGTTACGTTTTAAATGTAAACTATTTCTACAGAAAAACAATATGAAGATTTTCAGACAGAAGAAAAAAGGAGATGTTTAATGAGCAAATGGTACGTGCTGATTTCCACAACTCTGTCTGGGATTGGGTGCAACACAAGTGAGAAATGTATTTTTAAAGCATGATTTCTCAAGTTTTTAAAATGGGTCCTATGATAGGCTATAGATATTGAAGGTACAAAACTTCAATTAGAAAATAAGGCTTGGTGAGAGCAAACTTGTATGTAGTGAATTAGACTTACATACCTCTCAACAGCCCTTAAATATTTTACTTCCTTCTCTGTGCTATAATTCTCTTTTATATTTTGTTTTAAGGTATGCTCTGAATGTTATCTTTTTGATCTTCCCAATGTTGATTATTCAACTTATAGACTTCACTGAAAATCTGGAAAAATTTCCTTCAAAGGAAGGAAGAAGAAGCCACATACATATTTCCCTCATGAATTTCTTAGGATTAAAAAAAAAGACAGATGAAAATGTCTTTTTTTTTTCCTATTAGGAAAAGGAATGCTGAATTTGCTTCTATGCTTACTACTCAAGAACATTCTTTAAAGCTGGCCTTTCCTAGTATACCTTTCATTTTTTTAAAGGCAATATGTTGTTTTCAGTTGCATAAGTATTGTTTAGTCCACAAAGTAATTACTATTTTTAAAATGAATACTACTGAGATTCTGGCAGGTTGCCTTCAGAGCCAAGGATCTTTACTTGTGTGTTTTATAGTCTCCAATGCAATAGCCTTATAAAGTTGTTACTAGAAAACTCCAAGTATGCCTAATCTTACAAATACACAACCTGCATAGAAGTTTTCCACTCCTTGTAGAATAACATCATTCTGCTTCAAGAAAAATAACATGTGACAGGTAGGTTTGATGCAAATAGGCACTTTTTTTTCACTTGTATATTTCAATGTTTAACACCTTTTCTTGTTACCAATTAGCATAACTAAAATTGGCCCAACAGTAGCAATGAAACCTCTACCTGTGAAAAGGAAACTTTTCCAGGTTTTCAGTGAAGTCTAAAAGTTGAGCAATCAACATTGGTAAGTTCAAAAGTTGGGTGACCTGAAAATGCATAGCTCGCATTAGAAGCTATTCTAGGTATCTTAAAGTCCTAGATCTTTGTCTTCTATTTCTTACTTAAGTGGGGAGGAGGGTGATATAAAGAGAGACTTATGGCATTTCTAGTTTCTTTTCTCTTCAAGTGTTCAAAGCTAAAGTTTCTGATAAAGGTTGAGGGTGGTAACCTGAGGGGGTAGGATCATTATTATTGCAGAAGTTGCTGCATCTGTCACACTGCAGCTCTTACTTGTTTCTCTCCTGCATAATTATAAGTAAGCCAGTTGGCATGCATGTAAAGACAGAAATTAATGCTGGAGTTTAGTAGGAATTTTATTGGGTTGGGGGGTGCATTTGAGTGTGTGTCCATGACTATTAAAGGATTTTGCAAATAACATGCCTTGTTGTGTAGCTATTTGTACAAATCTGCATATGTGCATAGGTATAAATGAAATTTGATAAGTAATATTCAATAATTAAATGAAACTCCAAGGAAAACTCAACATTTCAAATCTGAGCAAAAAGTTTGGTCAAACAGATGAGCAAAAAGAGTACAGATCCAATTGTGGAATGAAAAAGGATTTCAGTGAAAGTGACAAAGTAAAGACCTCCAAAAATCTTCTCCTTCGTAAACACAATGAAAATACTCACAAAAAAGTCAAAATTAACTTTTTCAGCAATCTGAAGATTTTAAAAGGCTTGCAGAAATCTGCAGAGTTTAGCTAAGACAAATAAGCTAATCTCTGTAAAAACTGTGAAATATGTGACATTTTAACTTGCCCTGTTCCCATTTCCTTGCCCAGATCTGCAGAAGCCTTAAAAAGAACAGCTTGCAGTCATAGCTCATTTAGTGTGAACAACCTTTTCTCCAGGGGCATTTATCAAAAAAATGAGAGGCAATTGTTTAACATTTTGCCTGCCTAAGGTGGTAGATAACAGCTGGAGGGCAAATGGGCTAACCAAAGAGCTCAAGAGAAAATTCTGGGGAATAAAATGTCTGTAAGGAACTTTGAAAAGCTCTGACATATATCTGGAAATCTTGACATTGATACTTTTAAAAAAGGAAAAAAAATCTTTAGCCAAATTAATTTTAAAGAAGTTTAATTGAGCAACAAATGATTTGTGAATCAAGCAGTCCTCAGCATCACAACAGATTTAGATAGACTCTAGAGATGTCTTATGGTCAGAACAAATTTATAGACAAAAAAGGGGAAGTGATGTACAGAAATTGGAAGTGAGGTACAGAAACAACTGGACTGGTTACAGCTCCACCTTTAACTTATTTGAACACAGTTTGAACACCGAGCAGTGTAGGAGTGGTTGAATTATAGCTGCTGAGACTGGCTAAGACTCAACTATTGTTACAGGTGCGTAGTCTTAAGTTAGGTTTCCAATCTCGTCTGCCTATTAAGTTACATTGCAGTTCATCCACTAAAACTTAAATATAGAAGTACAGAGTCCTTCTCAGGCCATACTGAGTTTGCTTTAACCGTGCACATGTGTAGGGCTGCATGCATGTTCAGGACTATGAGTATGCTCAAGAAAGAACTGCGTTTCAGCTCTGGATAACTTCTAGACTTTGCACAAGCAAGAAGTGAAGGCTAAAGAAGAGTTATAAATTGCCTGGCTGAGTGTTGAAAACATGGCCAACACACACATAGAGTATCTTGACAAAGCCTCTACTTGTTCCTTCACAAAAACTTACTGGTTTCAGGTATTTAAAGAATTCTCTGTACAATCATTAGCTGACCACTAGGCTAAATGAGCAGAGATTCCAGGGGTCACAAATGAGAAAAAAAACAGACTTTATAGAATCAGTTCAGAAAAGTCACTAAAACAACAATTGACAACAAACAGTAACAAAAACAAACCTTGGAGAGGGAGCAGAACCTGACTTTGCATTTCCATTCTTAAAAAGGACCAGTTTTTGACAAAAATATAAGATGTGAAGAAACACTACAAAAAGCAATCAAAACTGTTAAATGAGGAAGCCCAGATGTTGAACTTATTAGACAAAGACTTTAAATCAGTGATTATAAATATGCTTAAAGAACTAAAGGAAACCATATCTGAAGAACTAATGGAAATAAGAATACTGTCTCACCAAAAAGAGAATATCAATAGAGAGACAGAAGTGATAAAACTAGAAATGCTGTAGATAAACACAATAACTGAAGTTAAAAATTTAGTGTGGGTGATCAACAGCAGATTTGAGCAGGCTAAAATCAGAAATAGAGAATGTGACAGGTCAATTGAGATTTTCCAGTCTGAGGATCAGAAGGAAAAAAGAATGAGGAAAAATGAACAGAACCTCAGTGACTTGTGAAATAGCACCAAATGTACCAACATACATATGATGAGAATCCCAGAAGGAGAGGAGAGATAGAAATGGGTAAATTAATATTTGAAGAAATAATGGCTGAAAACTTCCAAATTTGATGAGAAGCATGAGTCCACATGAATGCATACTCCTGAGCTTGTCTATAAGAAACTTTGTAAAGCTGTAACATATATCTGGAAATCTTGACATTGATGCACATGTGTAGCATTGTGTGCATGTTCAGGACTGTGAGTCTTTGACACATCTGAGCTCAACAAACTCCAAGTAGAATAAATTCAACAACATTAACATCTAGAACACATCATAATCAAACTGTTGAAAATCAAAGACAAAAGATCACAAAAGTAGCAAGAGAGAAATGATTCCTTAAGTATAAGAGATCTTCAATATGATTAACTGCTAGTTTCTCATCAGAAATCACTGAAGCCAGAAGTCAGTAGGATAACATATTCAGAGTGCTTTCAACGGTGGTTTCTATATTCAGCAAAATTATACTGAAACAGTGGTGATATAAAGAAATCTGAGATAAACAAAAACTAAGAATCCATTGCTAGCAAACCTGTCCTACCATAAATACTAAAGGTCATCTTTCAGGCCAAAATGAAAGAATTCTAGACAATAAATCAAAATGGTATTTAGAAATTAATAGCACTGGTAAAGGTAATAGATAAGTATATATAAAAGAGTATAAGTATAAAGTGCATTTTCTGCTTGTGATAATTTTTTTTAATTTCGGATTAACAGAGCACTACATAAAGCAGTAATTATAAATCTGTGTCTATGGGCATACAGTGTATCATGCTGTAATTTTTATGACAATAAAACCCAAAAAATAGGGAATGAGTAGAGCCATATAGAACAGATCTTTGTATACTACTGAAATAAAATTAGTGTTGATCTGAACTACACTAGGTTGTTACAAATAAGATATTAATTTTAATTCCCAGTACAATCTCTAATAAAATAACAAAAATATATAGTAAAATTGACAAGAGAATTAAAATGATACACTAAAAATATTAACACAAAAGGAGGCAGTAATGGAGCAATAGAAAAAGATAAAGACATAAGACATGCAGAAAACAAAAAGGAAGAGGTAAAATTTACCTTATCAGTGAGTATATCAAAGAAAGAATATTAACTCTCTTAAAAGACAGAAACTGGCTGAATGAATTTAAGAAACATGATCTAATTTTATGCTGTCGATGAGAGATACATTTGATTCAAATACACAAATATATTGAAAATGAAAGGATAAAAACATGTGCAAGCTATAAAAGAAAGCTGGAATAGCTATATTAATATCAGACAAAAATTTTGTATATTAATGTTATATCCTGCAACTTCGCTGCAGAAGTTTACTAGCTCTGATAGTTTTTTGTGGATGCTTTAGAATTTTCTATATTTGTGTCACCTGAAAATAGAGATATATTTATATCTTGCTTTACAAACTGGGTACTTTTTATTTCATTTCCTTGCTAATTGTGCCAGCTAGACCATGAAAGACAATGTTGAATAGAAGAGGCAGGTGCAAGCATCCTTGTTTTGTCTCTAATCTTTAATAGAAGGCTTTCAGTTTTTCATCATTATTTGTGATTTTAGCTGTGTGTTTTTCACAGATTTACTTTGTTAGATTGGGAAAGTTTCCTTCTATTCTTAGTTTATTGAGTGTGTTTATCATGAAAGGATGTTGGATTTTGTAAATATATGTGCTACTGTATTTATTGAGTGAAATTTGCTGCTTTTGTATTTTCTACTTACTAGGCTACATGGAAAACATTCAGTATGGCAATAGTTGCATATGCAGGTGCCAGAGACTGAATTGATTTTGCTCCTATAAAGAGATAACATCTTGAAGAGCAGTTGCAATTGAAATCACAATCTTATTAAATTTATAATTCACTGCTGTTCTCTAAGATTTGTCTATTTCCACATATGCCAAACAAAAAGATTAATTGGGCAAATGATAGGACTCACTAGTTCTGCAGTCTACAAGTCTTTAGTGATGACATTAATAAATAAAATTCACCCATGTGGGATGTGGTATTGATTTTGACTTAGAATTTGAAAAAAAATAGGATATTTAATAAGATTTATGTTAGCTATTTCTGTCATGATAGGCCTTATCCTTGAGTCAGAAAGCTAATATGGGGATTGTGTTTGTTGCTAGGGATATATATTCCAGATTTGCTATCTGTAATAACTTTTCCACTTAGAAACTGGAAAAATAATCTCAAAATAGATTTGTATTTCACCGGGCCTACTATGAGATGGATCTGGGTCAGAAGTTTATTACTTGACCTCCATTAACTTTCTGCTCTGTCCTGGAGACTTCTATCCATGTCATAGGAACTAGTATAGGGGTTTGATCTTCTAAGTAAAAATAAAATAGTCACATATGTAACTTACATTGGTGGAAAACCCTGAAAGGCAACCAAATATAGAATGTCAAAACTTAATCTAGACTGTTGTGGTAGATTTAAATGCTGGAGTTTAAAAGTATGCCCACTGAGAAGATTTCTCTTTTTCAGTTGTTCTATAATATTCCACATTTCTAAGAGATTGCATTTCTTCACATTCTCCCTCAAATGGGCTGTCGTTAGCCTTTTTAATTTTAGCTACTCTAGTAGGTGTGAAAAGGTGTCTTGTGATTTCTATTTTCGTTTTCTTGATGACTAACAAAATTAAGAATTTTCAAGTTCTTACTGGCCATTTATATACCTCTTTGGTGAAGTATCTGAATATTTTTTTAATTTTGGAGTTGTCTCTTTTATTATTGAGTTTTAAGACTTCTTTAAGACTTCTTTTAAGACTTTTGAAGTTGAGGTAGCAATTATCAGCCTACCAACCAAAAAAAGTCCAGGTCTAGATGGGTTCACAGCTGAATTCTACCAGATGTATAAAGAGGAGCTGGTACCTTTCTTCTGAAACAATTCCAAACAATACAGAAAGAGAGAATCCTCCCTAACTCATTTTATGAGACCAACATCATCCTGATACCAAAACCTGGCAGAGACAGAACACAAAAGAACATTTTAGGCCAATATCCATGATGAACATAGATGCAAAAATCTTCAGTAAAATACTGGCAAACCGAATGCAACAGCACATCAAAAAGCATATCCATCATGATCAAGTAGGCTTCATCCCTGCGATGCAAGGCTAGTTCAACATACATAAATCTATAAACATAATCCATCACATAAACAGAAACAAAGATAAAAACCACATGATTATCCCAATAGATTCAGAGAAGGCCTTTGACAAAATTCAACAGCCGTTTATGCTAAAAACTCTCGATAAACTTGGTATTGATGGAACATATCTCAAAATAATGAAGGCTATTTACAACAAACCCAGAACCAATATCATACTGAATGGGCAAAAACTGGAAGCATTCCCTTTGAAAACAGGCACTAGGCAAGGGTGGCCTCTCTCACCCTTCCTATTCAGCATAGTATTGGAAGTTCTAGCCAGAGCAATCAGGCAAGAAAAAGAAATAAAGGGTATTCAGTTAGGAAAAGAGAAAGTCAAATTGTCTCTATTTGCAGATGACATGATTGTATATTTAGAAGACTCCATCGTCTCAGTCCAAAATCTCCTTAAGATGATAAGTAACTTCAGCAAAGTCTTAGGATACAAAATCAATGTGCAAAAATCACAAGCATTCCTATACAGCAATAACAGACAGAGAGCCAAATTATGAGTGAACTCCCATTCACAACTATTACAAACAGAATAAAATACCTAGTGATACAACTAACAAAGGATGTGAAGGACCTCTTCAAGGAGAACTACAAATCACTGCTCAAGGAAATAAGAGAGGACACAAACAGAGGGAAAACACTCCATGCTCATGGTTAGGAAGAATCAATATCGTGAAAATGGCCATACTGCCCAAAGTAATTTATAGATTCAGTGCTGTCCCCATCAAGCTACCATTGACTTATTTCACAGAACTGGAGAAAACCACCTTAAACTTCATATGGAACCAAAAAAGAGCCCACATAGTCAAGACAATCCTAAGCAAAAAGGACGAAGCTGGAGACATCCTGCTGCCTGACTTCAAACTGTATTACAAGGCTACAGTAATCAAAATAGCATAGTACTGGTACCAAAACAGAGATACAGACCAATGGAACAGAACAGAGGCCTAAGAAGTAACGCCACACATCTACTACCATCTGATCTTTGACAAACCTGACAAAAACAAGCAATGGAGAAAGGATTCCCTGTTTAATAAACGGTGTTGGAAAAACTGGCTAGCCATGTGCAGAAAACAGAAACTGGACCCCTTCCTGACACCTTACACTAAAATTAACTCCAGATGGATTAAAGACTTAAACATAAGACCTAATGCCATAAAAACTCTAGTAGAAAACCTAGGCAAAACCATTCAGGACATAGACATAGGCAAGGACTTCATGACTAAAACACCAAAAGCAATGGCAATAAAAGCCAAGATTGACAAATGGGATCTAATTAAACTAAAGAGCTTCTGCACAGAAAAAAAAAAATTATTAGAGCGAACTGGTAACCAACAGAATGAGAAAAAAATTTTGGAATCTACCCATCTGACAAAGGGCTAATATCCAGAACCTACAAAGAACTAAAACAAATGTACAAGAAAAAAACAAACAACTCCATCAAAAAGTGAGTGAAGGATATGAACAGACACTTTTCAAAAGAAGACATTTATGTGGCCAACAAACATATGAAAAAATGCTCATCATCACTGGTCATTAGAGAAATACAAATCAAAACCACATTGAGATACCATCTCATGCCAGTTAGAATGGCAATCACTAAAAAATCTGGAGACAACAGATGTTGGAGAGGATGTGGAAAAATAGGAATGCTTTTACACTGTTGGTGGGAGTGTAAATTAGTTTAATCATTGTGGAAGACAGTGTGGTGATTCCTCAAGGATCTAGAAATAGAAATACCATTTGACCCAACAATCCCACTACTGGGTATATACCCAGAGGATTATAAATCATTCCATTATAAAGACACATGCACACGTATGTTAATTCTAGCACTGTTTACAATATCAAAGACTTGGAACCAACCCAAATGCTCATCAATGATAGACTGAATAAAGAAAATGTGGCACATATACACTGTGGAATACTATGCAGTCATGAAAAAGGATGAGTTCATGACCTTTGCAGGTACATGGATAAATCTGGAAACCATCATTCTCCACAAACTTACACAAGAACAGAAAACTAAACACCACATGTTCCCACTCGTAAGTGGGTGTTGAACAATGAGAACACATGGACATGGCAGGGGAAACATCACACACTGGGGTCTGTTGTGGGTGGAGGGCTAGAGGAGGGACAGCAGGGGATGGGGAGATTGGGGAGGGATAACATTAGGAGAAATACCTAATGTAGGTGATGGGGGATGGATGCAGCAAACCACCATGGCATGTATATACCTATGTAACAATCCTGCACAATCTACACATGTACCCCAGAACTTAAAGTATAAAATAATAGTATTCAAAGTTGATAAGGATCCAGTGAAATGAATACTTATATATTTCTATGTTTATATAAATTATTAATATTTATTGAAAAGAAGTTTTGCAATATATTTATATCAAATATTTTTTGATGCTTCAAAATTTTGCTTCACAGGATAAGTTCTAAGGGAATAATCTGAGATACTGGTAAAGATTTATGCAGAATAAGCTACACATTATAACATTTTCTATAATAGCTCAAAACAAAAACATCTAAATGTTTAACAATATGGTAGACTATGCTGTATTCACTGATGGGATACTGTGGAGCCATTAAAAAAAGAATTTGAGAAGCTTTTGAATCATAATTAGGTTCTTACCATCTACTTGAGGTGAGAAAATCAGACTGTGAAATTGTAAAACTATAAGATTTTACCTACACAAAAGAGTTTGTGAAGAAGTTTGAAAGTATACCAAAATGTGAATAGTAATTGTATTTTGTGTTATTAGAGATGTATTCTCTTCAATTTTCCTTAATGTCTTACATTTTTGATACTGAACACATAACATTTTGTACTACAATGTTCATATAAAGATCATGGTCTTTAAGATAAATACTTCTTCATAATTTATGAGAGTATTTAATAATTTCATTTGAATTGTATTTAAGGAGCTAAAGTTTAAATTCTAAACTACTTGGGGTACAATAAAAATGTCTTAGAGATCATGTGTATAGATATTAAGTTGCTTATTTCATTTAGAAGTTTCTTTTAGATACGTATTATTTTCATAGTAATCTCAAAGATTCTCTGGGAAAAAAAGCTGGGTTAAATGTAAGCCACATCCTTGAAGCAAGATGTGGTGAGTTTTGCAGCCTGTGTTTCAGAATTGAACTTTATTCCACTGCTGATCAGTTGGGAATTGGCAAAGGGGTGAGATAAAGAGCTTCGTAATTAAGCCTGGGTGCTTCTTAAAATTTGTCCTTTTTTATTTCTTTTAGACAGGGTCTTATTCTGTTGCCTGGAGTCTCATTCTGAAGGCTGGAGTGCAGTCGCACGATCGTAGCTCCTCGCAGCCTTGACTTCCTGGGCTCAGGTGATTCTCCCACCTCAGCCTCCTGTGTAGCTGGTACTACACACCATCATGCCCTGCTTTTAATTTTTTTTGTAAATATGGCGTCCTGCTATATTGCCCAGGCTGGTCTTGAAGTCCTGCTTCAAGTAATCTTCCTGCGTCCGCCACCCATAGCTCTGAGATTACAGGCGTGAGCCACCATGATCATCCTGTTTTTAATATTTTTAATATATTAATGGGGAGGTAGAAGATTAAGAATATAGTCAGTAACTTCAAACAAAGGGAATTTTGTGTTCCATGTTGCAAATTGAGACTTGGAGCAGTCTGTTCCTTTGATCTGGGAAACCTCCTTACAGGGAATCGTTTAACTCTGCAATTGTACAGAATTGCCAGTAGGAAAGTTGTTTGAGATGACCGCTCTAAATGACTAAACTGCTACTCACTCATGATAATCTAACATTTTTCCATTCAGTAAGAAGAATCCTATTTCTTCTGCATGTGAGTCCCTTGAAGAAAATGTTTTGTTTTGTTTCTTCTCTACAGATTTAGGGGAATCATTTTTCCCCCCTTGATGAAATTTCTGTTTTGTTGGAGTAGCCGCTGACGGCCAACCAGGTGCTGAAGCTGAAGGTGCTGACTTTCTGAGAGGATTGGTGAGACACTGTGCAGGACAACGTTCTTCAAGGGTTGCTGGAGTTACTTTGCTAAGGGGTCAGTTCTTCAGATCAAGACATGGAATCCTGGGAGAATCTGACATGGCTGTAAGCAGAAGCTGGGCATGCGCAATGGAGAGCACTCATTAGGACTGCACAGGGTGGCTCTGTGTGTCTGGAAACGCAGCAGCTCAGAACTCACGTGGTCTTGAGACAACACAATGTGGGAACTGTCAGAAGGGACCCAGGGCTTCTTGAGGGTGGCTAAGCACCTGCACAAGAAGTTGGAGCTTACAATTTTAGCACTAACTGAAATGGGACCTCAGTGGGATCCCCACGCTGGTGAAATCTAACCCAAGCTAGTTTCTTCCACATGGCACTACACTGTGTGAAGTTAGCAAGAGAAATCTTGGTCTAATTTTAAGATCTGAAAAACAGGAAACAATATGACACCAAAGATAATGCAATGGCTTCATAAGTAGAGCAGAAAGAGCATCTCATGAGAATGACCTGTCCTATCTGGTCCCACTTAATGCAGTGCGATGATCAAATGCTCTTTTTGAAGGGGTCACCCTTTTCCACATATTCATTGTCTTTGTTGTTGGCTTGGTTTTCTTAAAAGAACATTAGATGTGTTAGTTAGTAATCCACTGTTTCATGGCAGAAACTCTGCATTTCAAAGCAGCAAGACCTCCTGGAATTAGTTGTGTTGAATTTTCTGCATCTATATTTTTTTCAAGGCCTCTATTTTAAAATAAAAAGGTTTGTTATCATGAAGTTTACTACACACAGCAGAGTGTTACAGTAAGATTAGTTTCTGTACATCTATTATCTAATTGGAAGGATGACAGGTGAAAGATAATGCTGCTTCTGGTATACTGACAGTTATGCTTTCAATAGTTTACAGTTCTTGAAATTAAGGGTGAGTCCGATCAGTAAATTAAGTATATAAAAATATAAAGCAATATGAATAAAACATTTTGGAAGTGAGTAGCTTTTAAATTATTGTTCTCTTCATTTTTATACTCACGGAATTCCCTTATTAATTAGAATTACATTTTCACTAGCAGTCAAAGAAACCAAAAAGCTATTACTCATCAGTAAACTATGCTATTACTGCCATGCATACAGTTTGAAGCATATATACAGGAAGTTCCTCTGAATGCAGGAAAATCAAAGCCAGAAATTGGACTTTTCTAAAAGGTATTTCAATAGTGAAATCAGGCAAACAGTGAAGGAGTTCCTTGAGTCTTTCCTGGTTTGAAGAGAAGTAAAAGAGAAATGACTTTATGTGATGATTTACAATGAACACCTTGAAGAAGCTTTATGTGTTCACTTAGTTTGTTGGCTGAACAAATTATTATTTTCATTAGGCCCAGAAATATTTTTATTAAAAGGATCGTTATGTGTTAGAGATGTTTATTCCCTACAGCAGAAATTTTTATGACAATCTTTAATATCATGAGCAAGGTTTTGCTTGAAATTCTCGCATACTGGGAAAACCCAGTAGGTTCTTTGACAAAAGAGAAGTTGAGAAACTTCATGCAAACAACCTGAAGGTAAATGTGTGTCATTATTTTCCACTGTTTTAATTTATTTTTTGTCATTTATCACTCATCTTTCTAACTACTTTTGGATATCTTTAGAGTGAGAAAATCAAGACACTCGGGGTCATTTGATTTGGGTCTACCAAAAGCAGATCCTGAAACAAAGACTTGACTGCATAGTTTATTTGAGAGAATATCACAGAAAGCACACAGGGGTAAAAGGGGAAAAGTGAGAAGGGGAAAGGAGAGAAGAGAAAGACTAAACCATCTAGAGCTGGGAGCAACTATGTCTGGATGGGCCTAGGGGGAGTCTCTGAAAAGCCAGAGGGAATTTTCCCTAGCATTCTCCAATGAAGAATTGGGAGGCTAGACATTTATCCTTCTTTCACATTCCCCTTTGACTGAGAGCTGCCCCCAAGTACATCAGTTTTTCCGTCCTCCCCTTGATCTCGAGGGAGACAAAGCAAGCTCTTACTAAAACAAAGGAAACTCTCAGATAGAGACAATGAGAGTTGCTGATCTTGAAAAGCCCTAGCACTCTGAGAAAGTTCTGCTGCTACTGCAGGTGAACTCATATGGAGGCCACAGAGGCAATTCTGATGTCACATTTATATTCAGAAGAAGGTTGTGGAATTCTTTATACTTTTATCATATTCCGAACTCTAGCATGTTAGTCAATGCAAACATAGTGACATGGTGTTAGCCCTCTTGCGAAAATGAGAGATGATATCTTAAAACATGTGCTTGGTTTCTGTGACAGTGACTGAAAATGGTAGCTTATTCAAGTCAGATTTTTTTTTTCCTACTCAGGTAACAAGTTTAGATTCATTATAAACTGAGTAGTTCCAGGTGCCTTGTCATTGGTTATTCTGCTGTCCCTAGAGGACTATCCTTTTAACAGGGACTAAGATGACCTACAACATCTACTCTACATTCAAGCCCTCAGGAAACGAAAGAAGGGAAGAGAAAGTGAAAGACACATGGTTTCCCTTTAAGGGAACAGCTCAGAAATTGCACACAGCATTTTCCCTCTTAGGCCATTGGCCAGGACTCAGTCTTAATTCCCAGAAGGGTGTGCAGCAATTATCCCTATTTTGGGCAGACAATTGCCCAGCCAAAAATTATTTTACCAGGAGGGAAGGGGAAAATTGATGTTGGAGGACAAGTAGCAACTTCTGCTACAGGCCCCATCCTGACTAATGTGCTTCTTCCAGGGCAGATGTGCCTGTATCGTCTTAGTTTCAAAATGAAATCTTTGCATTATATACTATTACAATTTAAAACTCATTCATGCCATTGTGAAAGCTTTAAGACATTCTGAATGTGCGTGTCTATTTTTCACCGTATTGGTGCTCATAAAGTTGTTGAGTTGTTTTCACTCTGTTAGGACAGTATATGGTTGTGGCAATGATCTTATATAATGGTAGGAACTTATAATGTACATATTTTAGTATTTTATCTACTATAGCCAGCTGCTTCAATTCTACCTTCTATACTTTCTCAACTCCTCTGTGTTTCTCTCTCTCTCTCTTTCACATACACATACACACACACACTTGGATGCCTTCTTGTTTAATGATACTTGACTAATACTTAAGCCAGCAAGATAATATTTTTTTGTTTAAATTGTTTTATTTTTAACTTTTGTGGGTATATTAGGTATATATATTTATGAATTACATGAGATATTTTGGTACAGCCATGCAGTGCATAGTAATCACATCACTGAAATTGTGTATTCATTTCCTCAATTATTTATCTTTTTTTGTTAGAATCCAATTATACTCTTAGTTTTTAAAAAATATACCAAGTGAAAGATAATGCTGCCTCTGGTATGCTGACAGTTATGCTTTCAATAGTTTATAGTTCTTAAAATTAAATTATTATTGATTATCATCTCCATGTTGTACTATCAAATAATTGGTCTTATTTACTCTTCTATTTTTTTGTATCCATTAATCAACCCAGAAATAAGTGAGAACATGTGAACTTTGTCTTTCTGTGCCTAGCTTATTTCATTTAACATACTAATTTCTAGTTCCATCCATGTTGTTGCAAATGACAGACTCTCATTCTTTATGGCTGACTAGTATCCCATTGTATATTTGTACCACATTTTCTTTATCCATTCATCTGTTGATGGACCCTTAGGTTACTTCCAAATCTTGGCTATTGTGATAGTGCTACAACAAACATGAGAGAGCAGATATCTCTTTAATATACTGATTTCCTCTCTTTTGGGTATATACCCAGTGGTGAGACTGCTGGATTGTATGGTAGTTTTACTTTAAGTTTTTTGAGGAACCTCCAAACCGTTCCTCATAGTAGTTGTACTAATTTACACTCCCATCAATAGTGTATGAAGGTTCCCTTCTCTCCATATCCTTGCTAGCATTTGCTTGACTTTTGGACAAAAGCCATTTTAACTGAGGTGAGATGACATTTCATGTACTTTTGATTTGCATTTCTCTGATTATCAATGATGTCAAGAATCTTTCCATATGCCTGGTTGTCAACTGTATGTCTACTTTTGAAAAATGTCTATTCAAATATTTTGCCTATGATAAAATTGGATTATTAGATTTTGCCTATAGAGTTGTTTAGGATTCTTATATATTCTGGTTACTAATCTCTTGTTAGATGGATAGTTTGCAAATATTTTCTCCCATCCTGTGAATTGTGTCTTCACTTTGTTGATTGTTTCTTTGCTATGCAGAAGTTTTTAAATTGATGTGATCCCATTTGTCCATTTTTGCTTTGGTTGCCTGTGCTTATGAGATATTATTCAAGAAATGTTTGCCCAATCCAATGTCCTGGAGAACATCCTCCATGTTTTCCTGTAGTAGTTTCATAGTTTGAGGTTTTAGATTTAAGTCTAATTCATTTTGAGTTGATTTTTGTATATGGTGAGAGAAAGGGGTCTTGTTTCATTCTTTTACATATGTATATCCAGTTTTTTCAGCATCATTTATTGGACAGAGTGTCTTTTCCCCAACATGTGTTCTTGCCACCTTCGTTGAAAATGAGTTCACTATTGGTGTGTGAATTTGTTTTTGGGTTCTCTATTCTTTTTCCACAGGTCTATGAGTTTGTTTTTTATGTCAGTACCATGCTATTTTGGTTACCATAATTCTGTAGTATAATTTGAGGTCTAGTAATGTGATTCCTCTAGTTTTATTCTCTTTGCTCATGACAGCTTTGTCTATTCTGGGTCTTTTGTGATTCCCTATAAACTTTAGGACTACCTTTTCTATTTCTATGAAGAATGTCATTAGTATTTTATTAGAGATCGTGTTGAATCTGTAGATTGCTTTGGGTAGTATAAACATTTTAGCAGTATCTTCCACTTTTTTGTGTGTATCCTCTTCAATTACTTTCATCACTGTTTTATAGTTTTCACTGTAGAGACCTTTCACTTTCACTTTGGTTAAATTAATTCCTAGGTATCTTATTTGTGGCTATTGTAAATGGCATTACTCTTTTGATTTCTTTTTCAGATTGTTCACTGTTGATATAGAAATGCTACTGATTTTTGGTCAAATGGTATTTCTAGTTCTGGATCCTTGAGGTATCGCCACACTGTGTTCTACAATGGTTGAACTAATTTACACTCCCACCAACAGTGTAAAAGCTTTCCTCTTTCTCCACATCTTCTCCAGCATCAGTTGTTTCCTGACTTTTTAATGATCACCAGTCTAACTGGCATCAGATGGTATCTCAATGTGGTTTTGATTTGCATGGGATTTCAATGTGGTTTTGATTTGATTTCTCTAATAACCAGTGATGATGAGCTTTTTTTCATATGTTTGTTGGCTGCATAAATGTCTTCTTTTGAGAAGTGTCTGTTCATATTCTTTGCCCACTTTTTGATGGGGGTGTTTTTCTCTTGTAAATTTGTTTAAGTTCTTTGTAGATTCTGGATATTAGCCCTTTGTCAGATGGGTAGATTGCAAAGATTTTCTCCCATTCTGTAGGTTGCCTGTTCACTCTGATGATAGTTTCTTCTGCTGTGCAGAAGCTCTTTGGTTTATTTAGATCCCATTTGTCAATCTTGGCTTTTGTTGCCATTGCTTTTGGTGTTTTAGTCATGAAATCTTTGCCTATGCCTATGTCCTGAATGGTATTACATAAGTTTTCTTCTAGGGTTTTTACAGTTCCAAGTTTTATGTTCAAATCTTTAATCCATCTTGAGTTAATTTTTGCATAAAGCATAAGGAAGGGATCCAGTTTCAGCTTTCTGCATATGGCTAGCCAGTTTTCCCAACAAAGATACATGCACAGGTATATTTATTGAAGCACTGTACACAATAGCAAAGACTTGGAACCAACCCAAATGCCCATCAAAGATAGACTGGATAAAGAAAATGTGGCACTTACACACCATGGAATACTATGCAGCCATAAAAAAGGATGAGTTCATGTCCTTTGTAGGGACATGGGTGAAGCTGGAAACCATCATTCTCAGCAAACTAACAAAAGAACAGAAAACCAAACACTGCATGTTCTCACTCATAAGCAAAAGTTGAACAATGAGAACACATGGACACAGGGAGGGAAACATCACACGCTGGGGCCTCTCAGGGGAAGGATAGCGTTAGGAGAAACACCTAATGTAGATGACAGGTTGATGGAGTGCAGCAAACCACCATGGCACAAGTATACCTATGTAACAGACCTGCACGCTCTCTACATGTACTCCAGAACTTAAAGTATAATAAAAAAAAAGGATTTAAAGTTTAGCCTCCAGTCAGTTAAAAGTTTCATATAAGAATTGCAAATTACAAAAACACCTGTAAAAGCTCTTAGGTTATATATAATGATTTTTAAAATGTATCATTTTTCAAGGTTTTTAGTTAAAAAAACAGAAATGCTACCAATTTTGGATGTTGATTTTGTATCCTGCAACTTTACTGAATTTATCAGTTTTAATAGTTTTTTGGTCAATAGGTTTTTCCAAATATGAGATGATATCATCTGCAAACAAAGATAATTTCACTTCTTATTTTCCAACTTGGATGGCCTTTCTTTCTTTCTTTTGTCTGATTGCTCCAGCTAAAACTTCCAGTACTATGTTGCATAAAGTAACGCAGTGGTGTACATTCCTTCTGTGACATTGTTCCTAATATTTAGGGGAGGAGAGGGGGATATTACTCCCAATATCGCAGCAGTTGTACACCGCATCCCTGTGATATTGTTCCTAACATCCAGGAATGGAGAGAATAATAATACGCCCAATGTCACAGGGGGTGTACACCCCTTTTGTGATATTGTTTCTAATATCCAGGGGAAGAGTAAATCATATTATTTCCAATACTACAGGGGGTGTAAGCCCACCCTGTGATACCGTTTTTAATATCCAGAGAAGGAGAGAATATTACTTTAAACATCACAAGGGGTTTACACCCCCTGTTTTATATTGTTCCTAATATTTAGGGAAGGAGAGTTTGATATTACTCCAAATATCACTCAGGATGTATTCCACCCCCTTTTGATAGTGCTCTTAATATACATAGGGAAAGACATAATATTACTCCAAATATTGCAAAGGGTGTACACCCGCCACCATGATATTGTTCCTAATATCCAAAGGGGGAGAGGATGATATTACTCCCAATATCGCAGGGGTGTACACGCCCCCCGTGATATTGTCCCTAATATTCAAAAGGGGAGACAATGATATTATTTCCAATATCACAGGGGGGTGTATTAATCCTAATATTCAGGAGAAGAGAGGATAATGTTATTCCCAATATTGCAAAGAATGTACACCTACTGTGATTTTTTTCTAATATCCAGAAGGGAAAAAATGATATTTCTCCTAATATCACAGGGGGTGTACAATGCCCTGTGGTATTGTTCCTAATATACAGATTGGGATTTTGTGTCTGGGAGTTCTGTCCAATGTTGAAAGTAGGGTGCTGATGTCTCTAGCTATGATTGTATTGGGGTCTATCTCTCTCTTTAGCTTTAATAATATTTGCTTTATATACATACATACATACACTGTTGGTTGCATATATATTTACAATCATTATAGCTTCTTGCTGAATTGACCCATTTATCATTATATAATGACCTTCTTTTTCCCTTGTTACAGTTTTTATCTTGAAATCTATTTTGTCTGATATAAGTATAGCTACTCCTGCTTATTTTTGGTTTCCATTTGCATGGAATATCTTTTTCCATCTCTTTGTTTTCAATTTTCAGTCTGTGTGTATCTTTACGAGTGAAATGGGTTTCTTGTAGGCAACAGGTCATTGCATCCTGCTGTTGTTTTTTAATCCATTAAGCCTTTCGACATCTTTTCATTGGAGAATTTATTCCAATTACATTAAGTGTTATTATTGATAAGTAGAAACTTACTCCTGATACTTTGTTGTTAGATTGTTTTGCAGTCTCCTTCTCCTTCCTTCCTTTCCTGTCTTCTTTTCAGTGAAGGCAATTTTCTCTGGTGGTATTCTTTAATTTTGCTTTTAATTTTTTGTGTATCTGTTGTATGTTTTTTAATTTGAGGTTACTATGAGTCTTGCAAATACTATCTTATAACCCATTGTTTTAAATTAATGACAAAAATGATTGCATAAACAAACATTCAAAAAGAAAACTAATAAAAGCTCTACACTTTAATTTCATCCCCTTGCTTTTAAACTTTTTGTTGTTTCTCTTTGTGTCCTATTGTACTGTCTATATCTTAAAAAGTTATAGTTATTATTTTTGATTGGTTCATTCTTGAGTCTTTCTACATAAGAGAGGTTTACACAAAACAATTACAGTGTTATACTAATCTGTGTTTTTCTGTGTGCTTACTATTACCAGTGTTTTGTACCTTTAGATGATTTCTTCTTAATCATTAACATTCTTTTCTTTCAGATTGAAGAACTTCCTTTAGCATTTCTTACAGAACAGGTCTGGTGTTTATGAAATCTCTCAGCTTTTGGTTATCTGGGGTGGTCTTCATTTCTCCTTAGTGCATAAAGGATAATGTCATTAGATATACTATTGTAGGGTAAAAAAATTCCTTCAGCACTTTAAATATGTCATGCCACTTGTTTCTGGCCTACAAGGTTTCCACTATAAAGTCTACTGCCAGAGGTATTGCAGCACCCTTGTATGTTATTTGTTTCTTTTCTCTTGCTGCTTTTAGGATTTTTTTCTTTATACTTGACCTTTGAGAGACTGATTATTAAATGCCTTGAGGTAGTCTTCTTTAGGTTAAATATACTTGGTGTTCTATAACCTTCTTGTACTTGAATGTGAATAGCCTTCTTTAGATTTGGAAACTTCTCTGGTATTTTCCCTTTGAATAAGCTTTCTACCCCTATCTATTTCTCTACCTACACTTTATGGCCAATAACTCTTAGATTTGCCCTTTTGAGGCTATTTTCTACATCTTGTGGGCATGCCTCATTGTTTTGTATTCTTTTTTCTTTTGTCTCCTCTGACCGTGAGTTTTCAAATAGGCTGTCTTCAAGCTCATGGATTCTTTCTTCTGCTTGATCAAATCTGCTATTAAGAGACTCTGATGCATTTTTCAGGATGTCAATTGCATTTTTCAACTCTAGAATTTTGCTTGATTCTTTTTAATTATTTTAATTTCTCTTTGTTAAATTTATCTGAAAAAATTATGAATTCCTTCTCTGTGTTATCTTGGATTTCTTTGAGTTTTCTCAACACACATATTTTGAATTCTCTGTCTGAAAAAGTCACATATCTCTGTTTCTCCAGGATTGAACACTGGTGCCTTGGTTGATTTATTGAAGTAATATTTTTCTGGATGGTGTCGGTGCTTGTAGATGTTTGTCACTGCCTAGGCATTGAAGATTTAGGTATTTTCTTTAGTTTTCACAGTTGGGTTTTCTTATGCCTGTCGCTTTAGTAAGGTTTTTCAGGTATTTGAAAAGACTTGGTCCCAAAGCCCAGTATTGTTTTTTTTTTTTTTTTTTTGGTAGATTTGTTTTGGTACCACCTTGGTGATCTTGGATAAGATTTGGAAGAATTCTGTGGAGTACCAGACAGAGGCTCTTTTTCTTTTCTCTTACTTTCTCTCAAACAAATGGAGTATTTCTCTCTATGCTGAGCCACCAGGAACAGGGGGTGTGGTGATGCAAGCACCCCTGTGTCTACTACCCTTGGGATTGTGGTGGGTCAGATCTGAAACCAGCACAGCACTGAGCCTTGGTCAAGGCCCTTTGGTTCAGTATCATGAGTGCCCCCGGACTCCAGTCATGTCTAGAGATGCTGTCCGGGAGCCAGGGATTGGAGTCAAAAATCTCAGCAATTTATCTGATGTTCTGTTCCACTGGAGCTACGCTGGCACTCAAACCACAATACAAAGTCCACCCTGCTCTTCCCTCTCCTTTCTGACAGCAAAGGAGCATCTCCCTGTGGCCACCACCACAGTCCATGGAGGGTTCTGCCAGGCCACTGCTGATGTTCATGTAGAGCCAAGGGTCTTTTCCATCAGCTTGTGGTGAATGCTGCCATGCCTGGAACTCACCCTTCAGGGCAAGTGGGCTCCCCTTTTGCCCAGGGCAGTTCTAGAAATGCTGAACAAGAGCTCAGGTCTAGACGCTGGGACCCCAAGAGACTGCTTATTGTTCTTCCCCATTGTGGCCAAGGTGGTACCTAGGGTACAAGACAGAGTCTCCATTACTCTTCTCTCTGCTCTTGTTAAGCAGGAGTCTTTCACTATAGCCATCACAGCTGGGAATGTGCTGGGTCACCCCTGAAGCCAGCACATCTCAAAGCCCAAGGCCCATGGCACAATCCCTGGGTAATGCTCATGGTTATTCAAGAGAGCCAAGAACTCTTTAGTCAGCAGGTGATGAATCCTACCAGGACTGGGTCCTTCCCTTCAAGGCAGCAGGTTCCTTTTTGGCCTACGGTGTGCCTATGAATGTCACCTGTGAGCTATGACCTGGAATGGGAATCTCATGATTCTGCCCAGTGTCCTGTCCTACTGTGGCTGAGATGGTATCCAAGATGCAAGACAAAGTGCTCTTTACTCTTCACTTTCCTCCCCTTAAGCAGGAGGAAGGAGTCACTTTTGTTCCTGTGAGTTGCACTGCTTGAAGTTGAGGGCAGAATAGTGCACGTACTCCTTTAGTTGCCCCAACTGGTGTCTCCCTATGTCACATGTCACCCTGGTTCACTGGATCTAAGCCCAGCCTACCACTGGGAGTTGCCTAGGAATTGCAGTCCTTGTGTCCTAGACTGCCTTTCAAGCTTATCTAAGACCCTGGAGCACTTCAGCCCACAGTGGAGAGGCTTGCAGAGAAACTCAAATTCTGACCACTGGGATAGGCAATTCTCCTCCGGCTGGGGCTGTTTAAGTGCTCTCTGTGTGCACAGGTGCTAGCTGAGCCCCACATGGCTTTATTCTGTGCTGTGACAGGACAGCGCTGAATTCCATGTAAAATCCCCCAGTCACTGTGCTCTCCCTCCCCAAAGTGCACAGATTTTTCTCTCCACACTGCTCAGCTGTTGCTGGGGGATGGAAAAGGGCTGTTGTTAGAGCTTCAGAACTGTCTCTCCTGACTTCCTCAATATCTCTGTCCAGGATATGACCTTAAAACCAGACGCTGTGATTGCTTCCCTGATTTTTAGTTCTTGTGATGGTGCTTTTCTGTGTGCAGATAGTTGTTAAAATTTGATGTGCCAGCAAGGGGAATGAATGGTGTAGGCCTCTGTTCCACCATTTTGTTCCTCACTAGAGATAAATAAAGTAGGTTTTGATAGTACTTTTCCCCCTTTCTCTGAATTTTGCCATTATTTTCTTTAAAGTGTCACAATTAGACTTTCTCTTTATAACCTCTTACCTTCTCCCTCAGTTGGTACAGCTAATATCAGCCAATTTCTATTTTGCCAGATTTCCACTTTTCTTGCCTTGCTCCTACCTTGCAAAAAGAGGGCATCTTCACTTTATCTCTTGGAGTGGAATAACCTCCCATAATGTATTGAAGAGCTACATATGCTTTTTTCAAAATTCGAAAACATTTTTCTCATTTGTAATTTTAAAATTCTCACACACAGTGAAACTGATCACTAGGATGTTATTGATGATTGTTGGAAAGGAGAGAAGGAGAGAGAATTGAGGGCGAGTGCTGCGTTCCTAAAGGGTAGGAGATGTACTTATCTCTGCCTACATCTATATGATTTCTATGTATATGTTATAAATTTGCTGTAATTCTTGATATTGTGACAGTGATTTTACTTGAAATGCTTCATATGCTGGGAAAACGGCTGACTTCTAGTAAGTGACAGAGCTGGGATTTGAGTCCCAAGCTGCTGGGTTTAGGATGGTGGTCATCAAGGAAAGCCAGGAATGTGGTCTAAAGTGGGTCGTAGGCAAAACTTACCAAAAAAAAAAAAAAAAAAAAAAAAAAGACTTCTGGAGACCCTGGTTTAGGTTTCTGCATTGAGAGTGTTTCAAATCAGAATAAAAGACTGTAAATACTCAGATTTCTGGAGGCTCCACACCCCTTCCTGCTTTTGCAGAAATGGTCTGTGGATTTCCATGGAGGCACTGCAGTCTGCACTGCTGCAGAGAGGGCTTTAAGCACCAGAGCAGTTGCAGAGGCAAAGGTCCCCCTTTGATTAGCTGGGAGGGAAGTACCCACCTGCTCCAGGTAAGGCAAGAGCAATGTGGAGTGTAGAAATATAAACGTCCTAACACATCTCAGTTGGCTTTGGTAAAGTCGCAGGGTGAACCTGTTGAGAAAGATTATTTTTATTCCAAGATGGGAAACATGACCTCATAACAAAACTGTGTGGGAGCCAGAGAATGGAATTTTAGGAAATGAAATTTCTATAGGGCTAAAATCTTGAAAAGCTCTACCTTCACATAATGTCTCTCCTTTATCCTACTAATATCTCTTTTTCTTTTTTTTTTCAGGATTATTATTCTTATTTTAATGATGAGGAAACCAAGAGCCAGAGAGTTTAAATGTCTTATCAATCTTGTCAGTAAGTATCAGAGGACATGCTTGGCTCTTTTCCTGAATGTATTTCATCTTTGAAATTCAGAACTGATGTGGAATAGAGACTCACATGTAGCACAGATTATAACAACAAAAAATTAGAATGACTCAATTATCTACTCCCAGCTCCTTTCCTTCTTCCTCTAATTTCTTTTTCTGATTCTAAATCACAAGCCATAACCATGTTGCTCAGCACCTGATATGGTTTGGATGTTTTGTCCTCCTCCTAATCTCATGTTGAAATGTGTTTCCCAATGTTGGAGATGCGGCTTAGAGAGAAGTGTTAGAGTCATGGGGGCAGATCCCTCATGAATGGCTAGGTGCACATGCTACTGTAATAAGTCTAAAATAACTTAAAGCGTGTAACTGGATTGTTTGTAGCTCAAAGGATAAATGCTTGAGGGGATGGATACCCCATTCTCCTTGATGTGCTTATTTCACATTGTATGCCTGTATCAAAACATTTTATGTACTCCATAAATGTATACACCTACTGTGTACCCATACAAAACGCTTTTTAAAAGTGAGTTCTTGCTGTTAGTTCACTGGAGAGCTAGTTGTTTAAAGGAGCCTGACTCCTGCTCTTCTCTCTCTTGCTTCCTTCCTCACCACGTGACACACTGTCTCCCCTTCACCTTCTGCCATGATTGAAAGCTTCTGGAGATCCTCCCCAGAAGCTGGTGCTGGAGCCATGCATCTTGTACAGCCTGAAGAACTGTGAACCAAATAAACCTCTTTCCTTTATAAATTATCCAGCCCTAGGTATTTTTCTGCAGTAATGCAAAAATGAACTAACATACCACCCTTGAAGCTGAGGACACAAAATACTTTCAATTGGGTTCACAAAGCACCACCTACTGCTTCAGGCTGAACTGGAATTTTCTACATCCTCAGCAACTACCGGGGTGCACTTCCTGAGGAGCTCCAAACTCTACAACTCTGCAAACTCTACAAAACTGCCTCCTCAGTTTCTCTAAGGGTGATGACCACAGCCCACGTCATAAGCCGACACAAGGGCCATGGTTCGGCAAAGCTCTTGATATTTCATTTTATTTAAGCCTGAGATTCACTTTAGGATATCGGTTATATCCATGCCTCATTTTGTAGTTGAGAGACTTAGAGCTTAGAGGAGTCACTTGTCCAAGGTCACAGCATTGATCAGCAGCAGGGCCAGGATGCAGACCCAGATCTACTTGTCCCCACAGCCGCCACTCTTGGTCACCTGGATACGTGTCAGCCCCACCACTGAGGGCCTTGAGCCACTTGGATGTGCTTCCACTTCAACTGAACGATGAGTATCAACTTCATATAAGAGAACATCATGAATATACTGCACAGAGCATACCCACATACCTTGTCTCTTATTTCTGCTGCCATTAGCCAAGAAGAGAGATTTCTCCTTCTATGATTACGCTTTTGTTTATTATTCAGTGTTAGTCCTCTATGTAGATATTTACATTATCTTAATTTCTCAACCTATCCTCCACACATTCCTAGTCATAATCCATTCTGTCCTTAACTGTTCCTTGCTTCTGCCAAACTCTACCTTTTCTACCAAAATTCACAGACATAATGTCTCTCAAAGAGGATGGAATTCATAGGTGGTATTAACCTCTGTTGTACATTTTACAAATCAATCTTTATAATGTCCTTAAATTAATATAGGACCATGTGGAAATAGTTCTCAAAAGAGTTGCAGAGAAGATGCAGTTGAAGGCAGAACTGTTCTTAAAACAATTGAATAAAAGTTACTGAATTGCGTGCTAGGTACTAATCAAGATTCTTGATCACAGCGACACGCTGATTCCTTTAATTTTCATGATTTCTATTCTCTGTTCAGCCTGTCTACACTTCTTCTTGTCTACCACTTATTATATATTAGGTACACAAAGACTACTAAATGATAAAGTCATAAGTGGGTAAGGAAAATTTTTTTTTTTTGATTTTGAGACAAAGTCTCACTCTGCCGCCCAGGCTGGAGTGCAGTGGTATGATCTCAGCTCACTGCAACATCCATCTCCCGGGTTCAAACAGTTCTCTGCCTCAGCCTCCCATGTAGCTGGGATTACAGGCACTCGCCACCACACTGGGCTAATTTTTGTATTTTTAGTAAGGACAGGGGTTTCACCATCTTGGCCATGCTGGTCTTGAACTCCTGACCTTGTAATCCACCTGCCTCAGCCTCCCAAAGTGCTAGGATTACAAGCGTAAACCATCACGCCCAACCAGATAATTTTTTGTTAAAACATTTTTCCTCACATACAAAACCCAAACTTCTTGTTGATTAACTGGTAGGGTCAGTGTGTGTGTGTGTGTGTGTGTGTGTGTGTGTGTGTGTGTATGTAAGAGAGAGAGATAAAATTTATAAATGTGATTTTACATACAAGCTATATAAAACTATGTAAAATATTTGAAACTACATATAAATGTATACTTGCCTATAAAATACACGTAAAATCGTTATGTATATGAAATACATATATCATATGTAAAATGTCAAAATATATATATAATAGCATATATGATTATATATTTATCTCATATATATGATTTTTACATATATTTTAACATATATATGATTTAAAATTTTTAAACAAATCCAGGATACTCTTCTAGTCTGAAAGTCTTGGTGCTTCTTCTAAGGGCATCTCCAGAGGGATAATCTGTGTAATCTGTGGTCTTCTCCCTGACATGCTCAGGGATATTCTCCCACTGCTAAACCCAAAGTGGGTCCAGGAGAGGTTCCATCAGGCTCAGGGTGGTGAGGTTTGAGAACAGCCAACAGGTATTTAACAAGTGTTCTCATTGGCAAGCCAGGGCCAAATATAAATGATCTGGGAACACTTTTGCTCAGTGGGGGTGCTAATAGTGGTCCTCACTTGTACTGTGATTCCTGAGCTTGAATGAGCACTCCTAGACCAACTGCATGTGATCTTTACAGGGACCTGCTCAGGCAGCATCAGAGGCATTACTGGGCTTTATTTTACAGGATGCAGAATCCGATGTCTCCCTAGGTAAATCATAAAGTGACTTGGTCATGATGTAGTGAATAAATGGGAGAACTAGAACTAGAGCTTAGTTTTTGTTTCCTAGTTTATTGCTTCTCTTATTACATCTTACTTTGCCTCTTCTTCCCTTCAATTGTTTAATGAACCCTCAAGAGAGAGGAGGTACATTAAAAGGCAAGCCCATTGATATTGTACTAATTTTTTAGATAATGTCTGTGCTACCTTATTTGGCATACTCTAAGTATGGAGCATAGAAGAATTATTTTTCTCTTAAGTGTCATGGTTTTAAAGTTCTATCCTGGTTGGCAACCTGCTTTCAGCCTCGTGTCGTTTTACACAGTTGACATATGAACCCATCTCTCCTCCTTGTCCTCCCCCCAACTTTCAGTAATTGGATTTATAATAGAAACACTAACTCAACGTTAACTAAAGTGATACTGTCAAGTGATATGATAAGATGGCTGGGTCATGTTTTATGGTAATGGATTCTCTTTGGGCTTCCTTTCTAAGATCATGAGATGGTCTCTCACCCCTTAAAGGGTAAACAGAAAGTGTGGAGGCCACAGCAGAAGGAAATCTGTGCCAAGTTATATCTCCATTGTATCTTCATTCCCAGCATGGTAAAACAACAAACACCCAAACAATCTTTTGTTTAAACAAACCATGAACAGGATTTTTTAGAAAAAGAATCTCTAGGTAGTGAGATGAGGCCTATAAAATGAATTGTAATTTACTTTCCTATGGGGTTGTTTATAGTAGTTAGTTGGTCACACTCATGTGAATCTCTTTGTTTTAACCCTTTAACACTATAGCGTAATAAATCCCTTCCTTGGTTTCTCTTACATGTTCTAAGACAGATAACATTTTTAAAAGAAAACAGAAAAGAAATTATTGCACAGACAGTAGGAATAAATACGAAGAGTATCAGAATAGCAAACTGTACAGAGATTTCTGCTCCTGTCTTAGTAACTTCTAGCAAGGGAAGACTGACACAGTTTGTAGGATTGATACAGTTTTGCAGGTATCAAAGATGAAACTCTGATCTTTCCAAATATGTTCCTTATGCCAGGCACCAACTTAAAACTTGACTGTAGCACTTACTATCTGTGTCACATGTTGCAAGTTACAAAGTCTCAGCTATTTAACTTAAAAAAATGAAAATCATAAGTGCACCTACTCCACTGGATTGTTGGGAGAATCAGATGAGAGTAAAGCATTTAACATATTGTCTGGCATAGAATAAATACAGCCACCCTTTGCTATCCATAGGGGATTGGTTCCAGGATACCCCACGGATACCAAAATCCTCAGATGTTTCAGTGTCTTATATAAAATGGTATAGCATTTACATATAAACTATCCACATACTCCTGTATATTTTAAATTGTCACTAGATTACTTATAATATCTAGTATGATTTAGGGAATAATGATAAGAAAAAGTCTGTACATGTTCAGTGCAAATGCGACCATCTATTTATTTTCCTAATGTTTTTGATCTGTGGTTGGTTGAATCCATGAATGCAGAATCTATGGATGTGGAGGGTCAACTGTACTCATTAAATGTCATCTATAATTAATACCATATATGTTGATTGACAAAATGGAGGTCCTGAGAATACAATCATATCCTGAGAAAATGCCAGAAAAGAGAGGATTCTAGATTCTCCACCTCTCTCAGGCTAGCACACTTAGCTTTTGCTTTGGGTCAGAGGGATGAGTTCCTTACTTAATACTTACTCTTATAATGCAATTATTTCATCCATCAGCTGAAAACTCTCCCTGTTAGATACAGTGGAACGGAGATCTGTCTTATACTTTACACATCTTCCTCCATAATTCCCTAAGAAGCCAAAGGACATAGAAGCCTCCACCAGCCAGCAGGCCTCGTTTCTAATACATAAAGCAAGCCTTTTATGTTTAAAATTATGTATTTCCAAATACATAATTGGAAATAAGTAATTCTATTTTGTATTTTTTTATTGTTTTCTGATAATCATTTAACAGTTTTGTGCATGACATACAGAAACATTTACAATTCTTGGGAAGATTTTAAGAATAATGTAGGAAGTCCATTGGGTTATTACCTGATGAAGGATTTTGAGGAAAAGAATAATTTTCATGAGCTCCACTTATAAAGTTATATTTCTGGATTTGTTGGATATTCACTTGAGGAGCCTCGCATATTTTTACAAGCCCAAATGTTGGAGACCAAAAGACACTGGCCAGAAAATAGAGCTATGTGTCTTTATAACTGTGCAGAATTTTAGAAAGCCACAAGACGATGACTCACACTGCTGCTATGTAGACGTCCAAGCTGTTGGGGTCACTCGCTGTGCTTACGGTGTGTATTTGTTGGATGAGAGTGCTGCAGAATTATTTTTCTGGCTTAAAGTTTTTGGACATATTGTTGGGTGAGAAGCAGGAAGTATTGCAAATTCCCTTGTTTTGGTTATTTTTGTGATGAGTGCAGAATAGATGTCCCTAGAGGAGACAGCTATGTTCTGAGCAAAGTGCCCTGAGATTTTGGGCCAGTGTAAGTGCAATGGTTATAGAGCCCTTCTTCCAAGGAGCATTCTGTTTGCTCATGATAAATGTAGGAAGTAAAAGTCAGGGGGCTCTGTTAGAAGTGGCAGGCGGCTGGAGTTTTCCCAGTGAGCAGATTGCTCGACCTGCAGAAGGCTGGTTGCCCCACTGCTGGGCTATCTAGATGCCTCCCAGGTGATCTGGTTATTCCTCCTCCACAGAGGTCAGTGTGCATTTGCACACCATCGTTTCAATCTGAAAAACGACATGGATGCTTCCAGTGGATTCTCATCTAATCTCAGAAGAAACGTGATTCTTTAAGTAAAATGCTGCCTATCAGGTGTGTACCTCTTAGTATAGTCCAAATGGTCAACAATTATCTCCAGGTTTTCAAAGGAAAATGTGAGTCCTAACCGAACCCATCTTTAAATGGATCACATGAGAGATCTGTTTCCTTCTTTTTCCCTACACGATTCTTTACAAAGTAAAAAAGTCTCTAACGGATTTTGCCCACCCCCGGAAAGAAGGAACTCAATTCAGACAGAGGATCTGTGACCAATTTACCTCATGAACTGCTCTAGTCGGAATCACACCCCCGGGGTTTGAGTGTGGAATATTCTCTCCTTAGCCTCTCCTGACAGCCTCTCAGAGGAGCAAGTAGTGCAGCAGGAATTATTGATGGAGAAGGGAAGATGGATTTAAGAATAGAGGTTGTATAGCTTTGCAGTTATATGCCTTTCACTGAAAGCCCAGCAAGGAGATTTAAGGATGGGACCCCAAAGTTTGAGGTTTGAATATAACAACTTGTCCCAATATAAAATGAGACTGGGAATCTATCTATGATCTATATGGGACTGCAGCTGAATTAGAATGTCATCGTGGGATGGCGACTTGGAGGTGATAGGATGCAACCCTGAATGAGCCACATGCATCCTTAACCCCTCACTACTGGAGAAAGGAGTTTGGGGATGGGTGGCCTGGGGACAAGACCCAGGAATTTTGGCACCCATTTCTGTCTTGATGGCACAGATAAGAAATCTTATTGTGGCTAAGATTGCCTGGCGAGTAATTGCCAGGTTGGAGTGCTAAGCAAGCAGCCGTCATGTCAGAGAATCTGACCTTGGGAGGATAATGAGACAAGGAGAATTCAGAACAGATGAAAGCCAAGAGCACCTACTTTATCTACTGACAGCCAGAGAACACCTTCATGCTCAATCAGTTCCTGCTAATGAGACAAGATGGGGCAAGATGGTAAAACAGCAGTAACAGGCAAAGTTTTTTTTTCAGCTTAATGATCTATAACTTAGTTAGATAAAATTGTCTTTTAGGTCAGGCAGCAACACAAGTCTGAATATTAAAAAATATATATATATAAAAGCAACAGCTGAATCATTTTTGTTTTGTTTACTTTGTAAAGGAAGTGATGAGGTTGAAGGAAATAATGAAGGCTGTGGTTGAAGGAAGCGCCTGTATGCTTTGAACACACCATTTCCTGATGAAGTCTACTAGGCAGACAGCATTTTAATATGGCTATGCCACGATCAGTGAATTCCTTAAATCATTCTCTTTTACAAATCCTGTCACTAGCTGTTTTAACGTCCAACAGGAATTTTCACATGTGCCTGACACTTTTAATTAATCAGTGCTTTAGTCTTTCTCTACTGTACTGCAAGTTATTACACGCCTCCTGGAGTTGACACTGCAATTTCAATAAAGATTGGAATACCTATCAACGGGGAAATTTTTGGATACCTGCTACTTTTTTTGCAGTTGCATAAATGGTGTTCAGGTCAGGAAAGAAGGGACTGTTTCTGGATGACACTGCTTTAGGTACTAAACATACAGTCTCATTTAATTTTTTCTCACACCCTTTGTGGCACTGCTTACTTAGCTTCCTTTATAGATGAGAAATCTGAGAGCTCACAGAAATTACAAAAGTTCTCCAGAGTCTTATGGCTAGTGTGTCATCATTTATCTTTTTATTGCCCAAGTGTCTGTCCTTTTCACTGCATCCTGATAGCTGATTTTTCAAGATAGTCACATGGGAAGGGGTGAAAGGTATGATTCATAAAAACAAAATCACTGTCTTTAAGATATGAGAAAGCTGTTTCTGAATAAACTTTTTTGTTAAAATATACAATTTTTTTTAAAGAGTGTGATAAAAGATTAGTGCAATGTCATTGGCAAAATTGGTGGTACCCCATCTGGGTCAGAAATTGTTAGTGGGTTCTTGGGCAGCTGAGGATGATGTCTTGTTGATGCTACTGAAGTCTCCAAGTCTGTTCTCTTGCTTTCTGAAGAAGCAAAAGGCTCTATACCACGGCCTTTATTTGCTCTACCTGTATGCACAAACGCACAGACATACATACATATACACCAGAGGAATCGCAAGTGAGCAGAAAGCTGCTTTCAGGAGTAACAGATGAAGAAGGAACATAGGTAACTGTCTGGTTCAGCAGCAGGGTGTTGCAGAGGAGTTTATTTAGTTCTGCTGTACATATTCTTGGTGGCCTTAATAAGTTTATATTATATTGCACCAGTGCCATGATATGATACTGGAACACACAGTGCGTTGTGCCCTGTGGCAGCTGCACTGCTTCGTTCAGCCCCTAAAGATTTTGTACATCCATTGTTTTCCTCTAAACACCTTACCTTACGTTTACCAAGCTGCTCCTTATGTGGCCAATTAGTTATCCTGGTAAGTTTGATTGAAGAAAACTTAGAAATTTTTACAATTGGAATGAAATCTGCTTCTTCTAGACTGTTCCTGAAAATATTATTTCTGGGAAACTGTGATGCTTATGTTGACTATCCTACTGCAGTATTCTCTCTAATACCACAGTAATTCAATTTGTATCATAGTTTTTGAGGTAGTGCTTTCTCAATACTTTTCTAACGGCCTTAAAATGCTGCTTTATTGGTCTTCTCCCTGCCGATATACTCATTGTCTTTTCTTTGTTCCTGTCATCTCCCCAGAAAGATGATGCTTTTTAAACCAGCCCTCTCAAGAGGTTGCAATGAAGGGATTGATGCTCTTACCTATCTTAGTTTCCATTAAGTTATCAAATTTGGAAAAGTCTCACAGAGTGTTATTTTCTAGGGCTGTTCTGAAACTCAAAATTCTAGTTTTGTTCCCCTTGTACTTTACAGTTGAGGAACTCCACAGGAATAAGAGCCAAGTGGAAGAACCTTTTTTCTCCTGTGTGAGCCACACACATACTCACACACACACGCACACACACACACCCTCATCTCACTCACTTGTATAACTGTTTTGACTTTGCATTCTGTGCTCCCTCCTGTACTATATCCCTCCAAGCTTTCCAATTTTCATCATCAGAATACAGAGAAAATAAAGCTAAGTGTGTTTCCCACTTCAATTACTAGAGAACAGTTTTGCATTTGAAAAACTGCTATGTGAATAGTCAATGCTTTCATTCATTACAGCGGTTTGAAATAACATGATTCCACATGTACCAGCACTGCAGTGTGTTTAAATTTTGTTCTCTGCCCGAGTTGCAGTTATTCTTGGAACTGAAGAGGTCTTAGCATTTAGATGTGGATAGCTAATGACAAATTGAGAGAGTACACAGAAACCTAGGCTTCCTGTAAACCATGTTAGGTCCTTTTTCACTTTGTGTCTCTTAAGAGACATTTTCCACTAATTTTGTACCCCAGAGCTTAAAGTACAATTAAAAACAAAGAAATAGAAGAAAATTAGGCTTCTCAAACCACACACAACTAAAAGATTTAAGAAGAACAATTTCAAAATTCAAAGGCATGAACTCCCAATAAAATATTTTGGGATGATCTTAGCATTAGACTTTATTTCTTCCTAAAAATCCCATTATTACAGAAAATAATAATAATAATAATTAGAAATAGAAAATGTCTCTTAATCTAGCCCAAAACTTACTTTATCCTCTTATCCTATTACCTATGGTAGCATTTTAAAATTGTTACAGTCGTGAATCAGATTATATATTGTTGTCATTTCTTCAGACTATGACTATTTTGAAGGCAAAGGCCATATTGTTCCAAACTCTTGACCTATAACTGGCCCTTAATGAGAGTTCATCGAACCAATAATTGAAGAAATTTTATCCAGTTGTGTCTGGGGCATGTAGAAGAAAGGACCCTAGGCTGGTAGGCAGTGGATCTCAGCTGTGGACCTAGTGCTGCCAGTTACTACCCATCTAATCCTCAATAATTTACTTAACTTCTCTTGTCAGTTTCCCCACTAGTATAACAAAGGAACTGGTGTAGCTGTTCTCTTCTAGATCAATCCTATGGCATGCATTTCTTAGTGACATTTAAAGTCATCTCCCAGTCACCTATGATAAATGGTTCTTTAACAAAAGAAGAGGGCAGATAGGAAGAGGCAGGGCTGAGAAGTGCTTCTGACAAACCTAGGGCTGTGGATAAGATTCCAATCCCTATTCCTTGCTTTTACAATTCAGCAAATGGCTTTTCCTTCTCACCACAGTTTCTTTTTCTAAATGATCAGACAAATATTAAAAATATCTTATGTTTTATTCTTTGAGTACCTGTCACTAATGTCAGTGGAAGGTGGCTCAAAGCCATGCTGCATGGCTAGCAGAAGGAAGCTAGGTAAGGATTAAAATGTGACTACTACTCAGATATTGATGGCTAAGCTTTGATTTCAGTAAAGTGATTTTGGCCACCTGGATAAGAGCTATTTTTTAAAATCTCTCTTTTTAATTGCACCTTCTTATGGGCATGATGGATGGTCAGGGTGACAGGCAACATCTGCCCCTGACGGCATGTTATGTTGTCATGCAGAGAGGCAGTGCGGCCCAGTGGACCTCTTGGGGCGGGGCGAGTCAGGGAGCACACGTTCTAACCCCAGCTCTGTCCTTCAAACTTGTGGGATGACCTTATAGAAGACACTTAACTAATCTGTAGCTCTGTTTTTTATCATCTGTAAACATGGAAGAAATAACAACTTTTCAGCCTTTAGTAGAGGACTAGCTAATAAATCATTGGAATGTGCTTGGCAATAAAATGCTCTGCAGAAAAGCGGAGAACTAACAGCATGTAAATGTACTAGAAATTGCATTAGTCCAGGAAGAGTAAATTTTGCTTTAACTCATATTAGGAGAAATGAATATATTCTTAACAAAACACTTTCGAAATGTTGAACAGAAGTTTTAATCAATCTTCCCAGCTCCCTGAACCGAAGAGTCTAGTTGGGGTAAAGGGCACAGCTGAGACCTCAATACAGCTTGAGTTGAGGACTGTGCTCCCTTATGTAGTACTGGTATCTTATTGGAGTTCTAATTCTGCTGGAAAAGAAGGGAGTCTAAACTGGGATACCAGTCCCAAGAAGTCAATCTCAAGACAGGTGGCAGATAGTTTGGGAAGAAGTATGGGAAAAAAGACCTCTAAAGGAGACAGCCTCGAGTTATGGTGACAGTTTTTGGTGTTTTCATCCCTGTTCTGGTATGTCTATGATTCAATGGATAAAGCTTAGAGTTTCTCAGACTAAAAAGACTGCTATCTCAATTGTTTAGTTTTTATTTTTAAATCCAGTTAATTATTCCACCTTGAACTTCAGTTTTTAACTTTTTCTCTGCGCTAGTGCTAGCTGGCTTCCTTTTCTGCCCACTTCCCCAATATAAATCCCATCCATCCTTCAAGCCTCCCTCCTCTAGTAGTTTCTCTCAAATGTGGGTCTTTTACCTTTGATAGCTTTGGGCTCCAAAGAACCTTCATATCTGATCTTGGCTCATCTTGCCAATCTTATTTATTCATTCATTAATTTATTTAGAGTCACTATTTTTTAGTCACTATGTTGCCCGGGATAGAGTGCTGTGGCTATTCACAGGCATGCAAACTCTTGGGCACAAGCTATCTTCCCACCTTAGCCTCCAAAGTTGCTAGGACTGCAGGGGTGCTTCACTGCACCCAGCTCCGTCTTGCCAGTCTTGACTGCAGCTAGCACATACAGCACCTTTGCAGAAATGTCATAAAGGCTCTCCATCCAGGGGAAGAATAAATGACAGAAAGCATTGCCAGCTCTTCCCCAGCCTCCTTTCTTCCCTTCCTTTTCCTCTTTTCCTTCCCATTCACTCCCCATTTTTAGTGCACAAGCTGTTTGGTCCTATGTAGGGTCTACATGCAATATTACGATATTTTCTGGTCCTGTCAATGTGTGGCTTTGCAGTGTTCTCTGGGTGCAGATGCTGAAGAATGTCACTCTAAGACCCAGCTTCCTAAGGTGCCTGGGCCAGGCCTGAAGAACTCACTCAGGAATTCACAGCTGCAGGGCTAAGCTGGCAACCACACATGTTATTGCCATCACCCCTGTCTGCCTGTGTCTCTAATCTCTGTTGGTCTTTCTAGTCTACATGATTGAACTGTGGTTTGGTTATCATTTTATTCCTCCTCAACATTTTTTTTCATTATAAAAACAATGCCTGCTGTAGAAATAATTGAAAAAAATAAAGAAAGGCATAAAACAGAAAACTTAAATCATGCAGACTCCCAACTTCCACCCTTATCAGTATTAGCCCATTGTGCATGACTTTCTAGTCTCTTGTTTAGTGTTGTACACATATGCACAGACACACACCCACACACACAGGCATACACATTTGTCAAAATTGGGATTATCTACAATGTATGTTTTATATGTTCATTTCTTTTTTACTTAACATGACATTCTCTGTCAAGAATCAATGGTACCTTTTGTGTTTGTTATTAAATATGACTGGAAAAAGTGATTTTGAATAGCTACTTTGTATTCTTTTATATAGATATACTAAAAAATATGAGGTCAAATCCTTAGTGTTAGACATTAACATTGTTTCCAATATTTTTACTCTGGTAGGTGAAATAAACATAAATGCATCTCCGGCATCTTTTCTTCTCTCCACCTCCATTGCCACCTCCTGACCCAAGTGACACTGTCTCTCCATTGCATGACTGTAATGCAGCACAGTGGTTCAGCCTGGGCTAGAGTCTGTCTCCTAAGGATGTGGCCTAGGGGATTTTACTTGGTTTTCCTTTGCCTCAATTTTCTCATCTGCAAAATGGAATTATCACTGGTAATAGTACCAACTTAAAGAGGTGTTAAAAAAATGATACATTGTACATAAAGCACTTACAACATTGACTGGCACGTGACAAATTCTCAATAAATTCTGCCTTTTCAGCAACTTGCTCAGCACTCTAGCCTTAATGTGCTCCATTCTCCTTGTGGTAGCTCAGATTCCATCAATGCACTTAGCCAGCCAAAGTTTACAAATACATGCATGTACACTGAATACATGCAGTATAGCTTCTACTTAGTTTTAACAGGGGAGCTCAAGTGTAAATATGGTTGGAAAGGAGCTATTCATCTCTCTATTTTTTCAGACAAAAGTACAAAGTATGATTTGAAGCATTTTCTGACCTTCATGAGGTCTTTAAAATGAGGTAGTAGAAACATGGTTTCTGTATTTTTCCCGATATTTTGCTATAGATTGCCCTAATTTGTCCCCAGACTCATCCCTCATCTCAAACAGAAGTTATTGATAAGGTCATTAAGAGTCTGCAGTAATTCATTGTGAACTTTGTGAGAGAAAGCAACACAGAGTTTATTTTATAAATTCTTTAGAACACTAGCTTAACATCTTTTTCCCTAAACTGTGCTCTCTTTGGTGGTGATAATTATTGCATAGATGAGTGGAGCTGAATTTGAATCATTTAAGACCTCAGCATTCACAAATAATGCCTAGTGGAGCTTATTTCTAAGATTAATGTTTAGGCAGTAATTCAAATAATGAAGTCTTGTTGTGTTTTAAAGAAATCAACAAACAAGTAACAGCTTACTTATTACTGGTATGGTATGGAGATGATTCAGTATGGGGATTTTACAAAAATGAGCATTCTCCTACTCAGTTAAGTGGAGTCATAATTGAAGCATTTTGGGGTTTATAAAGGTATGATCTTTTGAAGCATTTAAGCTAGTAGGTTTATGGGAGAAATTTGAGTGAAACTATAAAATGTGACAATGATGAGAATGCTGTGAAATGAGTCAAACTCATATATAATTGCTTTTGACCCAAATTTATGCTATTAAAAAAGCCTCTTCTATCAGGAGGGATTTTGTCTAAATTTTAGCAAGTTTCTTTCAATAACTTTTCTTAATCTCTTGTAGAGTTATGATATCATTCCTTGGGTTTTGAAGAGTTGACAATTTTCTAAAAACAAATCAGACTGTAAAAAAAAGAGGACAGTTATGAAGATTAAACATAGCCTATATTTTACTTTTGTCAGGAGCTGTGTGTGTATGTGTCTTTGGGTGGGCATGAGGTATACACTCCAGAAAATGTGGCACAGAGCTATTTTGATGCAGTGCTGATTAGATCATCTTAGAGCACAAAGAAATAATTTTTAGATTAGTAGAACCAAGTCTTTCATTTTACAAGTGGAAAAACAGCAACAGAGAATTTAAGAAACTACTCCAAAGCCACACCAATTTCTGACTTTCTGTAGATGGGAAAAAAGAGTAGCTTCCCCAAATTTAGGTATCGTTAATAAGTTCTGCGATTTTTTATTTTTAAAAATTTTTCCAAAAAATAAAGGACCATGGCAAAACTCTTATTCAGATGAGCTGTTTACAATAGTTTCAGACCCATCGGATTTTATGTATTCCAAGGCAGCAGTAGCCTCTCTTCAAACCACTGCAGCAGAGACTATGTCTCTAATTTGCCTTGGCAAGGAATCAGAAGAAAAATGGAGAGGAAGTATTATATAAACAGGTAGCTGGATATGAATATTCAAGCTTATTTTCCTATGAAATTTTTTTCTTCCTTTCTATGCTATATTAGAGGGACTTGAAGTTTTAATCTCCCTGCCTTTTTCCTCCTCCTAGGAAAAAAAAATAGTGTTAAGTCTATCAGGGATCATTAAAGGGTCATGAAAGTCTACTGGGAAAGAGGAAGGAGAGGAATGGAATGAAAGGAAAAGGGAATTAAGTGCTGTAGGCACACTGCCCTAGGGAAGCACTGAGAAAACTAAGGTTTTAACTTCACCTCCCAGACTAAAAAGAACATTCCCTGGGTTTGGAAGAAGGGCCATGTTAGAGCTTATCCTGCAAGTCTGTGGTCCTGGGAGCATCAAGGTCTCGATTCCCAGCAGTGCCATTCCAGAGGTGGCGAGTTCCAAGAGAAGGAGGAGCTGCAAGTCACACCCGGGTTAACCAACCCAGAGTCTTAACAGATGTCTTTCATGACCCAGGAGTGATGCTATTGTGTACAAGTGCACAGAACTTTCAATCATGTTCCCATTGTCTGAACCAAAGACTTCTTTAGTTCTCTCATATATCAGCCCTAGTGAGAAGTTCAGCCCACTAACATCCAGTCTCTTACCAGGGGATGCTGTGTCACCGACTGTGGTCAGGCCCTCTCTCAACACTTAGGGGACCCAAACCTAAGGAAAGGTGGGATGCTGGATACCTAGAGGAGTTGAGGTGGGGCCTGTAGGGTAGGAAAATCTTTTCCTTTGGATTTGGAGAGGCTGACCCGAATTTGCTTAGATACCCTAAGTTGTAAAAGTAGTTAGTGACATCCCACTGAAAGCAGAGGAATTCCAACCATGTCTGAGTCTCAAAAAGTCTAAGACAGATACTGAATGCTTCCTCAGGTCACCTTGGTATCTCATTTTCACTAACATTCAGCACCTGAAATAGTGGCATTTCTCAAACTATGAATAAAGATGAAAAATCTCAGCATTGTATTGCAGTGAGACAGCCTTTTCTCCAAAACTCCAGCTATGACTCTGTCCTTGTGCACATCTCTTCCGAGAATCTGCACAAAAGGTTCTGATCAATGGAATGGAGACACAATATAAACAAAATAGACCTTTATCTTACTTGGAGCTCTATCTACTTCAGTTCTTAGCTTTCTTTCCACCATCCATCAGCTTGGCGATTGCCTAAGGCTTGCCAAGTGGACAGCTTCTAACTCGTGGGCTTCCACAATAGCTACATTCTGGTGAAATAATTTCTAAGTTTTCTAGACATGGTACTTATTTTGTCTGTAGCAGAAACAGGATGTGTGAGGTTATAAAGAAACACCTGCAAAAGCACCTGGCCGAGTTTCCCATGGCTATATCGAGTAACCAAAATGACAAGCCTATGTTAGTGGATGTCCCTATGAATGATATAGAGGTAAAAATACATTTATAAAATATATTCTGAATTTGGGATATTCTTCATATTCTTCAGTGCAACTGATCTTGTCTCCTTAACAAAGGAATGGCATAAAAAAAGAAAGGGAGGCAGTTGTAAACTTTAATTAAGAGACATAATAAGCAAAGGTAATCTGTGGGCCTTTTCTGATACTGACTCAAACAAACCAACTGGAAAGAGCTGTAGGACAATGAGGGGAATTTGAATATGGTTGAGTATGAGATAACATTAAAAACTTATTGTTAGTTTTATTAGTTATAATGATGATAGTATGTTTCTATAAGAAAATGTTTTTGTACATGCCTATAGAAGTATGTGGTGACATCTGACACTTGCTTTAAGCTACTTCCCCAGATGTAAATATGGAATCATTGCTTAATGTAGATCATTGCTTAATGTAGATAATGGGTATGTGGAAATTCACTCTACTGTTCTATATTAGTCCATTTTCATACTGCTATGAAGAAATAATCAAGACTGGGTAGGTTGCAAAGAAAAAGAGGTTTAATGGACTCACAGCTCCATATGGATGGGGAGGCCTCACAAACATGGCGGAAGATGAATGAGGAGCAAGGCACATCTTACAAGGTGGCAGACAAGAGAGCTTGAGAGCTTGAGCAGGGGAACTGCCCTTTATAAAACCATCATATCTCATGAGACTTATTCACTACCATGAGAACAGCAAGGGAAAACCCACCCCCAGAATTCAGTTACTTCCTACCAAGTTCCCCCCATGACACATGGGGATTATGGGAGCTACAATTCAAAATGAAATTTTGGGGGGGAAACGGCCAAACCATATCACATTCTCTATATTTTTACTTCTGTTTTGTAATTAATTTAAAATTTTATTATTTTTTAAAACTTGATCTCTTTGGTTGTTCTTGCCAATGAATTAAATAATATAGAAATGTTATTTTATTTGATTCCCTTTAGTGCTGCCAGTATTTATCCAAACTTCAAGTAATCATTTTTCATTTGTTCATTTATTCAAACTCCACTCAGGAACAGGAAGCTTTTTCTTTTCCACCTTCAGGCTCTGGAGTATGGTAATATTCTTCCCTCTCTGCTGCTGTCATCATTTCCTCTCCTAGATTTTCTTTAGCCCACACCAAAAACCACATGGGATTTATTCTTCCAGCATATTTCTTTTGCGTGGGGAAGGAGGTATGGCCAAACAAAAAAAAATTATGAACTTCAGAGGTAGTTCTGAATTCAACTTTGGCTCTAACAGTTACTTGCTATATGACTCTTGCGTTCATGGATTATCCTCTCAGACCCTCATGATGAAATAGAGGCAACACATGCTTAATACCTGATGTAGTGGATGCTTCCTTCAGCTGACTTGTATTCCATTTATACTCATGTTCCTGCAAATGACACATGCCAACAGCTTCCCACTGCAAGTATTTGTGACTGTTCCTTTTCTGGACACAGAGAACAGGCCAGAATTGCCATGGGCTGTGAGGTTAGAACCCTTGGGACAGCATTCTGCCAGTAGTGAACAGAATTTGGAGAATAAATATCTGACTTCCTTGGCTATGGGGATGGATAAACACTGAAATGTGCTCCATACCATCTCACAGAGGTCCTAGTGGGATCAAACTCCTGTTTCATATCAGTAGCCTGCCCATTAACACATCCTGTATCAGTCCCCTTTCTTTCTCTCTCTCATTTCCTACTTACTTCCTACTCACCTGGAATCACCTCCCAAGCCAGTTATATGTGCCCACATCCTTGTCTTGGGTCTGCTTCTGGGGAACTCATCTAAGACACCTGCTGATATAGTTTAAATGTTTGTCCCATCCAAACACCATGTTGAAATGGGATCCCCTATGTTGGAGATGGGCCTGGTAGGGGGCGTTTGGGTCATGGAGTCATGGGGGCAGACTCCTCATGAATGGCTTGGTGCATCCCCATGGTAATGAGTGAGGTTTCACTCTATTAGTTCACATGAAAGCTGGTTGTTTAAAAGATCTTAACATCCCTCTCTTGCTTCCTCTCTCATCCTGTGACATGCTTGCTCCCTCCTTGCCATCCACCATGAATTTAAGCTTCTTAAGACCTCACTAGGAGCTGAGCAGATGCTGGTGTCTTGCTTGTGCAGCCTGAAGAACTGTGAGCCAATAAACCTGTTTTCTTTATAAATCTCAGGTATAAATACCTGAGACTTCTTCTAGGTCTCAAGTATTCCTCATTAGCAACACAAAACAGACTAATACCTGTGCCATGTAGCACTAACCCAATAAGTGGTGGCTATGAGTAGTGCCACTGAAGAAAAACACACCAACCTTTAATTTGATGAGCTGTTGACTCAGCTATAAGAAATAACACTGCATTTACAGTAACACCACAAGAGTGAAGATGGAGCTGAAGCAGAATCTGGCAGGAGATAGACACACACACACACACACCCCACACACACACATGCACACACACCCCACACACACACCACACACCTGAAAGGAACAAGTACAAAAAGAACAAGGAACTGCACTGGTTCTGAAGAGGTAGCCAAGGGGTCAGGTGGAGATATTGCATGTCTATTTTTAAGCCAGACCAGAGTTAGGACCTGCACTCTCCAAAGGAGGGGATGAATATAGTGGTGAGAAATCCGGAAGGCAGTTTATACTCAGGAATTAGATGAACGGGCAGGAAATTGTCCATAACAACAAGACCAGGTTCAAGGCTGTCAGGTTGGAGTATGGGAAAGACTCTGCTTATGGATAATGACGGGTACCTCCTTCCAAATATCTACAGAATATCAAAATGAGTATCTATATTTGTATTAGTCTGTTTTCATGCTGCTGATAAAGACATACCTGAAACTGGGCAATTTTCAAAGGAAAGTGGTTCAGTGAACTTACAGTTTTACATGATTGGGGAGGCCTCACAATCATGGTGGAAAACAAGAAGGAGAAAGTCATGTCTTAAATGGATGGCAGCAAGCAAAGAGAGATCTTGTGCAGGAACACTCCCATTTTTAAAGACATCAGATCTCATGAGATGTATTCACTTATCACGAGAACAGCATGGGAAAGACCCACCCTCACAATTCGATTCTCTCTCACTGGGTCCTTCATACAACACGTGAAAATTATATGAGCTACAAGATGAGATTTAGGTGCGGACACAGAGCCAAACCTTATCACTACTGTTTTATTTGCCTTGAACTCATCCCCTCCTTACCTCTGCCATTTTCTTCAGGGAAATCCTCCTCTCAACCAGGCAATTTGGGCGGGAACTCAAGTCTTTTACAGATTCCTACTCTTTGAATGGGCAAGAATATTTTCCTGCAGTTTTTCCATTTGAAAGTAAGGGAACAATCATAGTACTTCTTGGGTAGCGAAGGTAAGTGAATCTGGAAAAAAATAAGCCTGGAAGCTAATGGTGACTGTGGTCACTGTTGTGCAAAAGAAAGCAGCTCTTTTATAGGAGGAGAGGGGCAGAGGTGATAATGGAAAGTAGAGGTGTGCATGTGTGTGCATGTGCTTGTATGTAAGTAGAAAAGGAGAATCTCCTTGGCACTGGAGTTCCTGTTTCCTGACACTCAAGGTTCATTAGGGCTGTCTGCTCTCTCTTTCAGGTTTATTTTTTCCAGTAAAGCCTCCCATTCCAATGATACTTCAAACTGGATTCCTATCTTTTGCAATGTAAAGAAACCCAAATAACATATTAATTTATCTAAGGACAAATACCTGGTACAGTTCATCTCCTTTAATCCACTTTGGTAAGAACAACAATCATAAGTAGTACAAAAGGAAGGGTTGAAATTTTAGAAAGAGTAACATTTTAAGAATGCAGGAGTGAGGTTCTAGACTAGAGAGGAAGAGCCATGCTCATGGAGCAACAGAGGTGCCTCGAGCATGGGGTTGAATTTACAGGAAGAGTGTGTTGGGGCAATGCAGGAACCCAGCAGTACAGGATCAAGCTTCTACCAGACAGGAGGCACAGGCTGCTGAAACTCTTTTTGTCTCAGTCAGAATAGCTTAGCTTAGCCTGCAGTTTTTGGTGGTGGTGCGTGGGTGGGGAACTTGTGCTGTGAGTAATTAGGAAAGCAGAGGAAGGAGAAAGGTAGAGGAGGCCAACGATGTTTTTAGAATTTTATTGCTAATTATATTTTTAAAAGTCTCAAGGGATAGGCACTATTCTGAATTATTAAAAAACTGGGCTTCTGTTTGTTCTTCCCAAATAATCTTTTACTTTCAAGTTCTGATTCATAGTAGATGCCCAATAAATATTCTTTTTGTATTACCTAAAATTCTAAGCAAGCTTATTTAACTTAAAGTTAACAGATATATTTATGTCACTTTTAAAACTGTAAAAAATTTCAAATAATTCCAGTTACCACTCCCCCCAAATGCTATTTATGTGAAGGATTTTAGATACAAGTTGATTTGATATTATCCTCACAATTTAGGTGTTATTTCAAACAGTTTATATTTGTTTAGATTTACCACCTATTTTCTCTTTTATGCTCTCATTTTACTTTTACAACTTAGATATTCCTTTAGGATAAGTTTGCTTCTTGAAATACCTACCGTAGATGTTCTTTTAGTGAAGTAGTTAACATGCTTAGTTTTTATTCTCTGAGAACAACCGCCTTCTCATATTTTTATGGATAGTTTCACTGGGTATAGAATTCTAGGTTGCTAGTTTCATTTTTTTTCTTGGTGCTTTAAAGAAATTATTCCACTATCTTCTGACTTTAATTCCATTGTTACTGAAAATTCATCAAAAAGTCTAATTTTTGATAATTGAGAGGTAGTCGATATTTTTTCTCTTGGGCTGCTTTAAGATCTTTCTTTCTCTTAGGTGTTTTGCAGTGTGCCTACCATGTGTTTTTGTGTGGATTTTGTACTATTTACTCTGCTTGAGATTTGTTTGCTTTCTGAATCAGAGGAGTCGTACCCTTTTTCAATCCTGGAAAAAATTTCAACCAATGTCTCTCTTTTGCCATACTATTATGATTAAAAATAAATTATACTTTTTCATTCTACCCTACATGTTTCTCTACCATTATTTCATATTTTCTATATCTGTCTCTTGTTGCTACATGTAAGAGAAAATACTAAATAATTATATATTATGAACATTAAAATACAATACGGTGATTTTGATATTTGCAATTTTTGCCAGTTTGATCCTATAATTTGCTCTTTGTACTAATTTTCCTTCATGGGTACTTTCTTCATTCATATACTTACTGATTTCTCTTTATGATATTGCTCCTTGAAAATTTATCTTTAGGATTTTTTTGAAGCCTGAATTCATAATACATTCTTTCAATGAGATTTTTAAAATTTTGCTTTTATCAAGCTTCTGGAGGAAATATTAAAGTGGAACATTTTACATTAACTTTTTAACTTGGTGTTTCGATGATTAGAAAGTATTTGATTTTTGCTTAAACCTTAGTGTATAAAATCTAGCAGTTAGAAATTTTCAGGTAAAAGTTTTTCACTGTTATGTCTTTTTTTTTTTTTTGAGACAGAGTCATACTCTGTCACCCAGGATGGAGCGCAGTGGCATGATCTCAGTTCACTGCAACCTCCACCTCCTGGGTTCAAGTGATTCTCATGCTTAAGCTTCCTGACTAGCTGGGACTATAGGAATGTGCCACCATGCCAGCCTAATCTTTGTATTTTTAGTAGAGATGAGATTGCACTATATTGGCCAGGATGGTCTTGAACTCCTGACCTCAAGTAATCTGCCTGCCTCAGCTTCTCAAAGTGCTGGGATTACAGGCATGAGCCACCATGTTTGGCCCCGTTACATGTTAAACAGGAAATGCGGACACAAATGTGCATTTCCACTGTCTCTCTGGAGAGGTTTATTTCCCTAGTTCATGAAAGGGTCTTTAATATAGCCATTTAGTTGTTAGGTGTGTCAGTCTGTTCTCACACTGCTAATAAAGACATACTTGAGATTGGGTAATCTATAAAGCAAAAGAGGTTTAATGTACTCACAATTCCACATGGCTCACAATCATTGATGGAAGGTGAATGAGGAGCAAAGTCACATCTTACATGGTGGCAGGCAAGATAGCTTGTGCAGGGGAACTCCCCTTTATAAAACCATCAGATATCATGAGGCTTATTCACTATCACAAGAACAGCATGAGAAAGACCTTCCCCCATAATTCAATTACCTCCTACTTGGTTTCTCCCATGACATGTGGCAATTATGGGAGCTATAATTCAAGATGAGATTTGGGTGGGGACACAGCCAAATCACATAATTAGGGTTTATCTTCCATTTCCCACACAATTGATTAATGAACAGTCAACCTTAAGCTGCCAGAAATCAGCAAACCTCTCCATAGCAAGCATCAGTTTCAACCTTTACCTATTCCTATGGATTCTGATTTTATCATCTTTTCTGATGTCAAAGCAAATGCCTAATTGTCTTGTATATGCACAGTGTTATCTAGCATTTCCAGATGTGCTGTGCACACATGTAACTCTTCCTACCTGGTCCCTCATATTGTCCAAAACAAAACATAAATGCCTCCTAAAACTTACAAAATTAGGCTGGCCATGTTGACTCATGCCTGAAATCTCAGAACTTGGAGAGACCAAGGCAGGAGAATGGCTTGAAGCCAGGAGACCAGCTTGGACAAAATAGTGAGACTCTGACTCTACAAAAAGTAAAAATAAATTATCCAAGTGTAGTCCTAGGCAGTCAGGAGCTGAAGTGGATCCCTTGAGCCAAATAATTTTAGGCTCCAGTGGTCTATGATTGCCCTGCTGGACTCCAGCCTGGGTGACAGTGAAACCTTGTCTCTAGAAACAGAAAGCTCCACAAAATTAACAAAGAAAAAAGTATCCTTAGCCTGGAATATGTTTTGGAAAAAAGAAATATATCCTTTACCAAGTCTCCTACCTACTGTAAGAGGTAGTTGTATGTGGAAAAACTTTTCCTCTTGCAGAGATCCTGGGGAAGGTAGAGGTGAAAAACAGTGAAATAATTTGCTCTGGAATCCTCATCCCTGAAGAAATTAGCATGGGCCCATGGAAGGCTTTGAAAAAAAACTATAGTTTTGACACTCTTGCCATTTCTCACTGTTGCAAAAGGTAGTATTCTTAATCCTTGTTGGATATAGACAGGGCTTTGCTTTGGGAAAAGTACAGCCATGAGCCATTTGGCTGTTACAAAGTAAAACAAGATTTTATTTTGAAATTTGGGACAGTTGGCAGATAAGATCCTCTACATAAATAGGATCTTAATTGTGGTGAGGAGAACTGTCATAAGAGATTATTTGCTGAACTGATTTCCTTTTGGCAAATCCTAGATACAGTTGGTCTTGTCCTGGGATTCGGAGAAGAAAGGTCCCAAGAAGAGGTCTTAAGATATGAGGAGAAGGATCTCAACTATATAGCAACTGGCTGAGTTTAAGGGCAGGAAAGGACTTCATCTGAAAGGGCATGAACAAGAGACAATGGAGAAATGATATCTGACACCAAGCTTTAGGCTTTCCTTTCTTATGTCTCCATTTCCCTTTTGTTGTCTTAAAATACTGAGCAAAGTTGTATTAACTATTTAGGATCTGAATGTGTGGTTAAGTGAGAAAGTTAGAAGACATTGGGAAAGAAAATACAGCCACAGTCCAGAGCACAGGTTGATAACTGACATTTAGTATTTGAAATGAGCTATCCTTAAGAATTCTTGTAAGTATCTCACAGAAGAGTCTGAATTTCCTACAGTTATATAAACATAGTTCGGATTATTTTCCTTTGGGTTTTGGTGAATCATTGACAGACCAAGCATTTTTAGGGATACTGATTCAACTGTACAAGGTGGCTGGTGATAAGAATCAGTGTCCAACTAATTATGGTGCCTCATGGGTGGGGCAAAATTATAAACATTTCTTTTCTTTTTTTTTTTGAGATGGAGTCTCGCTCCGTTGGTCAGGCTGGAATGGAGTGGCACAAGCTTGGCTCACTGCAACCTCTGCCTCCTGGGTTCAAGCGATTCTCTTTCCTCAGGATCCTGAGTGGCTGGGAATACAGGTGCTTGACACCACACCCAGCTAATTTTAGTAGAGACGGGGTTTCACCGTCTTGGTCTGGATGGTCTCCATCTCATGACCGTGTGATCTGCCTGCCTCGGCCTCCCAAGGTGCTGGGATTGCAGGCATGAGTCACTGCACTCAGCCAAGTTATAAGCATTTCTTGAAAGCAGGAACATTCCTTGGGAAAATATCCACATGGCTCTAGGCAGTACCTGCCACTTCTTTTCTCCAGTAAGCAATAATGTTCTTTACGGTTTAAATTGAAGATAATAATAGCATTCGTCTCATAAGTTGGTTGTAAAAATTAAATGCATTTATATGTGCAAAACAGATATAACAATGCTTGGCACACAGTATGTGCAATATAAGTTTTGGCAAGTTACTATTATTATCATCCAGTTTGCTAGGGGATGGGTGTGGGGAAAGGCTGGAAGTTTCTAAGAATCAGATTCTAGTCCCAATGCAGGGACTGATACATTTGTCATGAATAGAGGCAGAAATCCTAGGGGATACACTAGACAAACTGGCCAGGTGATATGGTCTGGCTGTGTTCACACCCAGATCTCATCTTGCATTGTAGCTCCCATAATTCTCATGTGGCATGGGAAGGACCCAGCGGGAGGTAATTGAACCATGGGGGTGGGTCTTTCCCATGCTGCACTTGTGATAGTGAATAAGTCTCATGAAATCTCATTGTTTTATAAAAGGGAGTTTGCCTGCACATGTTGTCTTGCCTGCCAGCATGCCATGTAAGTTGTGACTTTACTCCTCATTCACCTTGTGCCATGACTGTGAGGCCTCCCTAGCCTCATTCACCTTCTGCCATGATTGTGAGGCCTCCCTAGCCATGTGGAACTGTGAGTCAATCAAATGTCTTTCCTTTATAAATTACTCAGTCTCAGGTATGTCTTTATTAGTAGCATGAGAAAAAACTAATACACCAGGGTTGGGAAGAAAATCTGTAACACAGGGACCCTATGACTTCCCAGCTACATGGCAAATTTTGTGAGGACAAGCACTGTATCTTCCTGCTTTATCCTTAGCACCAGCTGAAGAGTCTGGTACATAGTTGGTTATCAGTAACTGTTTGTTGACAGAATGACTGAATGAAATGAACATATAGTTTATTAGTCTGTTCTCACACTGCTATAAAGAAAGACACAAGACTGGGTGATTTATAAAGAAAAGAGGTTAAATTGACTAACAGTTCAGTATGGTTGGGGAGGCCTCAGGAAACTTAATTGTGGCGGAAGGTAAAGCAGAAGCAAACGCCTTCTTCACAAGGCGACAGGAGACAGAGTGAGTGCCAGCAGGAGAAATGCCAGATGCTTGTAAAACCATCAGATCTAGTGAGAACTCACTCACTATCATGAGAACAGCATAGGGGAAACTGCCGCCATGGTCCAATCACTTCCTGACAGGTACATTTCACAACATGTGGGGATTATGGGGATTACAATTCAAGATGAGATTTGAGTGGGAACACAGCCAAACCATGTCATATAGGTTGCAAGTGTTTCCTCCAGGCACAATGAGTCCTAAAGTAACATAGAAAAAAATTTCTAAATCTCACTCCTGGTATGTCTACCTCAGTCTCGTAAGATTGCTGATGCTGTCTTAAGGTTAAAGGCATCCATATGTCCAGGTGATAGGATTTGTGGAAGGTGGCGAAAGCAAAAGTTCCCCCCTTCCTGACTCTCTTACATATCACTCTCTTTTGGATTTTGGAAATCTCTGCTGTGAAGCTTTATTTAATTATTAAATTAATTTTATTTATTTATTTATTTGAGACAAGGTCTCACTCTGTCACCTAGGCTGGAGTGCAGTGGCACAATCATGGTTCACTGCAACTTCCATCCCCCAGGCTCAATGATCGTACTACCTCAGCCGCCGAAGTAGCTGGAATTACAGGAACGTGCCATTATGTCTGCCTAATTTTTAAAACTTTTGTTTTTTAGAGACAGAGTCTTTCTATGTTGCCTCAGCTGTTCTCAAACTCCTGGGCTTAAGCATCCTCCTGCCTTAGCCTCCCAAAGTGCTGGGATTACAGGCATGAACCACCACACCTGGCTGAATCTTACTTTAGGAATAAATTTTTCATTTCTTTTATCAGAAATAAGGTAACTGGGCCAGGTGTGGTGGCTCACGCCTGTAACCCCAGCACTTTGGGAGGCCGAGGAGGGAGGATCATGAGGTAAGGAGTTTGAGACCAGCCTGGCCAATATGGTGAAACCCTGTCTCTACTAAAAATACAAAAACAAAAAACAAAAAACAAAAAAAAAAAACTAGCTAGTCATGGCAGTGCATGCCTGTAGTCCCAGCTACTCAGGAAGCTGAGGCAGGAGAATTGTTTGAACCCAGGAGGTGGAGGTTGCAGTGAACCAAGATTGCACAACTGCACTCCAGCCTGGGCAATAGAAGGAGACTCTGTCTCAAAAAACAAAAACAAAAACAAACAAACAAAAAAAGTAAAAAAAAAAAAGAAAAAGAAATAAGGTAACTCAACCTTTTTTAGATTAGATGTCACACTGATTTGTTCAGAATAGCCTTAGTTTGTTTGTTTTTGATTTGGCATGGATTCTGGTAGATCCCTAAAATCTCTTTACATATGTGGATATCTCCTCTTTTATTATAAGTCATCTTCTATAGTGAAGAGGGTGCATTCATTTGGACTCCCAAAACTTGACATAGTTTATTCTTTTCCCAGCTCTCAATGATTTCAAAGCACTGTATCATTTATGCCTCCTGGGAGTAGGCTTGTCAGTCATGACTAATTGGGCTAGAAAAAGAACCAGGAGGAAGAGGGCTACTCAAAGTTGATCTCCAAGAAATTTGAAACTGGGACTTAGATACAGCTGTCAACAGTCTCTGAAAGTCATTCAGAAGTAAAGCTATGTAAATATGTAAGCATACATACATACACACTCTCTCTTTCTCTTTCTCTCTCTCTCTCTCTCACACACACACACACACACACACACACACACACACACACACACGCTGCTTGGGCTTCTTCAGCATTCAAGTTCTTGGTCCTACTCTCTCACATCCTTCAAATAGTACCAGGTTTTGGCTTAAAAGAGAGATTTGTTTTTGTTACTTGCAGCTATAGAGGATTTGACTAAGGTGCACTCTGCAATGCTAATATTGAGAACACATTTCTTGCTCTTTTTGATGACACCCTCTCTTCTTCCTGGCAAGCCTTTGTCAACCTTGATCCTTCTGCAGAAAGATGTAGTGCACTTTCCACTCATCTCCTTCCCCATACCCTACCTCTTGCAAGTCCTTTTCTGTTTTTGATCTGGCTTGTTCTCTTTAAGGACATCTTAAATATATATATTAACAATCAGTTTCCAAACTTTTGACTTCACCTCTTATGCTGAGCTGATATTAGGATGCTCTGGACACCGGTGGCTATGGCTGTGACCTAAGAAGCCTCCCTGCCAGCTTGTAATTTGTTTCTTCCCTCTACCTCTTTAAGCCTCCTGGCAGACTTCCTTTTTCTGTTTTAATGTGCCTCTGCTTCGGGACATTTGCTTCTAGTCATAACTGAGTGGCTATATTGGTCTAATCTTCCCACTGAAAATAATTATAAAGGCCTGAGAAGATAAATAAAGCAAGTATTTGAAGGTATCTGGGAGTAACCAACACAGAAAAGAACGTGGGGCTATGATTACTGAGAGGAGGGAAGCAACGGAGGTAAGCGTTGCATTCACTCCAAGGTTTATTTTTTCCTGAAAGCATTTTCTAGTTTCAGCAGAAAGCGGCAGTTCCACTGGGCTGTGCAACAGAGGTCCCAATTTAGAATTTCTAAAGCAAACAGGACTGAAGGGGCAAAATCTTTGATGGAAGAAAACCATAGAGAATTGAGCTTAAAAAAAAATCATGCTCACAATTTCCCTCTTACACCATGGAGGAAGAAATTCCAAGCAACCCAGCAAAAACAGCAACTGAAAACCTAAATTGCTTAGTAGATATTTCCATAGCTGTGTAATGCTAGAGAGCCAGAGGTTGAAGTCCAATTCCTGCCGTGGTGGGTTGGCTCTGGCAAACATACCAGGCTTTCAGTAGAGATCCCAAAGGGGTCGTGCCATAGAAATAAGGGCAAAATTGAAATAGACTAGACCCCAAAAAAGCCTAAAACAACCCTTGACAGGATCAAGGTGATTTGCTGATACTTTACAGACCTGCCAAATAAAATTCAACCCTCTTTGGAGGAACAGGGCATCATTCTGTGCCCCTGCAATCATTCATATAAAATGAAGGCATTTAATAAAAAACTGTCACGCAAATGGAAAAAAAAAAGACCAACAGACTGTATATAAAAACACAAACAACAGAAACAGTCCTGTGGGTGATTCAGATATTAGAGTTATCACATAGAAACTAAAATAGCTATAATCAGTATGGCCAAGAAAATAGATGAGAAGATGGAGAATTAAAATCTATTTTAAAAAGACAGAAGAAACCTGGAACCTATTTTAAAAAGTCAAACTGAAATTCTTGAATTAAAATATATAATAACTGAAATGAAGAATCCAATAATAAATCTAATTAGACAATTAAATGTAGAAGAACCAAGGATTAAAAAACTGAAAGTTGGGTCATTACAAAGAAAATGAGGATAGAAAATTCAGTAAAATGCATAAGATGCATATGTGATATGGCAAAAAGGCTAATATACATATTATTGGATTTCCAGAAGTAATATTCAGAGAAATACAAAGAAAACCACACCTGATTACAACAGAGTCAAACTGCTAAAAACTCAGAGACAGAAAGTCTTAAAAGCAGCCAGAGGAAAAAAAAAATGCATTATTTTCAAAGTAGCAACAATATGCTTACAGTTGACTTTTCTATAGAAATGGTAGAAATTAAGAGATAATAAAATAACTATAACAAAAAATCTTTAATAAATAAAACTGAAATAATGATTTTCAGACAAATAAAAACAGAGAATCAGTTGCCAGCAGATTCGTACTAGAAAAAATATTTAAGCAAAATTTTCAAGTGGGAGAAATGTAATTACATACAGGAAAAATGAATGTGCACAAAGGAATGAAGAATACTGAAGAATGTAAATGTGTAGACAAGTATAAATGAATACTGATTGTTTAAAACAATAGTAATGTCTTGTGGAGTTCCAGATAGAAAGATAGATAGATAGATAGATAGATAGATAGATAGATAGATAGACAGATATTGAGATATAATGTATGCCAAAAATAATGCAAAAAGTGGAAAAATAAAGTTAAACTGTGGTAAGGTTCTTGTATTTTTCGAAGGGACTAGTGAAAGTATTAATTGAAGTTAGATGCATAAGTCAGTAATTCAAAGTTAATGCCTAGAATAATAACACAAATGTCCAACTAATAAACCAATAAAGTTTCTGTTTGGAAGCATGCCCAGGCTACTGCTGAGATTTACTTGAGGTAGTTGCAGTGTCAAGCCTCAATAACGCTCAGTGAGAAAGACATGCTATGATGTGGAGAGTCTATGTCATTGGTTCATTGTAAAATCATGAATATTTGGAGTCATAAGTCATATATTTTCTCACACAAAGTTCTGCTCTTTGGGGAACAATTGTAATTTTCAGTAATATATAGAACAAATAGGATGGGCCCAAAATAGAAAGAAAGACCCATTGGAAGCTTATTGCAGAAGTCCACAGTAAAGATGCTGAGGCTCTTAATTTGAGGAAACTGGGTGCTCTCTGGTGGGAATGGTCTAGTAGCAATGGGATGTGAGTCTGAAATTCAGGTGAGACCTACTTTCCCTTATGCTTATTCTGATGCATGGGAAATAATTGGTGCTTTTCCCTGCTAAACTCTGAAGCTCCTCTCTCCTTGTTCTGCCATCAGGGATAGCTCCAGACAGCCACTAAATGCAGACATTCCCAGGTGAGAATCAGGTACCCGCCTCCAGGGGGTCTGTAATATGCTCTCTGAGGGTTCTTTTGAAAGCCACATTTCCCGTCTTCCCCTACTCCCAAATGCACACATGCACACACACTTGGTTTAAAGTTGTGAGAAACCATTGCCCTCCCATTACCCTTTCCAAATAAGTTTACTTTCAGCCTTCTGTTAGTGGATCTTGGCTTTTCCTAGCCTGGAGGTTGGTGAGGGACTAAAGGTTGCATAATAATTTAAAAGCTCTGCACATATGGCTTAGGATCTGTGCCTAGATTGAGGAGCAAGAGAGCCCACTTTTGGCCTTCTCAACTGAAAAAAAGAGGGAGGGAAATCTCATGTAATATTCTGCTCCAGGGCTGGGCACAGTGGCTCAGGCCAGTAATCCCAGCACTTTGGGAGGACAAGGTGAACAGATCACTTGATGTCAGGAGATTGAGACTAGCCTGGCCAACATGGCAAAACGCTGTCTCTACTAAAAACACAAAAAAATTAGCCGAGTGAAGTGGCACACACCTGCAATCCCAGCTACTCAGGAGACTGAGGCAGGGGAATTGCTTGAAGCCAGGAGGCGAAGGTTGCAGTGAGCTGAGATTGCACCACTGGGCAACAGAACGAGACTCCGAAAACAAACAAACAAACACACACACACACACACACACACACACACACACACACACACATTCTGCTCCAGTGAGGCATTGTTATTTAGGTCTCTCTCATTCAGACATGTCTGTGCAGTGTGCCAATAATACAAGCATTCCCCTGGATTTTCCTAATTTGATCATCTGCGCTAAGGTAAGACAGTGAAAATTAGAAGGTTGCATTATCATTCTCCATTTGCAAAGTAATTTAAATGTTCTAATTCATTGTTCACATTTACTAGCCTTTATGATCCTCATCATAACCCTATGAGATAGAAAGAGAAATTATGATTGTTTCCTGTATTTCAGATTTGGTTAGCACATTTCAGAATGCTAAGAAACATGTGTCAGGTCACACAGAGATAAGACTCTCAAGCGGGTCTGCCACCTTTTGGGATTTCCAGTTAAAGACCAAATGGGAGAAGTGGCTTAAACAATCAATCTGGCTGAATATAATGTGGCATTATCATGAAGGTCCCATGATTTCTGTTTGCTCAGTGGTCCTCCAAACCCGCATTTATTGGGATTCAGCTGTATTGCCTCTTTTCATATTTGAGCTCAGGACCGCTAGCGTTTGTAGTTTCATGTTTTAGTGATCACTTTCTCCTGTCCATCCACTGTCACGTCCCTTTTGTAATGGTTCTTCGATTTTAAAGTTCTGCTGTTTTAAGAAAATATAGTTTTATAGGGTATTTTTCCTCTTGGGTATTTATTCCCAAGGATATTCCATTTGGATATGGTATTTATTCCTCTTGGCTATTTTTCCTCTTTAAAAACAATTGCCATTCATTATGGCAATTCCACTTATACTCCCTAGATATAACCACTGTTAATATTTTAATGTATGTCACTTTAGTCTTTTTTTCTGCCTATATTACATTGTATTTTACATGTATACATTTCTTACAAAGTTTAGATCATTTTTTGCAACCAAATTTCTGTTAAAAAACTTATGAACACTTTTCTATGTCATTAAATATTCAATATTATTTTAGTGTTTATAATGGTAAAGAAAATACATCATCTTATCTATTGTTGGATCCTTTTCCCCCAATTTTTGCTGATAAATGATCAAGTAGTGAGCATCTTTCTATACAGATCCTTAAATTCTTAACTAGATGAAAAATTATTTCATCAGGATACATTTATAGAAGTAACTTTCTCAAGAGGGAGGCAATTTAAAAAATTTTTCATGCAATTGCCAAATAAGTCTCCAGAAAGGTAGTAGCAATTAATAATCTTATCTGGTTTATTTGTTAAGTTCTTGCTCTGATATATTTCTCATTGCAAAGCTCTGCAATGATTCTTATTATTTTCTCCATAAAATGATTAGATGAGAAAAGTGAAGGGGCATTAAAAGAGCAAATAGGAAAACTTATTTTTCGGTCTCCTGCTTTTGGCTGTCTCTGTGAGACACTCTCCTGAGTTGATGCTACAAGCCATCTTTCAACTTCCTAAGGCCAGTTCTTGATGCTTCATTCAGGGTTGTTTTTTTTTTTTTTATGTGAAGGCTTATATGAATATGAAGAACAGTAAGCTCCAAAGATGTTTTTTCACTTCATGTGGTTTTTCTACAGAACTCCCACAGGTCAAGAGCTGCAGTTCTCTGCAGTTGCCACTGAGTGTCAGGCAGGGAATAGTCTATCGCACATGTTTTGATTTTTTTTCCAGATTTGTAGCCTCTTTTACGTGGAAATGTTCAATAAGATAGCACATTAAATGAACACTCAGTGAACTTTCTGTTACATTCCTCTTTCACTCTGGAGAAGAAAACAGCAATCTAATGCTTTTTTCCTCAAAATTAAAAAAAATCTTTCTATTCACAAAAATGTCTGTAATAAGTCTCATTTCTTCTTGTTCGGTTACTTGACATTTTAACTACTTTTCAATGATATCTTGATTGTAGTATTTATATTTACAAGGAAGATGCTACAAAAGATCTCTGGTTGAATGCAAATCAAAGTCAGAACGCTCCGAATTAATAAAGAAAATTTTGTGAAAGTAAAATACTAATTCAGCTCCAACTATAGATGGAAAGGACTAAACAAAAACTACCCTTCCATCACACTCAAGGATTTCCTATTAGATCATGCCAAAAATATAGCGTTGTCAAGCAGCCCATAAAACACAAGATTTAAACTTAAACAATTATGGCTCAACATAGCATTGTAGTCAACAATTTAATAATTAACATTTTCTAGGACACGTGAGAACCCCAAAGTTATTTCCTGCTGCTTAGAAGTATTTTCTACCTAGATCAACTTCTAATTTCAGTTTGGAGAGGTTCACGATTATGGAAATTGTGGAATATTTATTCTTTCAGAGACATCCAGAGAAGTTAAAACATTTTGACCAAAGAATCAACCAGCCTGTGGAGTTAAATGTATTCTGTGATTACTATTTACTTTACAACATACACAGATCTATTTTAAGGTTTAGTTTTGTTATTGATTGAATTGTGTTTACCCAAAACAGATGCATTGAAGTCTTAAACCCCAGTAATTTAGTATGTGACCTTATTTGGAAATAGAATTATTGTAGGTATAGTGAATTAAGATGAGGTCATACTGGAGTAGGGTGAACCCCTAATCTGGTATGATTGTGTCCTTATAAGAAGATAGCTGGGTGAAGACAGATGCACACAAGGAGAATACCATGTGAAGATGAAGGCAGAGAATGGAACTGCAAGCTCAGAAACACCACAGATTGCCAGCAAACCACCAGAAGCTAGGAAGAGGCAAGGAAGGGTTTCCCCTACAGGTTCCAGAGAAAGCATGGTTCTGCTAACACTTTGATTTCAGAATTCCAGCCTCTAGACCTATAAGACACTAAATCTCTATTGTTCTAAGCCACTTAATTTATGGTACTTTATTATGGCAACTCTAGGAAACTAAGTTTCTTCAGCACCATGCAAATTCATTAAATCTGCTTAAAAATATACCCATTTATGAGTTAGGAAACTAGTTCAAGAGCTTGCTGGGATTAATGATTCATCACGTATAATTAACACAAATAAACATGTAGTCCATATTTTACAAATAGCACTAAATGACATTCTTAATTTGTTTTGTGATGACATAACTTCATTCTCCCATGGATTGCCATCGTATGGTGGTGGGAACCAACAGCCCCGGAGAGTGCTCCAGATGGTGGGGCATCTATTTGGTGCATATTTAGGATTGTCTGTCCACATGCTAGTAAATCTCTGAAGACAACCAAAGCCTTTGGAAGGCCTTGTGAGCCCTTGAGGACTGATATATGTGAGAAAAGCCTAGACCAAATGCAGTGCTAGGATCATGTCACGTGCACGAACCAATGTCTCCAGTAGAGACTTGAACTTAGAAGATGCCCCCTAAATATCTGTTGAATACAATTTAAAAAGATGTTAATTAGAAAAATATTTCATGGAGGTAAAACATTTTAATTAATTTATTCACTAAGTATGTATTGAGTATTATAAATTTTTTGGCAAAAAAAAACAAACCATGACACCATTTTAGAACCAAAAAATTGGAGAGAGGGGAAGGATTGTACTGGAATAGCTACACTTAGTAACTCGACTCCTGTGTCAGGAAAGGCCACCTTTGATCAATAAATACTTAATAATTTGCTGTCTAGAATTAGTTGTGATGTATAATTTAACAGTGGGATTTCACCATTATTTTAGATAAATAGAAATTACAGATATTATTGTATCATTTCATAATGTCATTGTAGTCCATGCATTTTCAAAGTGTTGGTATTAAAAAAGAATTCCAATCAAACTCCATTTCCTGAACCTTACATTGTAAAATCTTAGCCAGAAATAGTGAGTGTATCTTCCACTCTATGGAGTAAAGATAAAATGAAAGTATTAATTTTTCCGCTAGTGGGATGGTTGTAGGTGTGAAAGATCTGAATTTTTTTTCAAGCAAAGGATCCAGATAAATCCAGATTATTATCTTCATCACAAAGGCAACCATTTATGGAGGATTGACAATATGCACGAATACACAAATGTGCATGATACCGGTTTATTTTCACCGCAGCAAACTTATAACTTCACCTTATAGCTTCAAGGTGGTTATAAGGTGAACAGCAAACCCTGAGAGGTTAGTAACTCACCAAGGTCTGACAGCTGGTGCATGTTACAGCAGAGATGTGAGCAGGCATTTTAACTCTAGAGCCGTGAGCATTTATTGTGCACCTACTGTGTGCTGAACATACCACCATGAACAAGACAGGATGCATGGCGGGGGCAAGGGTGTTGGAGCTTATAGTTTAGGAAGTCTTACCATTACAGTATAGATTATTTCCTTCTCTTGAATTTTTTTTCTTTCTTTCACTTTGTAAGCTGTCTCTTGTTTCCAATGCATCATCAGCAACTTCATACATTTGGGTGGTTTACATAGTTAAAATATCAGGTGCTTTGGGAGCATAATTGTTTGTGGGCCTCTGACTGAGGAGTTGATGGCATTAAACCTTGGATCTAATTTGTTCAGACTACATACAGTTCATTCACAAAGCAAGAAGCACCATCTGACTAATGTTTTGCACATATCATTTCACTTCCAAATGTCAAGTACTATTTTTTTAAAACTGTAAAGTAGTTAACAACACACTAAAAATCCTTCAAATGTGTTACAGTTGAGGTATTCACATGCACATAAGTTGTGGCAGCATCTTACTCACTTTTCACATGTTTGACAAACATGGTTTTACTAGCAAGTTACAGCTCACTAAAACTGACCTTAATTTTGAAAGGCTCACATGCACATTTCTTCACAATGGGTCTTTGTCCAATATACACAGAGTTATATGGTTGCTTTTTTCACAATTGGCAGGCAAGAATTCTGCTCTCATTTAGGCCATTTTTAATCCTGAACTTGCCTTCCCATTTCCAATGCCGGTTCCTTCTTTTCCATTATGAGTTCAAATCTCACTGAGAGGGTGAATCTTCAACTCTTAAAAAGCATTTCAAACCATGGCCAGGGGTGGTGGCTCATGCCTGTAATCCCAGCACTTTGGGAGACTGAGGTGGTGGGTTGCTTGAGCCCAGGAGTTTCAGACCAGCCTGGGCAACATGGCAAAACACTATCTCTACAAAAAAAATGCCCAAATTAGCCCCATGTGGTGGAACATGCTTGTAGTCCCAGCTACTTGGGAGGCTGAGGTGAGAGGATTTCTTGAGCCTAGGAGGCAGAGGTTGCAATAAGCCAAGATCATGCCACTACATTCCAGCCTGGGTGACAGAGCAAAGTCCTATCTAAAAGAAATAAAAAAATTAAAATTAAAAAAGAAAGGCATTTCAAGCCAACTGATGCTCACTTTGTTTATGGAAACAATGTCCCTCTCAACAAAAAGGTTTTGGGTTCCAGCCAAGGATAACTGTATTTTTACTGGAATACCAAACATTGCATTATTATTGTCCTTGAAACTGGCTCTGGTACACAGTTTGTCTGTCAGATCCTCTTTGGGAGCATTTACTTGACTTGGTCCAGTGTCACTTCTTTCCCTTGGTCTACTGTCTTTCCCTCTCCAGCGTGGCTTTCCAGATGGGGATCTCTGCATTAGTAACGTGATGATTTTGTATGGTCAGTAGGAAAAGACCCAAGTAATTACATTTAAATCTATAGAAATATGCCAGGAAACTTGGTGAGTTTTCTGGAAAATCCCAATTGTGAATGATACCATCATCTTTTTCCAGGATCTGCCCGATTCCCATTGGCATTCAAACCTCCACTGTGCATATTTACTTGCATTTGGACCTAGCAACACCTGATTCTTAAAATTTTCTCCCAAGTTAGAGTAGAAGTAGAAAAGGGAGTAATTTTTTCATTGAAAATCATAAAAAGAGGGTGGTTAATGAAATCCTTTTGCTCTTAGCATCACTAAATTTAGGACTAAGAACAGCCAATTTTCTAACAATTTAGCACATTTCTTCTTTCAAGTCAAAGAGCACATCTGATCTATCTTTAATGCAAAGTTTTTAATGTAAGGCCGAGCATGCTCTGGCACTCGCTACCTGGGGCTGCCTGACTGACCACTCTACAACTGTTTGACTGAGGTTGCCAAGAAGGTTTGGCATACTTGTCCTCAATTAACAGATTGGATAGCTGCTAATTATCTGGATGAGGGATTTGGCTCCCTGAGCTTGCCTTTTCCAGCAAACAGGAAGAAAAGATTCCACCATAGTGTTCAAAATTATTGGAATTTGTCCCCTAAGGCCCACCATGATGTCACACTGACATTTTCTCACAAGTAACTTTTAAGCTAAATTTGGAGTTTAGAGAATTAATCTGGTGGATAAAATAAAATGGCTTAGTATTGAGGAATCATGCATCTGAATGGTCTCATTGTGATGCAGACTTTAGCAATGCATGCTTTGGTAAATGTCATTTTTAAGATATTTATAATCTTCATGGTGAACTACTGACAATCCATTGGTAGACTTTCTACCAGGTGATTGCCCATGACAAATTCTTTCTTTAAACTGGCTTCATTTGCAACCCGCTGTACTTCTGATGCCTAACTATGTGAGGGCCCACCCTTATCAGTAACACAAACTAATTTCATATTAGTGCAACAACATTGCAGCACAAAAGGGAAATTTTTAGCCAAAATGTAGAATACAATGCACATAAATAAACATTATACAAAAGTTAACTTAAAATCCCATTTGTTTAAAATTTGTATTGCACATTATTTTTAAAAACATTCAATTGATGTTGTTAATAAGTATAGTGATGAACACTGTCCTTTAATGACCAAGAATCTGGTTAAGTTTCAGAGACTTCAATGTAAACATTAATTTTCAACATAGCTTACCAAAGTTTTGTTGGAAGATAAATGATTAGACCAACTGTATATCAATTTCAGCCTCTGAAAGCTTTGTTTCGTAAGACAGGTGAAAAGAAAATAACAAGAACAATGACAAAAATAAAACAAAATGACAAAAACCAGCTAGAATATTGATTATTTAGGTTGAGCATGGTCTACGTCCTCACCATGTGACCAAGGACAATTACACCTTTTATGCCTCAAGATTCTCATCTGTAAAATGGGGATTATGATAATCATTTCAATCTCATAGATTCTCTATGAGGATTAAATAAAGTGCTTAGGGTAGTGTATGCTACCATTAATAAATGTTAGCTGTTATTAATTAGAGATATTTCAGTCGTTTAATTCACTTGTCTATTGAAGTTCTAAACGTACATGTGTGGCAGGTTGCCCAATGAAGGTTTTTTAGAAGGTTGCTGGCAATTTCTGTTTCTAGAGGTGAAAATATTATATCTACTAATAATATTGATAAATATTATTATTTGATGACTATCAAAGATGAATCACTTAAACAAATAAGGCTTTTTGGAGACACTGAGCCGCTGTGCCCCTGGTTAACATGTGTTCTTCTTACAGGGGTAAATGGTGCACATCATAGTCTGTGGCTTTCAAGGTGGAAGAAAAAATGATTGCCTTAAAAATTTTAAGACTTAGATTAAAATTCTGGTGTTCCACATGACTTAAAAATCCTAGGCCTGGAAAATGTATTTGGGACAATTATTTTTGCCTTCTTTAAGCTCTGCAGGCTGTCTGCAGCTGGTGGGTGGGAAGGAGTGATTGCTAGGGAGAGGACTGTGTCAAGTTTTAGAGCAAATAACTGGGGGAGGTCTAGTCCTGAGGTAGGTGCTAAAGTCTCTCTTGACCTAACACCAGGAGAAATCAGTGCCCAGAGCCGTTGTCGTGACTTTGCATGGACATTTGCTCCAGATTTCTCTGAGTGTTCAGTTTTAAGGTACCAACTGGTAGCAATAGCAGTGAAGAATGAGATCCTTTGGTGGCCAACTGAACAGGTGACAGCAACAGTCCAGAGATATTCAGTGGCTTGCTAAATTCATCCAGGTAACCTGTGATAAAGGTAGGATCAAAGACCTGGTTTCATGACTTCCTGTCAAACGCTCTTTCAATTTCCTCCCAAGTAATTTTAGAAATTTAGAAATTTAGAGAGAACTCTAATGTTGATACAACTCTTGAGAATGATTTAACTAGATGCTGATGTTGCAAACATTATCTGTGTACTATGTCTCATTCTTTAATGGTGATGTGCATGCTTCTGGGTAGAAGCTACCTGGTAGAGGGTAGCTTCAGACAAATAAATTAAGAACCAGGCTTGACAACATGTGGAATATGTAATATGCTTTTGTCAACTCCTGCTCTCTAGTGATACCACTTCTGTTTCTGCATACTGACAAAAGCAGAGGACACCAGAGAAACTTGCTACACAATAAGCCAGTCACCCGATACACAGAAGGACAGTTTGAAGCCTGTCTCTCTATAATTAGGGGAGGCAAAGGTGTTTCCAACCTTTTTTATTTTTTAGTTATAAAAATGAATATCTTCAGCTTTCCCCTCCAGCAAAGACTGTCTGTTAATACCCAAACTACTTTCAGATTTATTGTGACAAGTGATACAGTACCATGTTCAAGGAAGAATTTTGGGATGCGTGCCTTGAAAACTTTTTTTTTTGTTGCCCATCTGTTTTGCTTGTCGCAATTCCTGTTTGTTTAAGATGTACGTGTGCCAGAAATGTGGAAAGAATGTGTGTAGCGACAAGTGTTATCGAGCCATTTTCACACTGGACTTATGGGAAGCATGTGCTGCCCATCTGTGAAGTTCTCATTTTATGCAAATTTAGAAAATATATTCTTATGTCATGTTGCCTTAATGCCCAGGGGTAGATTGGAACATACACAAGGAAGAGAGAGACTGGGAGGAAATAACTTCACACCCAGTGATGGGATGGACTTGTTATGACAAAAGGAAGGTCTGAGAGGCATGTTATTTGTCAAAAGGTGGAAGGGAATTTTTCTCTCCAAAAGTGTTGCCTACAGTAAAACAAAATGTCTTTCAGATCAATTTTTAATCTATGAATGAGATTGTAAGAGTTCCTATCTCTAGAAGTTTTGAATGGTAGAGAGAGAGTACATCCTTAGCTGTGGTTTGTTCTTATCTTCTGGAATATTCTGTCAATGGCCTCATATGCTCTGAGTTCCAAAGGAGAACATTTTTAAGGACATCAGTATGTTGTCAGGTCAGGAATTATCTCTGAGGGGTTTTCTCAGTGGATCGTTAAGACAATACCGAGGGTCTTATTTATCTCCATGTTCTACCTTCTCAACATGCATGTCAGGCCAAACTCAATGGAAGTAAGTGGGGAAAGAAACTGCTCTTGGAAAAAAGGCTTGGGGAGATAGCGGGGTTAGAGAAGCTGCCTGCAGTTCTGACTGCTTTGTGGGTTGTCCTGAGACTGAATCAGGTGAAGAATCTGGTATGCTAAGAGGACTTGTTTCATCAGCGTCCCCACGTTCATGGTGTTGAATGGAAACATCTCTCCTTATGCCATGTCAGCATCATTATAAGCACTCGAAATTTATCTAAATCTAGTCTCAGTTTTCAAGAAAATAACACAACATAAAGCTGAATATAAATAAAATTTTTATATGGCTGTGACAATCAGGCCCCTAAGAAACAGATGATGAATGGGGTCTCAGAGAAGGAGCTCAAATGATGGGGTAGGGTTAGTAGCATTCTGGCTGCTCAGAGCTGGTGTCCTAAACTCAGAGTTCTAAGCATGGACCAGGGCAGGCGTCATGGGTGTGCGACCTGTGCAGTCACACAGCACCCCAAGCTTAGAATGGTCCTGAATTGACTTAATGTTCTTCTGTCATCTTAAAGTTCTCAATAGTTTTTAAACAGGGTTCCCAGCATTTTTGTTTTGCACTGCGCCCCAAAAATTATGTAGCTGGTCTTATTGATGGCAAAAACAAGAAAATACTTACAAACTCAAGTAGAGCTTGAAGAGAGTTCAGGCTGAAAGGTCAAACCTGAAGAACAGAGAGGAAGACCAGGTATAACCAAGGGTTTGCTTCCACCTGGCTCCCTCAGCAATACTCTGCATCCTCTAATACATAGTGTGACCTAGAGGTTGCAGCCATGACTTTCCTATGTGGGCTTCTTGGGACCCATCCTCACAATTACAGACTCCTCCTAGTTGCTCCGAGCTGGGACACCGACCACTGCCTATTTAGCTGCTGGTGATTGCCTGGAGCTCCTCAACACAATCGCCTCTGTTAAATGTTGACTTCTGACACGAGCTGTAGCAGAGAAGCCCATGTGGAGAAGACCCCATTTTTCCCTGCCTCCAAGGGATACCTCTTGTCACTGTCCTGCTCCTAACTTGTTTCTCGTGGCTGTTAGACTCCCAATCTCTACTTCTTTTGATTTGTCATCAGAATCTCTTCCCAGAAATGGAAAACTCTATCCCCTCTTGTAAGTATTGTTCTCATTCAGGATTTATGCCTCATTTCTATTAGTACATTATTTAAGTCTGAGACATTTAGTCCAAAGAAATTATCTGCGGGATTTCAGCAGAATTGTCACTGATTTCGCCTCAAGTGAAAGTAAAGTTGAAAGTCCAGGGTGATCTGGGGCCCTCCCAAGTAAATCTGCTCAGTTGTTTGAATGTCTGGCCAGTGCATTCTTCCTATAGTCCAGTGAGTAGTTGTTTAACCAAATGTATGTACCTATATACCAAGGACAGACACTACTTCTCAAGACAGTACATTTGAAACTCTTAAGGGTTAAACATTCTGACCATGGCTCCATAATTTGCAAGGTGCTTCTCTTTAAATGGAGTCATTTCTTTCTTTTTTTTTTTGCATTATTGTGTAGTATGTGGTTGTCTTCTTTCATACATTCAAACGGTTCCTTTTTTAACCATTTAGACCATTCCTTTTCAGGCCTACCAGGAATAAAAAAGACTCAGTTCATCTGTTACTCAGTCCACCCACAAACAAATATTTATTTGATTCTATAGATATTGGGGATAAAAGTATGAACAAGTCAGACAAATTCTTTCCCTCTAGAAACTTGAATTTCTGAGCTGAAAAGAGGTAATAAACATATTTACAGAGAAATATGAAATAAAATGTCAGGTACATTTAAATGTTTCACAGATTGTAAAATATGATAATGCTGTAGCAAGTGATTGGGTTGTGCTTTAGCTCAGGGGGTCAACAATGGCCACCCAGAGAAAGTGGCATTCGAGTGGAGACCTGAAGCCTGGAAAGGATGCACCATGTGACAGTAAGGAGCAAAACCATTCAATTGCAAGTGCAAAGACCCTGAGCTAGGATTAGGCTTGGCCAGGATGAAAGACAAAAAGATATATGTAAAGGGATCCCTGCCAATGAGATGAGGTGGTGAGGGGAAACTGAGGAGGTCAGCAAGGCATGTAGGAGCCACATTATATAGGTCCTGCTGTGTTGTGGGGAAAAGTTAGGTTATTATTCCACATGCAGTGGGGACTAATCAGAGGTTTGATGTAAGTAGGTGGCATGATCTATTTAAATGCAACTGCCCTGACAACTGTGTGGAGGATAGACCATGGGGTAGGGAGGGCAAAACAGGAGGTGCAATGACCAGCCAGGAAACTGGAGTGAGATGGTGGAAACTGGGACCGTGGTTGTAGCTGTGGAAATGATAAAAGATGATCAGATTTAGGAATCCAGTGTGTTTTGGAACTAGATACAACAGAACTTGTTGGTGGGTTGAGGTGATAAGGGAGGGAATGAGAAGAATCAAGGATCATTTCTAGGGTTGTACCTGAGTCACTGTGGATATTGGTGCTCTTGACCCAGCTGGGGTGGTAGAGGGGTGATGGATTGTAAGGATGGGATGGGATGAGGTATGGAAAATTCAAGAGTTTTTTGTTTAGGCTGTTAAGCTTGAGGTGCCTATTCCTAAGTTCATAAAGGTATGAAACAGTCCGTTGGATATAACTACCTATAACTCAGAACACATGGAAGTTGATGAGTCTCAGAATTGAGCTTCTTAATATCTACTCCTTTGCTACACAGTGACCCAAATATAGCATAAAGATTACCCCTCATAAGAACTCAATTAAATTCTTAGCCAAGATCCTCTATTACCTGTTTAGGGAAGGAGAAGAAATGGGTCACTTTACTCTCTCACATCCACTTATTTCACTTTTCCATGATAAAGAGGTCTCTAAGTGACAGCAGCTAGCTGAGGGATAGCTTGAGATGGAAGTGAATATGGGGACATAGCCATGCCTCGCTGCATGCCTTCAGTTATCATGTCCTGACTCTTTTGCCAGCCTACTGGGTTTGGCTGAGGATGGACTCACTGCCTGAGAGGGGACCACCCAGCTCAGTGCCTGGCACATCTCAAGAGCTCAGGAAACACCTGCTAAATCAATAGTATGCCCTCAAAAACTCTCTCTTCTAATTGAACACGGGGTAAGTTACCTATCATCACAAAGAACCTAGGGAGCCCTGGTCATATTCAGAATCTCTGTATCCATATGTGGAAGTGTGTTGCTACTATTTTTCCTATTATTCATGATTGATTACCCGGTGTGTGATGCATGCTATCGTCCAGGGCCGGGTAGGAGGTGGAGCACACTGGTGAAAGAGGAGAAACGTTTTTGTTCCTGTGCACTTCTCAGTAAGACACTTAAAAATGCATCTCTAGTGAATTTCTGGAGAACCTTCACCACCTCCCCACAAAGGTACTGGTTAGGTATGCCTCCATTAAACAGAAAACAAAATGGACAGAAAAAATGGTACATTTTTTGTTCACAGAAGAAATAACATGTGTTGATAGAACCAAGTTCGGACTCCATGCAACACAAAATTTCCAAAGTCAAACTCCAGTTTTGTTCCATACCTCAAAATGGCACCACATTCTGTCCATTTAAGCCAATGTCTTTAAACAATCCTTGATTTTTTCACTTTTCAACATTTAGTTCACCAATAAATCTCAGCATATAAATAAATCTCAAATATGTTAATTGCTCTCTATTTTATTTCTCCTACTCTTTCTCTACACTGTCATCATCTTTTGCCTGAACTTTAGAAAAATTCTCCTATCTGATCTCCTTGTATTAACTTGTGCTCACCATCATCTAATCCATTTCCATAAAACAGTCAGAGCAATCATAATCATCTGTGCCTCAGTTTCCTCATCTGTAAAATGGGAATACTGATAGTATCTATCTTGAAACTTTCCTGAAAGGATTACACAGGATAACAAAAGAAAAGCACTTAGAACAGTGCCTGCAATGAACAGTTTTGGTTGTTCTTGTTACCATAATTAAACCCTTAAACAGCCTTTTCATTTTCATCTTGTTATGTCTAATTCCCCATTACGAAAAGACAGAAAAACTTTTCTAGAATTGAAATCTGATCCTGTCATTTCATTGTTTTAAAAAATTATTTATTGAAAAATTTTTTTTGTAGAGACAGGGTCTCCCTATGTTGCCTAGGCTTGTCTCAAACTCCTGGGCTCAAAGGGATCCTCCCACCTCAGCCTCCCAAGTACTTGTGATTACAGACGTGAGCCACTACACTTGGCTTGATCCTGTCACTTCAAAAACTTCCCATTATCTTCAGGATAGCCTCAAACTTCTTAGCCTGAGGTACATGGACACTCATTACCTGTCCCTTGTCTACCTCTTTCTCCTCACTTTTTTTTCTAAGTTCCTCCCACTTGTCCCCCATTCTATGCATACACACACACACACACACACACACACACACACACACACCTGCACTGCTCCAAACTCTAGCCATATCACACTTCAATACCAGTTCCAAAAAGGTACCATGTTCTCTCTCATTCTAGGTCTTCGCAAATATTTTTTCATTTGCCTTAAATGCCTTTCCTCGATCTTTCTTCCCTCCCCACCTTCTACACATACACCAGTGTCCTAATTCCTGTGGATAACTTCTACTCAGCATTTAGGACTCCACTTAGTAAGTTCCTGACCACATCCAGCTTTCCCTGAACCTAGCAAGGCCAAGCCAAGTTAGGTTTGCCTCTGGCGTGTTCCCACAACATCCTTTGTATACATCTATAACATAACTTTATAACAGGATATGAAAATGGAAATCTTAGCTGAGACCAAAGAAAACAGAAATAGCATCTTAAAGGAGATATAGAACAGAAACAAAATTTACAACGAGGTAGCTGAAAAACGGTTACCTAACTTTTCAACTCTCTCACCTATATCACTATGAAAGTTAAGAATGAGAGATGATAGCAGAATTGGGGTTTGTAGAGGGTTATACCATAAGTGCAACCTTCTCCACCTAAAGGAGAAAAGAAGGAGGATGGAAGTGAAGAAGGCAAGTGCGTAGATTTCAGAATTTGGATCCCAGCTCTCATCTTATTACTTGCTGTGTGACTTTGAAAAGGTCACTATAGTTTAAAAGAACAAAGTTGACTTAGAGAATTTCAACGGTCTTTTCAAGCTCTAACATCCACAATTCTATAGTTTAGAAAAGGAGGAGAAATGTATATCAATGGCTACCCTAACCCAGAGGATTAGATGAAACAGAATAGGTCATTGGGCTTTTCGAATTTGGGAGACAGCGAGAGTGGGACTTGAGCTTCCTGGAAGAGAGAGAGGCCTTGAGAACTGATTCTTCAATTCTGAATATATGGTTGCCAAGTACAAATGTATACTTTTCATTTCCCTTAGCAAATCTCTGTTCCAGTTACCCTGTGTCGATTTTCTATCACAAGTGTCTCATCCTCAAGCTGTTTTTTTTTAAACTGCTAGGAACTCCCCCTGTAGTGGATTGAATGATGGCCCCATAATGATATATCCACATCCAAATCTCGGGAAATTGTAAATATAATTTATAAAAAGGGTTTTTGCAGATATAATTGAGGAACTCGAGATCATCTTGGATTATCTAGGGGGACCCTAAAGTGAATGACAAGTGTCCTCATAAGAGGAGAAACATGGAGAAGAGGAGAAGGTCATGTGAAGACAGACGCAGAGGTTATGAAGCCACAAGGCAAGTGATGCCTGGAGCCACCAGAAGCTGAAAGAGGCAAGGAAGGATTCTCCCCCAGAGAGAGCCTTTGGAGATAGCACAGCTCCGCCAACACCTTGATTTTGGACTTCTGGCCTCCAGACTGTGAGAGAATAAATTTCCATGGTTAAAGCCTCTAGCTTGGAACTTTGCAACGGTAGCCCTAGGTAACTGGTGTACCCTAGCATATCACCCCTGTGATATGCTTCTGATCAGAGCTTGCATTCTATCTCATGTTTCACTCTACTCATCAAAGCTCAGCTCTCTGGGTGGTATTCCTTAAGGACTCAGCTATGCCTTCTGATAAACCAAGGTTCATCTGCACGTCTTGATAACTGTGGACCATGTCTACATTTCTCTAGAGAACTTCCTGTCTGAAGAAAATAGTATAATATTGTTATAATGCTCTGAATTTCAGAAGCATTTTTAGGAAGATTATCTTATTCCTCCAACATGTCCCATTAGATAAATTAGGAATATTGCCATCCCCATTCTGCAAATGAGGAAACTGAGCAAAAATAGAATAAATGATGTACCTCAGGACACTCAAACATAAATGGTCCATAGAACACTCAAACCTAAGTGCCTTAGTCTATTCCAGCATCTGTAACAAAATGCCATCAATTGGGTGGGGTATAAACAACCGGTATATTTTTCCCCACAGTACTGGAGGCTGGGAAGTCCAAGATTAAGGCACCAACAGATTTGGTTTCTGGTGAGGACTCACTTCCTCCTAGACAGCTGTTTTCCCGCACTAATCTCACAGGTTGGAAGAGCCATGGGTTTCTCTCAGACTCCCTTAATAAGGACACTAAACACTCTCCTGACCTAACTATCTCCAAGTACAAATTTTTACCTTTCATTTCCCTTATGAGCCCACCTCCTCATATCACGCTGGGGGTTAGGATTTCAACATATGAATTTGGGGGAGACACAAACATTCTGACCACAGCACCACATCGTTGCCTCAGAAAAGAGATACTAAGCTTTTCTTTGTCAGAAGATACTAATCTCTTTGTCACAGAATCAACGGAGAGATACCTTGAACACAGTAACATAAGAGCACTTCCTAAATCACAACTCAAAGGTAACTATCTATTCTGGTCATGTGTAAAGCTACTAATTCCTAAATAACTAACCCCCTACCAATATTACGAAGGTAACTCCCATCCAATTTAGAGGGAAAGCCACATTTTTGTGATGGCCTATGAGATCTAGCCCCACCTCTTACTGCACTCTGTCCACTCTCACCTCCACTAGTGTCTCCCCCACTCTCTCCCTCCCTCTACGCCTGCCCCTTCACCCCTACCCAGCCCCATGTGCTGCTGCTTCCGCTGACACCTGCCCGTCGTCTGCTGCGATATTCGTCCTCCAGTTATCCTTGTTGCCGCTGCCCCACTTCCTTTTGGCTTTTGCTCTCGTAACACCTTCCCAGTGAGGGTCATTCCAACCACTTTAATTAAAATGGAATCCTGTTTCCCATCCCTTATTCTATTTTGCTTTCCTGCTTTATTTTTCTTCATACTATTTTGTTATTCTACTAATCCCTGAAGAATGATGAAGCCACGAAGGATAAAATTGAAAATTGGCAGGAAAGGACAATTTTATCCAAGAAAACATTAAGAACAAAGGAATGGGGGAATAAAAGTCCAGGGCTGTCCTGGAGCCAACATAAAAGACCAGCTCTGCACTTTCAAGTTTCTAAGTCACAGGACACGTGCTGTCCAGGGCCTGGGCTTTGCTTCCTGCATATGAGACAGTCAGGTGGGTGGAGCCCCCTGGGCTCTGCTCTGGTCATCTACAAACCATAGCCTCCGTGGCAGCCTGGAAATATCCTAATAGCACTTCTAGATATAAAGAAAACAATAACTTGAGAAGGATTTTTTTTTATGTACAAGGGAAGCAAAAAATGTTGCCAGAGTAGACAATCACAGGTTTTAAATGTCAGTCTTTCTTCCCGATGTCTTCTTTTATCAATAGGAACTTGGTCTGTGAAATTATTGATGTAACAGGGACAACTCCTCACCCTCCTGTGACAGCTCAGTGCAACTCAGGAGATGCTGTTGTGCCTTACCCACTCCACAAGACCCACAGCTTACCCCAAGAGGAGAAAATGGAAAAAAAATGTTAAGGCATAAAGTATAGATATTGTAAACCAAAGTCAAGTCATAGTCAAAGTGTTTTTAATTTTTTTACACATTCGACTATAAGTATACATATATATGGGGGTGGAGATATATTATATGTCTCAGAAGTTCAAAATTTTGTTTTCAGGACTTTGACACAAAGTTGAAGGCTGAAAGTTAAACTAAAGTGAAAATAGATGAGTTTCTGCCATCTCTAGTAAGGATCTGGAAAGACAACACTAACTGCTTCTTGATCATGTGATTGGAGAATAACAAATTGAGCTCTTCCTGCTGCCTCGTTGCTTACCCTGTAACAAAGAGTACTCACTCTGGTCCAGCAGAAGGGGTGGAAGGGCACTAGGCAGGAGTCCAGCAAATCAAATGCCTGGTTCGGCATCCTGCACTGGCACCTGCAGGACAGATGAGTTTGGACTAGCCTTTAGCTTCTTCCAGCCTCTGTTTCTTCTCAAAATACTACCAACCTCACCTACCTCAAAAACTTACAGTAAGAATCTAATTGTATCAAACATATGAAAAAGGCTTAGTATTGTATAACACCTATGTCAGACTCCCTGTGTTCAAATTCCTGTTTCACCTCATGCTAAATGTGCAAACTTCTGCAAGTTTTTTAAAGTCCATACAACTCAGTGATCTCATCTACAAAGTGAGAATAATAATAGTTCCACCTTCAAAGGGTTGTCATAAGGATTTTTAAAAATCTGCTAAGAGCACCTTGGGTTGTGAGTGAATAAAAACAATACATGTCATCATTGCTATAACAATATATGTATATATACACACACATATATATATACATATATGTATATATATACACATATATATATACATATATGTATATATATACACACACATATATATACATATATGTAATATTTTATTCAATATATATACACATATATATAGGTAATTAAATAATTGTTATGATTATTTAGAATGAGGCTGGGAATGCAGAGGGTGCTTGGGAAGTAATAGTGAATGATTTTACAGCTAACCACCTCCAGGCAAAAAAAGAACTTCTTAGTGAAGTCTCTACCCACATCAAGGTACAAGCTAGACAGTGGTGAGTCAGATGCGCTGTGCTGCTCCGGAAATCACTTGAGTGATAAATGTATAGGAGAGGCATGGCATTGATAAAGTTTGACACTTCTAGAAATGAAGTCCTAGAGAAGCATACAAATTTTCTGAAAAGATGGGGGCTTTAAAGAGAGTAACATATAGCTTCCAATCTACAGGGAGCTATTTTGTTTGATCCTCCCAATAACTCTACAGATTGGTATTGTTGACTCCATTTACATATGAGGACACTACCTTAGCCTATAAAAGCAAATTGCTCTGGATTCAAGTTCAGGCCTGACCCTAAAACACACATAACTACTTAGCAGGATGAAGCCATGAGCAACAGTAAAGTCCCTGCCTTTATTGAACTTATCAATGTAGCTGTGAAAGTTGATACATATCTTAATGGTGAAGTTAAGATAAATACGCAATTGTCCAACATATTAATAGGAGTCTAATTATAAATGGAGGAAGTACCTGCACTAAAGATGAAAGGAAAAAGGCCACATGTGGATGGGAATCAGAATAGGCTTTACTGAGAAGAAAACCTTTGAGCTGCTCTCAGTGGAGATCTTTAATTTTACTGGGTGGAGCTAAGGGCAGGGGATGGAGACGGAAGCCAGAGACACTTGCACTTTTCCAGCTCTGCCACTTGGTGGCGTGGTGAATGGTCACATTACCTGTCTCTTAGCCCTTCTGTCTCAGGAGTTGTGAAGGTTAAAGACAGCACATCTCCAGTGCCTCAGTAAATGGGGCTGTGATGGTTTCTCCAGGTCACGGAAAGAGTGATAGGAACACAGAAGAAAAATATGTGCCCTAGTTAAGGACTTACACAAGAAGAGAAATAAAATAGAAAAAAAATGGAAATAGTTGAAACAAGAAAGTTTGTCCCTACAAATACATATATGTGAGTATGGGAACATGAACTCAGACACGTAATGAAACCAGAGACATATTTTGTCCATGTCTTAGGGGTGGGCGGGGATAGAGACCACTTTCACTTTCAGGAATAAAAATGACAATTACTTTGCTAACTGCCTTCTTGTTCCATATCTGGAGACCTTCCAGGACACAAAAAAGAAGTTCCTTCTTCTGTCTTAAAATTCTTTAGTCAGACAGCAGCCAACTCCCATGAAACGTGGGGTCTGGTCAAGGAGGCTGATCCCAGAAATGTGGCATATTTCTCACGACCACAGGGCTAAAAAAAAGCACTCCAAAACAAGCGGCAACCCAAAAAAACAACATATTGGCATCCTGCAAAAAAATCTAAGTGTGCTGAAAAAACAACAACATATGGCTGGGTGGGGTGTGACCAAAAGGAATATAGTTATCACGTTTTGAACATTCCTTTTACAGACTTGAGTGAAAAGAAATTTTCTAGGACAGAACATGGAGTAGTCCCAAAGCCTGCCTTTTTTAAAAGCACAATTGGGGACAGGAAAAGCAAAGAAGGGTTTGTTCCAGGTGAGTTACAGCTGAGAACCAGGAATGGAATCTCACCCTTGACCCAAGAATATGCTGAAAAGCACCAAAGCAGACAAAAGCGTGAGATAAGGCCATGCTCACTGCTTTGTAACCAGAGAGCCGTTGAGATTAAAACAGAGAGAGAAATGGAATGTACTTGAACATGCTCATTATCAACACCAAAGCCACAATATACACTGATAATAGCTCTGGGGTGCCATCATTATGTACCTAGAATCTGGGTTTCCTTTGAACAAAACAGAATCAGCTTCAAGTGCAGTGCTCTGCTGGGGATCTGGGTTATATAACTGTTTCATAACTCAAGGTGAAGTCACACAGCAAGGCTAGAAGAGTACTGGGAAATGAGTTTTCAAACTTTGGGACTTTTGTTTTTGATTTAAACCTTGCCTATTTGTCTACTAGTTACACAAACCAAGAAGAAACCGCAACTGAGCCCCTCTCTGTTGATGGGTACCTATGAGGGCTCTTTGTTTTTTTTAGTAGGAAATGATGGAGTATCTCCTCTGTGTCAGGCCTGGAGTTAGAAGGATATATGAGAAAGATCCCTACCCTCATTGAGCTTCCAGTCTAGGAGGGAAAGCGTTATAGGAACTGAAGATATTCAGAGAACACCACCCCAAAATATGCTACTTAGGCACAAGGATTATTTTGAGCTGAAGACATTTGAGACTCAGCAAAAGCCGAAAGAGGCTTTCTCTAAACTCCCCTTACTGCCTGTAAGCAGAGCCTACCAAAAGAACTAAGATTGGCTTTTATCACGGGAGAGGACACCTAAAAGACATTGGTACAAGAGGTCATATCTCCCATCTATTCTCATAAGGGCCCACTTAATTTTCCAAAAAGCCATTTGTTTTGCCTGAGTACCCATTTTCCCCCTCCCTTTCACTTACTAAGTTGTGAACCCCAAATTCTAATCACCTTTTTGAGTTAGCCATCCCTGAGTGTTCCCAAATGTATGAGTGATAGACATGTTAATAAACTTCTGTTTGTTTGTCTCCTAATCTGCCTTTTGTCAGTCTAGTTTGCAGGGCCTCAACCAATGAACCTAAAAGGGAGAGGGGAAAAGATTTCCCTCCCCTACAGAAGAGATGATTAAAATTTAGTGTCATAAGAGGGTAGCCGATCACAAGTATCCACTACAACTCCAAGGTACAAGGAAAGGAATGTTCTCTATTTTTAAATGGATCTCATCCTGTTCTTGCCTCCTTTCTCCTACCCCACCCTAGTTTCTGCTTGGTGGTGGAATAAGGAAGCTAAACTTGTTCACTCAAGATATTTCACTATCTTTTGGTATATTGGTCTCTTTAAGTTAAATTCAGCCTATTTTGGATAAATAGTAATTCAAGAAAATGAAGTGTAGTTAGTCCTGGATTTCCTGCCTCTACCCTACCTCTTCTCTTGCCTTCTCTAGGAGATTAGTTATTTTGGAGTGGGTGGGGGTACAGGTGTTTGTAAAGGGTAGTAAGTCGAGTATCATCTTGTTCTACCTGGGAAGGACTAGCTCATGTCTACTAGTGATGTCTCTGCAAATGAGTATCCATGCAAGGTGTCAAGTGATCACTCCTTTGAACATCATAGGCACAGCTATGGCTGAAGTCTGTTATTCATTTTATCTGTGGTTTTCATGTCCCAGTTACAGTCTTCCCCTGGCCTGGGTCACTTAGCATTTTAGCAGGCCCTGTAGGGGTTGTGAGTCTGCCCTGAGGCCTTATTCAGTAGATGTCTTCCTCACCATCCTGATCTACCTCCTCCTGTATGGCACTGTCTTTCTCTGAACACAGAAATTCCTAAAAGGCTTAACATTTGCCTAACCTTCTATGATGTAGATAAAAACATCTCTGCTCTGGGTTTGTCCCAAACCCTCTGGTTCTTCCTCACTACACACCTTGCAGATTCAGCACCAAGGCTAGGGACTGCTCACACTTGAACAAGTTTTGCCCCCACTTCCTCTATTGCTCCTCACTCTCACTGGAAAGGCTTTCACCTTCACCTTTCTGGCTGGACAGGGACTGGTCCTCTGCTGCGTCCTTACTCAGGTGGCACTTTCACTCCATTTCCGCTAGGCAACATGTTGAGATGGCTACAAAACATACACACAAACAAAAATACTAAATTTAAAAAGCAGTAAAATAGATCAGGAGGTATTTAAACAATAAGGTCTCTACAACAGTGCTATGACAAGACAGACTTTCTGAGGCTGAAAATGTTATTTTTTATGCTTGATTTCTGCATCAAACTAGCATTTGGAGATAGCTGGAACTGAAACCATTTACTATTACTATACAACTTTTTTTTCAAGACAATTATAAAGCACACTGTCATCTCTAGAATCCCAATGCTTTCAGTTACATAAGACTGCTGAGAGCTTGAACATTGTGACTTGTAGTATTTAATATGAAAATATTTTTAAAATGCAGTAATGAAGAAAGAAAATTTTATTCCAGTTATATTAAATTATAACTATGTCAAGTTGCAATTTCCAAAGATATCCTTTAGCATATATACTCTTCTTCAATGTGCCCTTGCTACTCCCATGAAGATGTGAAGTGTGATTCCTTCCTTCAACCTGGGCAGGGCTGTAATTGTTTCAATCAATAGAATGAGGTTGAAGGAAAGTGACTTTGTAGGCAAGGTCATAAGAGGCCATGCATCTTGCACCTTGTCTGTGTGATCACTCATATTTCCTGAGTTCTATGTAGGATATCCAACTATCAAGAGGCTGCTGTGTTGTAATAAAGTCAAATTACATGGAAAGGCTAGGTGCAGGTGCTCTGGTCAGCAGTCTTAGTGTGGGAGTCATCCCAGCCCTAGAACCAGGCATTGAGTGAATGTCTTTCAGATGACTCCAGCCCCCAGACATCAGGTCAACCCCAGCCTTTGGGTTCTTCCATCTGAGGTCCAAACTATCTACACTTTTCCCAATCCTAATTTCTGACCTACAGAATTTGTGAGCTTAAAAAAATAGTTGTTTTAAGCAACTAAATGCCTAAACGAGGCTATGCAGCTTTACTGAACTGTAGCAATGACTTCACATGTATGTTTGCTTATTGCTATGTTTTCAAAACTGTCTCAGTCAAGGTGTTAAGGAATCAGACACTCTATTTAATCCAATAGCCAAAAATGAGAATGAACAACTGATTAAGTGTCACCTTTTAAGAAAAGCCGGAAATGCCTTATACTTCCCATAAATCGCAGCATAGACCAAAATTTGGTGCATGAATATTTTGGTAAATTTTGGACAATTTGGTTTTAGGATAATTCAAGTGAAATTCCTATAACTAAAACCTGATGATTCAGGGGAAAGGAGAGGAGACGATAAATAGCATGCGTTTTTTGTCTCAAATAAAAACCAGCAGAAATTAGTAGAACTAAGTACACGCTATGAAACTTATAATGAGGAAACACAACATTGTGCAGAACAAAATTTCACTCCGTTGTTCTGGATCTGGAGCAGTCTGAGTAAACTGCTTAAAGGTTTGACTAATGCTTCCATTAAGTTGAGAAGGCATACCATGTAGTTTTGGGGGGTGAGAGAAGAAGGAAGGACTTTTCTTTGGCCTGGGTGAAGCATGTCCTCTGACAAGAGCCTCGGGGGAATTTTGCACTCCAACACCATTGATGGTGATAGCAGGGAGGGGTACGCACATAGGCTCTGCTCCTGTGCTTCTTACCTGTGTTTCACTGGGCATTTTTGTAGACGTGAACAGATCAGGAATACATACAGTCTAGGCGTTAGGATATAGTATTTGCTGTCTGATAAATATGAACCCTGTAAGATTCCTGGGAAACCAGTTCTGAGCTCAACAGAACATTTCCAAAGATGCAAGCCAGTTCAGTGCTTGATTAACCCATGCTATGTGACAGGCAATGGCCATAGCACTGAGACTCAGCAATGAATAACAAATGCTGGAGGCAGTGTAAATGGATAATTACACTAGAAAGTGATTCCTGTGCATATCTTTATGATAACATTTATTATATTGTGTTGAAATTGTCTACATATGTGTCTGTCTCCTTAACTAGGGAAAACATTCTGTCTAACTCATCTTTCTATCCACAGCATCTAGCATAGATTTTGGCTCAGAGAAGGCATTCAATAGATGCCCTATGAAAATAATTGTACCAGAAGTAAAATAATAGACATAGATGCATCGAAATGGCGTGGAAATTCTGCAAGTCAGAAACCTGGGAATTGTCCTGTGCCTCCTTCCTTTCTCTCAACTCTCACATCCACCTGACCACTAAGCCCTGATATTTCTTTCTCCTAAATCTCTCTAGAATCTGTGCCTTTCTCTCTTTCTTCGCTGCTACTGCCTTAGGTAACATCCTGACCGACTTGCTCCCCGGCTGCTATACAGTGTCCTGACTCATCTGATCTTTCAGCCCCTGTCTTGCCTGCCTCCTATTCAGTCACCTTCAGTCATGAGAGTGATATTTCTAAAAAACAAATCTGTTTATGTTACTTTACCACTTAAAAACCATCAAGATTTTCCCTCTTGCCTACCAGATCAAGTCCAAACTTGCTTAAACAGCATTCAAGGTGCTCCATGGCCTGACACAATTAGATCAGCCACTTCATTTCCCACACACATTCAAATGCCTCCTTACTCTTGGTTGTAATGATCCCTATCACCCTCAGCAATGCTCTTGTAAATCTACATGTCTTTGTACATCCTGTTCTTCAGGTTATCAATCTTCTCCTCAGCCCCATTGTTAATATGGCTGGCAGAGTTCTGTATATCCTGCAGGCCCCCCTCAAGTGGAACTGATCACCGTCTTCTTTGTACTGTCACTAGACATTTGCATTCTCTACCATAGCAAGATCATAGCGTCGAGTGTAAGACTGTGGCCTCTGATCTGAGGCTGCCTGGATTTGTCCTCCTCCCCTGCCACTTATCAGCTAGGTGATCTTGGCCAGCTGCTCAATGTCTTGGTACCTTAGTTTCTTCATCTGTGAAACAATTCTTCTGTGTCTTGGCAGGCTGACTTTCACGGGCAGGCCCAATGGCTCACCTTGCCTTTCTAGGATGTGCCAAGTAGGAGACTCTGTTGGACATTTGCAGATGCAGGCAGCATGAGGACTGAAGATTCAGTCCCCTCTTTGCTTCAGGTTTACTTTCCCAAGGCCACAGCTCTGCAGGAGGGCTTCTCCGGATGCTGCAGTGTTACTCTCCAGGTTCCATTCCCTTCTGCTGCCTTTCTCAGCCTCTCCCTTTTGAGCCTTTTCCCATTCCCTGTTGGTTTCTCTTACTCTTTGCCCACACCTTTGTAAATAGCCCCATCATCAGACTATCTTCAACTTTTCCACTGGAGTGGGCCAACTGTTTCTTAACAGGACTCTGACTGATACATCTCCTTAGTGAATTGTCAACCTTTAAAGGCTACAACTCAGACATTCAGCTGTGAATTCCTAGTTACTAGCATCGTGCCTGATACGACACAATAGAAGTTAAATTTACGTTTCTGAGTGAATTAATAAGGAAACAAGTAATTAACACTTTAAGGGGAGAGGAGACATTCAGACATTCAGGAAAAGCTTCAAAGAGAAGGTGAAGTATGATGGGGGGACATTTCTTGCAAAAAAAGTAGCATGCACAAAAGTACAAGGCATAACAATGTTTGGGGAACAATAGGTAGTAACTTTTACTGGACCACCAATCACACTGGGCTGTTATGTAAGCTTTCTTTGATACAAATAATTCTGCTGCTAGTACAAAGTTCGAAGCCACTATTGTAGGTAACCTCCTCACTCTATAGATAGGGAAAATGATATTTGGTAAAGGATGGTGTACAAGTTTACTGCAAGCCCTTTGGATCAGTATGTTCATTTATGATAGGTAAGTTCAGGTCTCTTAACTCCATCTGCTACCCTGAGTATTCTAAGCCCTGGAAAACCAAAGAATTTGAGGCCTGTGGTGTGAAACACTACAGACCTTGAGGCAAGCACATTAATGGGGCCAAGCTTATTGCTTTGTCAGAGACATTGCTTGCCAAATGGAGTTGGCTTTGTTGGCAAGGGTCTGGGGCACAGCTCTTGGGAGGTTAAGAACACTGCGTTGCAACAAACAGACACAATGAGGCCAAAACCCATTCTTCATGGTTCCTTTTGCCAGCAAGCAGGCTTTGGAGACCAGATTTTCAGAGGTGAGCCAGACAGATGGCATGTAAGATGCAGTAACATAGTTCAGTTCTGTAGCTCGATATTATTGCTGAAGTAGAGCCACAAAAACTTTAGAATCCATTGACCAAATGGCCAGAGAGCTCCCTGTAATAAATCACCCACTGACCCTAGTTATTTGCAACTATTTTCCTCCATGGGCTTGCTAGTAGTGACTTTAAGGGAAAAAAAAAAAAAAGCAAACTGGAGATCACTAGCAACAGGGTACCAGTGACCATATCTGCCACTGTTGACCTTATGTAAGTAGAATCTAGTTAGTGTGTGGGCATAGTAGGTGCTTTGGAAAGGTTCATTGAATAAACAATGGAATGAATGAATGAATGAATGAATAACTATCACGTAGCTTTTCTTTGAGCTATTTGGATAACTAGCTATCGTTGCATTATTTTTGTTGCTATTGCTGTTATAAAAGAAATAAAGTAACTTCCTGTTGCTAAGAAGGCACATGTAGAATCATCGTAAGACTGAGATTCAAATGGAAAGTTCCACTGTGCCTATGATGTTCAAATATTGACTTTAACATTCTATAGGCATTACCATCCAAAGGCTCAAGCTATAATTAAAACTTTTAATAGTGATAATACAAGCTTCAATCGCTTATCCAGAACGTTTGGAATCAGATCTGTCTGAGAATTTAAAGCTTGGAGATTTTAGAAAAGTTAAGTGCATACACCATATATTGTGTAGTATCCTCAGTGGCCTCTGGGCTATATATACCATAATCAAACATACTCCTATTTCTGTAGCAAAACATGCATACTCACACGAAGTACAATAGATAAGACTGATTGCAGAAATTCAATTCAGGTTAAGTTCCAACACCAAATAATTTTGCTAAAAACTTACAAAAGCTTTGAATTTTTAGAACTCTTGGAATTAAAGGGACTTAAAGGGGCCTGTAGTAATAACAGCTATATTATTCAATGCTCACTGTGTGTTAGGGCTGTGCTAAATACATTACATAATTTATTTTATCTTGATAGGAAACAGGCAATTATAAATAGACCCAGTGAAAGTACTCTTAGAGAGCGTTTGTAATATGCCATTGACCACATAGCAGGTCATCTCTTAGCCACTCTTCCACCCTGCCCTCTGCTGTATAGGCAAAGAGTCAGAGAAGGTTGTTCCACTCAGAGGTAGAAGAGATTGAAGAAGAGGCAGAGACAAGGAATAGAGAATGAGGAAACATTTCTTATTTCTAACATCTGGTTCTAGGCCTTTCCTGAGGTCCTTCTTTGTTGGATTGTTTTTTTATTTATTTTTAATTTTTTAATTTTTTTTGAGATGGAGTCTTGCTCCATCACCCAGGCTGGAGTACAGTGGCACGATCTCAGCTCACTGCAACCTCCGCATCCTGGTTCAAGCTATTCCCCTGCCTCAGCCTCCTGAGCAGCTGGGACTACAGGCACACGCCACCACATCCAGGTAATTTAAAAAAAAATTTTAGTAGAGATGGGGTTTATATCATATTGGCCAGGATGGTCTTGATCTCCTGACCTCATGATCCTCCTGCCTCAGGCTCCCAAAATGCTGGGATTACAGGTGTGAGCCACAGCGAAAGGCCTTTGTTGGGTTTTAATATATCCCTGTTTCCCTAACAGGCTCTTAATTTTTGCCAAGTATAGCTTAAGATGGCTTCAAGGTGGCTCCTATTACTTGCAAACAAATAGTTCCAACAAACACCATGTCATGCAGACATTATTTATCTCATTTTTCTGTATAAGAGCATTGAGACTCAGAAAAATTAGGTGACATTACAAAAAAAAAAAAAGGCAAAATCAAACAAAAACTCTCTATTGTTCAGTAACCAAGCTAGTAATACACCAAGCTTTTCTGTGTGATGAGCTCCTTCTACTACACCATGCTGTCTTTTATTATATAAAAACAAAAAATTTCCAGATGATTGCTAAATGTTTTCTTTGGCTGAAGGTTTTGTGGTACAATATTATAAGCTTACAAAGAATGCTTTTAACATAGAACCGGTACACTTAGAAGAATGGCACTTTGGAATATTGAAAAGTTTCATCATACATTGAACTGGAAAAAAAAAAAACCGCCAAGGTGAATGGGTTGTAATTCTCAGAGTTTGTATGGGTTGGACAGGGGTGGGAGGGTAAAGAGAACAGCAGGGTGGGGTCCTTCATCATTGTGAACAACACCCTCTGGGTTGGCCATTATTATCTCAAGGCCATTCCATAATGAATAGTGACAATATTGCCTATCGCTCCTGGAGTGACCATAGATCTTCCATGGATACTGTAGGTCTTACCACCCCTTTGACAGCATAGATGTTTCTTTTATTTATTTAAGCAACCTTGCACAACACCCTACCTAATTCACTATGTGAGAGCATACCATTTAATGGGCAAGTCACAAACACACACCTCATTACAGCAGCTGTCTTACAGCCAGAAGAGGTGAACTGCAATGCTAAACATCATATTCTGACACAGGTAGGCTCTAGTTTTCATTATCCTTGGAGAGGGGTAAGGAGTTCATGGTCAGCCTTAGAATGAAACCTTTTGCCATGTTTAGCAGAAAGTGTTTTACCAAAGACTTTGGTTCGACTCCACAGATACTATCTTAATAGGTGAAGTTTGATTTTAAAAATATATATACTTGCTGTGCGGTAGTATACAAGAAGAAGAATATTTTGCTATGAGGACTCCTGGTCTAGGCAGGATTCGGAGTTCAGACCAGACGTGTCTACAAATCAACAGCGTGACCTTGAACAAGTTACTTAAATTAACTAGGACTCTGTTTCTTCATTTGGAAAATGAACAAAATATATTAAATGATTTTAAAAGTGCCTCTTAATTTCCAAGCTTGGAAAATTTAGAGTGTTTGAAGCTCTGTAATTATAAAGAATTTAGTAGGGTCAGTAGAAAAAGCAAGAACCTAGACTAAACAAATTATTAAACTCTGGGGATGGGGCAAGTCAGTGAACGTCTCTGAGAATAAGTTTTCTCAGATGCAAACTTTCGGAATGATAATTTCAAGATCACAAAGCTACTGTGTGAAGTTAATCATATAATAAATGTTAAAGCGCTGAAAATTTTTAAGAGATTTTACCGTTGACTTAAACGATGCCTCACTTTTGAGATTGCCATCTAGTGGCCACTATAGTAATTACATGATTCTAATTCCTTTACTTGGGCTTCTTAAACCCGTCACAAATGCATAGAATAAATCAGGTTTAAGAATGTGCTTTTAACTGGTTCCCCACGAAAGTAAATGCCAATTATAAGATAGATTATTTTATTTAAATGTGAAAAGGAGAATATCTTATTAGAATATTAGAATGTCTAACTAACCAGCCTTCTTTAAGTAATGCTACCAGATTTCCTTTTGAGCAATTACTTTTCCCCTGGCTGCTTACTGGGAATGCAATCCAAGCTGGAATTTTGATCTTAAACAGATTCGCCATGAGACTGAGAATGGCGAAGTTTTCTATACTTGACTACCAAAATGGCTCCTGCTGCTTGCACCAAGTAACTGGTTAGCTCTCATTTGTTGAGCCTGACTCCAGTTTTTGCACCAGGTTTTTAAGGGCTCCCACATATTTTAAATAAATCCCTATTTTATATATATGAGGTAGATTTATTTTTGCAACCTAAGTGCCCAAACTTGTATATTAAAAGCCAGAGTGTACAAGGCTACCTTGAGCTACCCTGACAAGACTGACAGTAAAACAGTGGTTCTAAGACCTGCCATTTATCACTCTGACTATAGGCCATGAACTAGGCTAGATGTGTATCAGGTGCTATTTATTTAATCATCACAATTATCCTTTGAGTTATTATCATAAACCCCATTTTACAGATAATAAAGGTAAAGTTGAAAGAAGTGAAGTAACTTGCCTAAGGACAAGCAGTTAATAAAAGGCAGAGCCGGGCTAAGCTCACACTGATTTTGGTGACCAGCAGGGAGAATAGCAAGACTGCTTCTTTCTGTAATGTGTAATTGGAATGTTACATTTCTTTGGATGTAACCTGAGAATATTAGTAGCTAGATCACATTGTGAGCTGAATGGAACTTGTTAACTCCAAACACTTAGGTGTCTTTCACTAAAACGGCAATCAAACACTTTCCTGTCCTTTGGCCTTGCACATTTCTTTCTCCTTAAAAGAGGATTCAGATCACCCATGCGGTAGAGAGTAGGAAGAAGAGCTTTCCCCTCTGTCTCTGACCTCTGACTTGTCCTTGGAGTCATTCTCATCCATACTGGCCATGCCAAACCTGGCCCCCAGAAGTGAATGAGACCTAACTTAACACTCTTAATTGAGGCACAAACTTCTCTTTCTTTAGTTTCTCTTATGGCATGTAAAACAGGGTAAAGTCTTTAAGAAGAATTTGATCATCTGCTAATAGCAAAACCAAACAAAGACAAGAAACCCAGAAGAAGAAATACAAGAATCAGAATGCTTATAAAGTACAGTTTTTGGACTTGCTAACTCCTTTAAAAGAGATCCTGTTTTATTCTCCATCCTGCCTGAACATCTATAAGGAATACGATGCTTTTTTCATTTCGAGGCATTTTCCTCTTTTCTTTTCACCTGGAGCAGAGATCTTGGTCACAAAGATCTTTAGAAGAAAACAGAAAACTCATTCATTTATTCATTTAATAAACATAAATTAAGCCATAATAAATTCCTGAATAATAAATAAAGACCTCAAGTCATTTTTGGAACTAGCCACGCTGAAACCTCCTTTGCCTCCACAGCCATCCCCCTGCCTTCAGTTTGAGCAGCACCTGTTACCCAGGAAAGACTGCCATGGTGTGATCCTGCGGCAGTGGCTCTGATCATGGGGGCATAAAGTCGGTGGCGCAGACTTTTCTCCATGCAAAGCCAATTGGTTCCTATAAGTATTAAAACCTGACTTCAGGCTGATTAGCACAGGTCTGTGAGTAACTGAGCCAACTGGGCCTTCCAGCATTCATGTTGCAGTGAGTGAAACAATTCACTCCTGGTCTGAAAAACCTGACTGTGACGTCCTCAGGTACCCTCTTCACCTGCCAGAGAAGATCTGTGAGCTACTGTAGTCATCTAAGAGCTATGGTATTCCCGGAGCAGCAAGCAATATTGTCACCATTCATTTAGAGCCAGCAATGAGTGGGTGACATACCTGGAGGCATTTCTTTACAGTGACAAAGTCTCCACAACTTAAAACCCATTAGCTGACCCCACTTTGTTCTCAGCAGCAGCATGCACACGTCAGTGATGAACTCAGGGAGGGGCCCAGAGAGTCAGTGCCTCTCCTCTAGGTATCTAACTTGTCACAGAGCCTGATAAGAAGAGGCATGCTTTTCTTCTCTCCAGTTATTAGGACAATAACCATCAAAAAAGAGACCCTACTAAGTAAGAAAAATACATTTGCTTTTGATTAAATAATTTTTTTTCTTCCCCAAAGGCTTGCACACTTCAAACAACTTAACCAGCTCTTCCTGGGTACATTCTACCTAGAATAGCATAATGGTTAAGAGCCTCAGCTTCAGTCAGATGGATTTGAGTTCTATCCTTTTTTAATTGCATGACATTGAGCAAATTACTTAACTTCCCTGAGGCCAGTTTTCTCATCACTAAATGCAAACACTAATAGCCAGACCTGTAAGGTTGTTGGAAGTATTTTAGAAAGATTTTATATATACAAAGTGTTTAGCATGGAACTAATGCCTAGTAAATGCTCAATACATTATTACTATCTCTCAGTGAACTAATAAATATACATGTGCCTAGTATAGTTTAGGTGATCAACAAATGTTAGGGTAATATTTGTAAACTATGAGGCTCCACTCAAATGTAAAATCTGAACATGATTAGCATTTTCCGTAGAAATGCAGCTCTCATTTCAGTCATGGTCCAGTAAGAGATGAGTCAGAAGGAAAATTAGGGCACGAAGCAGATGGCTTTCCCAAGTATATGACCTGTTCACTCGTGAAAATCAGCCCAGGCCCTGGTTAACTAAAATCCTTGGGTATTTTCCCCTCAAACCGCCAGCCAATATTTTCCTCTCATGCTGTCCTTGGTAAAAGATCTGATCTTCCTTAAAACATAGACTGCGCCAAGGAAAGCACTGGGAGGAGAAAGTTCCACTCTGGCCTTTGACCTTTCTCTTTCCTTTTCCCTTTCACTAGAGTGTTTCCCATTCCTGCTGCCTGCGTTCCAATCTGGTCCATAGGAATGGATTAGAACTCAAATCTAAACGTGGCCCAAATCCCTTTTCCTTAGTTGACACGTGAGAGACGCTGAACTATTGTTCGAGGAGAACCTGACAGCAATCCAATGACTCTTGGATCCATTACAATGAAGTTTCCTTATTTAAGAATGCCAAAAGTCCCTCTGTTTTTCCTTCTTGATTGTTTTCATTTGTTGTTTTAGGATCTTCTTGTCCGATGCTGTATATGTCAGATAGTGAGCAGAGCTCCTAGCTGAAGGGTCTGGGGGGCAGCAAAGTGGGCCAGGGTTGACAAAGAGGCATAGCTAGGGTGAGATAAGTAATTAGGTAGTGCAAGCTCATAATGTTTTATTCTATTTGGATACAACTTAATAAACTCTTGAAATTATTTTCAAAGATATAAAAATGTATGGCACATCAGTCTTCTATTCAGAAGTTCTAAAAGCATGTTTCGTGGATATGTGGGGGTTCTTAAGACTCTGGGGTTCCCTGAGGCCAAAACAATTGTAATAATAACAAGATGCTATGGGACCTATTTCACTGGGTTGACACTTGCACTAATGGTACAAAAGCAGTAGTGGGTAAAAGTGCATGGACCAAGGGAATAATTCTGGCAGTACTCTTTTTTTTTTTTTTTTGCCAATTTGTTCTTCAATATGACACACTGGCAGTTGTGGTATTGAAAATGTCAGTTTTACTGAAAGATGTCCTTAATGAAGACGTAAAAACTATTAGTTTTATTAAATCTAGACCTTTGAGGACATGGGACAGCATTTTTACTTGAAACAATAACAGACTGACTATGGATATTCAGACTTGGACATTTGGTTGACAATTTTTTTAAAAGCTGACGAAACAAACCTTTTACTACAAGGAAAACAACTGATAGCATTTGTTTCCACTGCTAAAATTTGAACTTTCCAATGAAAATTTAACATTTTGAAAACTAGAATCTACCACTGTGGGCATGACAACTTCCCAATACTTAAAGACTTTTCTGATGAGCTAGGTGGTGACATTAATACGTATGAATTTTTTTTTGATGTTGTATAATTAAATCTGTGAACATTTGTAAAATTTGCATAACTCAGTGAACCAATACTTTCCAAATAACCAAAGCATGATGACAAAAGTGGTTTCAGATTTGACAATGGGACCAACCTTTAAGAGACTACTTTGCAATGAGTTTTGGTATAGTTTCAAAGAAGAATATCCAAATTGCCTAAAAAAGCTATTAAAATACAACTTTTTTTTCTAATTATATATCTGTGTAAGGATGGACTTTCACCACAACAACATATCACCAGATCGATGTGGAAGCAGATGTGAGAATCCAGCTGCCTTCTATTAAGCCAGGCATTAAAGACATTTGCCAAAAATATAGAACAATACGAAAATTATCACTAAATATGACTATTTTTATTAAAAAGTATTTGTGCGAACATGTAATGTTTTATGATGCATTTTTAACGTATCATACCTTCAGTTTCTTATATGTTCTATTTTGACAGATATAATTCACAAAAACAAAAGCTCTGTGGAACCCACAATAATTTTTAAGAGGATACAAAGGTTCTGAGACCAAAACATTTGAGAGTTAGAGCTCCACTTGTCTATCAAAACCTGAAATCTTAAAAAGTTATGAAATTAATTCAGCCCTTCTTTTAATACATGATGAGTTCTTACTATCTGCTAAGTATTTTGCTAACCTAAGAGGGGAGATACACTAAAATAATTAGAATGCAATAGGGTGAAGAGATGTGATATGGTTTGGATCTGTGTCCCCACCCAAGACCCTTGATGAAATGTAATCCCCAGTGCTGGAGGTGGGTTCTGTTGGGAAGTGACAGATCACGGGGTCGATTTCTCATGAATGGTTTAGCACCTTCACCCTTGGTTGCTATAGTGAGTGAATTCTCATGAGATGTGGTCGTTTAAAAGTGTGTGGCTTTTATGCTTCCTGCATAGTCTGCAGAACCATGAGCCAATAAAATCTCTTTTCTTTATAAATTATCCAGTCTCAGGTATTTATTTATATCCATTTAAGAATGAACAAATACAGATGTGTTCTGGTGCAAGGAAAGCCGAGAGAGAAGGTGTTATGGATAAGGAGACATTCAAACAGGGTTCTTTGTATGAGTAGGAGTTAAACAAGGAGATGGAAAAAAAATTCTGAAATAGGATCTTTTTTTTTTGAGCTAGGTCTCACTTTTTTTTTTTAAGACGTAGTCTCACTCTGTCACCCAGGTTGTAGTGCAGTGGTGCCATCTCAGCTGACTGCAACTTCCACCTCCCTGGTTCAAGTAATCCTCTGCCTTAGCCTCCCGAGTAGCTGGGATTACAGGTGCACACCACCACACCCGGCTAATATTTTTTTTTTTCTAGTAGAGACGAGGTTTCACTATGTTGACCAGACTGGTCTTGAACTTTTGACCTCAGGCAATCCACCAACCTTGGCCTCCCAAAGTGCTGGGATTACAGGTGTGAGCCACCATGCCGGGCCTTGAAATAGAACCTTTAAAAGCAGAGGTGTGGTGGTGGGGACAGAACACTTTCAATTTTGGGTCACTGCAAGTAGTTAAGTCTAACTGGAGCAAAACACATATGTACAGGAAATGGGGGAATTGTATTCATTTAGAAAAAGCATATAGCAGAAACCTCTAGTGTCCCATGGCACATCCCCTTGAGTGCACTTCCAATTTCTGCCACAGCTGGACTGGGCGGCTTTGTTCAAGCTCAGACCCCTCCAGGGCTGGCAGCCCCCACCTCAAATGCGTGGTGCATTTCCCTACTCTCTGCTTTCTGCTTCTAGGCCTTCTCTGGCCCCTAGGAGCTTGCTCCGCCTACCCATAAATTAGGGCCCATGGAGTACAGGAGCACATATGCTTCACTCACCTGTTGGTGCAGTAGACCATTTTAGGAGCCATTGTATTGCTCTTCAAAGGTGCTGGTGGAAACAAAGCCCCATTGTCTACTCTGGCAGCGTTGATGGTGCACTTTTCTACAGGTTTTTCCTCCTAACTTGCCTCTCCCTCACTCTCACTTCCTGGGATCACCACCTGAATAAACTGCCTGCACCCAAGTCATTGCCTCGGTCTCAGAGGCAACCAAAAACTGTAGGTCTCCCATGTGTAGGCACTGTGCAAACAGCCAAGGATGTAACGGTAAACAAGCCATGTCATACCCAGCAGCGAGATCTCCATCACGTTGGTGATGTGAATCTATTGAGTGATTTTAGACAGGATAATCGTATAATAAAATTCATTTTTACCTTGCAAAGTGTCATCCATTTCAACAAGTGTATATACTATAATTTGTATACATGGAAAAAAAAAACACTCATGTGTCCTCGACCCAAAGAATGAAATAGGACAAGAGCAGGGCCTTAGAAGACGCCTATGTGCCCCTCTGTAGCACAATCAGATTTTAATTGTTAAAAGATCATTGTGGTGGCAGCATGTCTAATGGATTGGAGGAGGATTCCTGGAGACAATAAACACCCACTCATATTTCAAGCGTCAGCCTTAGCATCTGTCTTCTGTAACGTCTTTCCTGATGGCCAGGTTGAACTCTCTTCTTGCTGTCACTGATAAACTACTTTTTACTATGACAATTCAAATCCTTTACAGCACTTACCTGGCTTTGCCTTTTTTGAAAAACAGCTTTATTGAGACATAATTCACATACCACACAAACCGAACATTTAAAGTGTAAGGTTCAGTGGTTTCTATTATATTTACAGATAGGTGCAACCTTTACCAGTCAATTTTAGAACATTTTTAAGAGGGTTATAGGGTTCTTACAACCAAAAAGTTTCATCACCTCCAAAAAAAATCCCATATCTTTTAGTTTTCACCACCTTCTAACTCCCCCTTCTCTGCCTATACTCTCAGCCCTAGTAACCCCTAATGGACTTTCTGTCTATTTCCATATTCTGGACCTTTATAAGAATGGAATTGTATAGTATATGAATTTTAGTTACTGGCTTCTTTCATTTAGTATAATATTTTCAAAGTTTATCCAAGTTGTAGCATGTATTGGTACTTCAGTCTTTTTAATGGCTGAATAATATTCCATTGGATAAATATGCTACGTTTGTTTAGCCATTCATCCATTGATGGATATTTAGATTATTTCTACATTTTGGCTGTTAGAAATACTCCTGCCATAAAGATTTATGTACAAGTTTTTCTGTGGACATGTGTGTTTAATTCTCATGTGTACATACCTGGGAGACAAATTATTGGGTCATATGCTAACCCTATATTTAATCATGTGGGGAACTACAAGGCCACTTTCCAAAGTGGTAGTGCCATTTCACATTCCCGCCAGCTGTGTATGAAGCTTCTACATTTCCCCACATCCTTGCCGACACTTGTATTGACTTTTTGAGCCCAGACAGCCCAGTGGGTGGGAAGACTGCCCTGTTCAGATACAACGAAAGCTCCAGGAAAACTGGAATCACATTTTACTCAACTTTACATTTCCGATGATGAACAATGTGACTTGGGTGTGGTAGGCACTCCCTGTGTTTAGTGATTTAGTGAGAACTGTACAGAGGACAGAAGTTGGAGAGAAGAATGATGGCAATTGTAAGGGAGAAGCGGAGAAGGATGCTGGGGAAAGCAGGAAGCAGTTGGCTTTGGCAACCAGCAATGTTAGGGGTAAGGGCGAACATGGATTCCATTTTGCTCCCATTCTCTTCAATGCTGTGACTAGATGAGACTTCTATACTACTCCAGCACAGATGTGTAGTTCTAACAGGGCATGAAGACTCCCCTCTAATCTGGGGGTATAAGGCAGTGTAAGGCACTCACCTCTTTGCCTGAGTTCACTCATCTGCACTATTACCTTCCTACAGTTGTGGAACACATGTAGGATAGTTGTCATACATTGTTCTGTTTTGATTTTTGACACTGATGCAGTCATGAGACAAAAGGATATTTATTCCCATTTTAGAAAAAAAAGAAGCTGAAACTCAAAAACCTCACACCTAAGTAGTGGTAGGGCTAAAGCTCCACCTGAAGTTTCCTGACCTTGAGTAATGTTTTCTCTCCAATGAATGTCCCTAGATGGCTGCCTTTAAAGAGGGCTTTTTCTAACTGTATGTAAACTCGGGGACTTGCAGCAGAAATTGGCTAAAAAGTATTGCTCTAAAGCTAAGGAAATTCCCTCTTAAATGTTGACCTCAAATTAAGTAGCATCTTTTTATACCTATAGTTTTGGCCTTTCTTAAATAAAAGGCTTCAATCTGTAATTGTATAATTAAGGAGGAGGTCTGTTTGATGATTAAGTATGTGGCTTTGCAGCAAGGCAAACACAAGATGTATCTTGAAGAATTTTCTCAACTGTGGATTCTAAATTTTTGAGAGGTACACATATTTTGGAGATCTTCCAGACAAAGGTAATCAGAATAGCAAGGCATGTGTAAATAACTTTGCAGGAGGAATAGATAAGAGAACTGATAATTGTTACACTGGGGAAGAAAAGAGAAACGTAACTATTGTGAAATAATAGAAAAAGACATCTTATAAAGGAGAGTCTTCTGTTATGCTCTAAATAAGATGAAGGTGAACAGGTGAGAAATGACAGAGAACAAGGATTTAGTTATAATAAAAACAGTTTATAATAAATAGGATATTTTAAAATGGAATAATTGGCTTAGTAGTATACTGAGCTTTTCATCCACAGATCTATTTAAGTAATCAATGTCTCTCTGTTCCAATTAGGTATGCCATACCATGCGTCTTCCCTCTATGGTAATAGAGCTTCATTACTCAGAGATGTCTCCAAGATCTCAGATTCTCTGACTTTAAGTACAACTTGTTCTTTTGATAATGTCAACTGGGTTTGTATTCTATGTTTTTCAGTACAGCATTTCTCTTGCAAGCTAGCTCTCTCTCCTATCTTTCACCTATTTGCTAATTTTTCACATTTCCAGTCACCCAGGCTTAAAAAGTGAGTTGCCTTTAACTCCTCTGCCATATTTTTCTTCTTTACCCAAATCCACGTGGTCACTACATTCTATCAATTCTATCTCTGCAGTATCTGATTGTTCCTCTTTTCCATTCCTAGTTCAGTCTTGAAGAAATACAATCTCCCTACTGGTCACCCCACTTCAAGGCTCTCCTGTTTGCTCTTCATCTTATTTGCCACATGGATATATGTCATTCCTCTGCCAGCTTTCCTAAAACGCTGCACTAATAAATTAACTTTCTTATTTACAAATTTTCATTCAACCCATTGAGTACCAAATAACGTCTTAGTACTTCCACCCTTCAAACCACTTTTTTAGCCCAATATCCCATTGGTACCAACACTTACTCATGTTTCACATAAACTGGTTACTTAATAGTCTACCATATTTATAATTTTATCATAAAATTGCACTTACCTGTCATTTCTCTCCACTGAAACATTATTTATTTTTCAATGCCTAGGTCACATGGCAGTGCCTTAAAATATTCTTGCAGCTTTTCTGAGCTCCTAACTTGCTGGGATTCCTTTTGTTCTAAAATCCTAGAATTCTTATAAATATTTCTACTATCCCTAGCCTTCTATTGATAAATGTTGTCTTGTCACTAGGAAATGTCTTTCTCCCAGTGATACTTCCTTGAGAATGAAAACTACAATTTCATCATTTTATGCTTAATGGCCTCTGTTCAATAATTGTTTGACAAATGTTTAAGGAAATAATCACTGACTAAATAAGTAAACAAATACACAAGTGACTTTAATTACTAATGTCCTTTATTAAAAAAACAGTAGTAGGGGAAATGCGGTATGATGGGGACACCTTACTTTTCTTGGATGGCTCTGGTCATCATTTAATTGGCCGTTTGGAAAATCTGTGACACATAAGAGAAACAGGACAAAAATGTAGATGATTGAGGACAAACTCCTCACTATGCCCAGAGAAACAGTTCCATGTTTTGTTTTGCAAAACATTGTCCAGAGTATAATATCCTCATTTTAGAGAAAGATCATCAAAACCTGACAGCGTTCTTTATTGGACTGTGTTAATATATATCCTAATCGTCCTCCTAACAATAACAACAGCAACAACATCAAAAAGCAATCCAGTGCCTTAAAAGCAAAGCATCAGGAACCTCGAGTTCCCTTGTAATGGGCTAGAGGTTAGTAAGCATCTTAAGCTGAGAGCCCTCTGCAGAAGGTAGACTCTCTAATGAGAACTGTTTTTATTTTATCCTCATTTTTTTGGTAGCACTTACTGCTAACCAAGCAGACTGTGCTAATTTGGGATCAACACTAATGCAAAGTAGCAAAATATGAAGGAAAAAATTTCTGCAGATAAATATGTAAATATAGGCTTGTGTTTTCATTCTAAAGACTAGGAGGGAAAATGTCTGTGAAGAAGAACGTCATGGGTTTTAAAATTTGAAACTTTAACTGTTCTGGCTCCTAATATCGATGGTAAAATAATTTTGAGTTCCAGATAAGTCTTGGGTTGCATCTCACCCAACTTGTCAACTTAAAAAATATATTAATATTTTACTTTACATAATTTTCTCAGAGGAGTGATAACTTTTAATAAATTTTCATTATTTTGTGTATAATCTTTAATATAAGGATAGTTCCAGAATTTTTGCTTACTATAAGTTTTATAAATAGGTATTTAATCTCAATGCAAACACTTTTACGTTCAAGTGTATTTTTAAAAACATGTTTGTCATTTAAAAAAATTCTGCCCTTTTATAACTTTCAAATTATAACTTAAACATTATGGATATCTGGTTACTTTTTTGGTTGTCATTCTTTGCAATATTAAAGAAAAGATCTTATCAAATTCTTCTAAGTGTATTTTCTGAACCCGTCTTTGTCTATCCATTGGACTGGTCACTAGATGGCACCAGCAGCTAAGCTGGTGAACAAAAAATCTTTTTGTTAAACTCTGCACTGCCAACATTTGGCAAGAGTTGTCATTATCATGACTTGGAAGCGTTTATTTTCATGAAAAGCCAATAAAGTTAGAAAGATAATTTTGCTCTCTGACTTTGTTGCAATTATAGGCATATATTTTTAAGGAAAATATTGCCCAGTTTTAATATCCATTATATATGTACATAGTCTCTATTTCTTTCAGGCAATTAGAAAACTGACTAACAATCTCCAGCTATGAAGGGCCCAATAGACATTGAGAAATTGGTAGACACAAATTGTCAAAATAATTCTAGCCCCAAAGCACACTTAGTGCGCTGAATTTGTCAGGTAATTCAGTCTTCCCCTTTCTCCTAAACTGGTTCCTCAATCCTGCAGACTATTTGGATTTTACCTCCTCTTCAGTCTTCTGAGTAATGGTGAGAGAAGAACGTAATTGTGGCAGACTATGTTGACATGCATATTTAGACAAAAGTGCAGTGTGCACACGATGCAACTCTTCTATTTCCATGTTACCCATGTTTGCTGTGGACAAAAGGGATCTGATTCATGTAAGAAACTAATGCAAGAGCCTTAGGCTAGAATTAATTATTTCTAGACATCTATATAGGGCCAAACCTTTATGTATTCATAAGTTACTTTCCATTCCCCTGAGAGTTTCTGTAATTGACATCCAAGGTATTCTGCCTTATCTTAAGAAACTATGTCCACAGGTGAGGTTCATCACTTGTCCCATTCATACTCAGAAACTACATGTCAACATTATTTCCCATTAGAGTCCATCTTGAATACTTTAATTCAGTTAGTTAGTTAGATATTCTGATAATGCCATACCCAATCTATTTTCTTTGCCTTTGCCTTTGCCTGGACACCTTGTCTCTTCTCTCCACCAACACAAACACAGCCATTTCTTTAAGACCCATCTCCTTGAAACTTGTAACACCTCCCTTATCTGGTATTTTATTTTGTCTTCATTTTCATAGGACTTAGATTTTGTATTAAAATACACAACCCAGCACACTGATTAAAACTTCAGCATGTATGTTACAAGCACCTACTATCTCTAGGTGCTGTACTGAGTGATGAGGACAGAGTAGTGAACAAGAGAGAAATAGTTCCTTCCTCACAGAGCTCAGGGTCTCATAGGAAGACAGATCCTAGAGGTGTAATTTGCACAAAGGGTATGATGGGGGAGATTGAGGGTGTTATGGCTAATCTAGCCTAGAAGTTTATAAAATGCCTCTATGGGAAAGCTATATGGCAAGCAGAGATTTAAAGGAAGAGTAAAAGGTAGTCAGATGAGTTGAGATAGCGAAGAAAAAAATAAGTTCCAGGAAGAGAAAACAATATGTGGAATGTCTCAGGGAAATACAGACCATGGCATATCAAGCAATGGAAAAGGTATGAGTATAGCATATTGGGTTTCTCAGGGGGATTGATTGGGAATAAAAAGAATAGGGCAAGTTTAGAGTTTATCCCAAGCATGGTAGGATGCCTTGGGATTGGGATGATTACTGTTTTGAAGGAAACCTCTGTCTCAAAGCACAGAGAATGAATTGCAGGCAAATAAGTGTTAAGAAGACTGAAGGGTAGGTTGTTGCAGTGGTCCATGCAGAAGGTGATGGTGGTCTGCATTAATATTTGGTCTGTGGAGACACTAAGGACTAAGGGTTCCTAGATACACTGAAGAGGGAGAAGAAACAGGATATGGTGACTGCTTGAATGTGATTATGAGGGAAAAGAACTCAAAACTGACCTTAAAATTTCAGCTAGTATAGGACTAGATGAATTGTGTTTTCATTTACTTAAATAGAAGCATGGTTAGGGAAGTAGGTTTGAGGGGGAAAGATGATTAGTTTCATTTTGCTCTTGGTAATTTAGAAATGCCTAGGAAACATCCAGGTAGAGATGACCTAGTAACAAGTTGGATCTACTGAGATGAATCTCAGAGAAGAAGTCTGCAATGAAGGTACATAATTGGGAATTATCAGCATGTAAGATATAACACTGAGTATTTTAGGATGTCTATAGCCCGCCATGAAATTGTGTGCAAATTGCATGAAATCATATGTCTGTGTGTGTCTGTGAATGTTTACTCACGAAAATGGTTCCCACTGTTCATTAGAAGCTCAAAAGAGGGAGAGAATCTGAAAGCTAAGGACAGAGCTTTGAAGAATACCAGAATTAAAAAATAAGGCTAAGCATGGCAGCTCACACCTGTAATTACTTTGGAAGGCCAGTGCAGGTGGATCACCTGAGATTAGGAGTTTGAGATCAGCCTGGCCAATATGGTAAAACCCTGTCTCTACTAAAAATACAAAAATTAGCTGGGTGTGGTGCTGGGTGCCTGTAATTCCAGCTACTCGGGAGGCTGAGGCAGGAGAACCACTTGAACCATGGAGGCAGAGTTTGCAGTGAGCAATGACGGTACCACTGCCCTCCAGCCTGGGCAACAGAGTGAGATTTCATCTCAAGAAAAAAAAAAAGAGATAAGTAATGGAGGCTTGAATGCAGATAGTCTGGTTCCAGATGCTGCACTTGTAATCACTATCTCATGCTCTCTTAGTTCTGAGTGTTGCCTGTCAACTCAGCAAACACTTGTTCCCTAAGCCTGGAATGTAAACTACCATTGTTTCTGTAGTGTAGGTGTTTCTTCTACTCAGTAGTCCCTGAATTTAACTGTGAAATTTCACTCCAATTCTCAGATCAATTCACCATTTCACTGAAGGAAACTGACTTGTCATTCATTCATTCAACAGGTATTCATTGAGAGCCTGCTCTTTCTTACCTCTAGGGATCAGATGGTCATCCCGAACAAATAAATCCCTGCCTTCTTATCATCGTGTAACGTAGTGAGAGAAGCCAACATCATCATCCTAATCTCTCCAGTCTCACCAACAATTGTAAAGGTGCAATGTGGTTATTGCTATGAAAGAAAAGCACATTGTGCTCTCAAAGCCTCCAACAGGAGGAGTGGATTCAGTTTCAGCTTCGAAAAACTCTTCCCTGAAAAAGTGACTTTGAGTTGACTGGTCACAGATAGGCTAATCAGTATTCACTTGTGAAAGGGAGAAGGGGAGAGATATAATCCTTGGCAGAGAGAAAAATACTGAGAAGAGGCTACAGCCGCGGGAGCAAGAGAAAGCCACTGTGGACACATGAGGAAGGGTATGGTCTGCGGTGAGACTGAACAGGGAAGAGGCAGCTGGGACATCTAGGGTTCTGGGAGTTGGATAAAAGAACGGAAAGGTTATAAGCAGGGAGAATGGAGGGGCTGATGGTGCATGATTAGATGAACATTGTAAAAGATGACTCTGGTTAAAAAGATAATTGGAAGCGAGGCAGAGGTTAGCTAGGAGGCTGAAGCAGCAGTCCAGGTTAGGTAATGCTAGCCTGAGCTAAGGAGCTGGAGAGGGAGAGTATGGATTTGACAGATGTTTTTGAGTTAGTGGGGGATATGAAATAACATAAAAAGAAAGGTGTTTTGAACAACGTGAAGAGTTTTGAGGTAACGTTCAGCTTATAACCTGTTAGTTTCTAGCACAAAGCCAAGGAGATTCATATAAGCCATTCCACTCTGATGACAGAAGGCATTCATAGTGGACATTTTATCTAACAGAGTTTACAGACACATTATAGAATGCTCTTCCGTTGGAATAGAGCCAGACCCCAGCCTTTCCTATGTCGTATAGATTTGTAAGATATAAAACAACAGTAATAACAGCAGCATTTTCAGTTAATGAGTGAGAAAGAAAACCCAGTAAAGATCAAGTTATGAAAATATTGTCAATCTATCCAGAACTTTATGTAATCTGTAGGCTAATTTAGACATCAGCATTTGATCAGTCTTGTCTAACTAGAATGAAGAAAGGACAAATGTGGGGTATAAAACTGAATGACTTAAGACAAAGAAAGTCTGAATATAAGGATCCTAGCCCAGTGTTGTCCAAGAGAACTTTCTGGAAAGACAAAAATGCTCCGTATCGTGCTGTTCAACACAATTGGTGCTAGCCACATGTCATTACGGAGTAATTTAAAGATGGCTAGTGTGAGTGTGAAGCTAAATTTAAAATTCTTATTGTAGTAAATTTAGATTTAGATGTAAATAGTTTATATGGCCGATAGTGGTTTATTAGAGAACAAACATCTAGACCAACATCATGGTGAGAAAAGTACACAAGGCAGTCTTGGCTAAAAGTTTCATTGGTAATGCCAGAACTGCACTCTCTTCATTTATTATTTGAAACATATAATTGTGTTTAAGTTAGCTTAATCATTTTATATTGCAAACTTTCATAACCCATTGCCATACCTAACACACTATAATTGTTTGGAAAGTGTTGAATGCAATGAATTCTAATAAATGAAAAAAATGCCATAAAATACTTGGCATTGTGACATACTGACAGTTAATAAATATTAGCTATTATTATTATCATTATTTATAATGTCCAAGTAAACTTGTAATCTGTTTTGTGAAGTTGTGAGTTAACTCATGCTTTAGAAAGAAAAATCAGAACTGGCCAGACCACCTCAATACGTTCTGTGCTGCAGTTCTGTGTCCTTTCCCTTAAAAAGCTCCGGGAAACCCCATTTTCCCAGAGAGCACAACCCAATTCTCACTTAACTGAGAACAACTTCACTGAGAGAGGTGTCTCCGGACACAGTCTCTCTTTGTATTCTCTAATTTGAATTAAATGTTCTAAGTGTATAAATAGTACCTTACAATTTTATATACCAAAGGAAAATAAGAATACTAGCAAGATAAAATTAACTGCCAGCTTCTATTCAACCTGTTAGGATAACAGTAGCACCAGAAATATGGTATCTGGTATCTGAGGTAGCACCCTGAACAGTGCTCAGGAGGGACTGACTGCCTCATGCAGCTTTTCTTTTCTGCTCTTCTAATCTTGTAGATTATTTTTCAAGTCATAAAATAAATCCCTAACCTCTTCCCATGGGCTTCCTGTTATGGCAATGGAAAGGATTCTAGGAAAATATGCCAAGAGAGCAGATGTCATCTTTTTTGATGGGCTGTAAACATCAGACTGGACTTGCCTTAAATGAGGTCAGTTGGCAAAGGACTGACAAGAGACCATCATTTCCTGAGCATCTGCCCCTGAGCTGGGAGCTGTTCTAGGTGCTAAAAGTTTACTATAGCTAGAAAAACTGAGGACTCGCCATTCTGAGTTTGGGGAAGAAACAGAAAATAGTAAGGAAAAGAGTGTTCACCTGAGAAAGACGAGGGAGAGATGCCAAATTGTCCTCTTCCCTTGGTTTGATTCAGAACTTTGCAAGAATGGCCCTGTTGACATTTTGGACTGAATAATGTTTTGTTGCTGGAGAAGAGGAAGTCTGTCCTGTACACTGCGGGATATTTAGCAGCATCTCTGGCCTCCATTTATTAGATCCAGTAGAAGCACCCCTCCCCCATTTCATGACAATCAAAAATGTTTCCAGACACTACCAAATGTCTTCTGGGGAAGTAAAACAGCTCCTGGTTGATAACCACTGGTTTATTGAAGTAGCATTGGGAATGTACATGACCTGTGGGCCATGTGCTGAGTGACACAGATAAATAAAGTGGGGACAGTGGTCAAAAGGACACAGTTCTTCTTAGTCCTTATTTTAATAAAAGAAGAAGTCTTAGAGGCATAGTGAAGACTAAGCAGCAGAGCATATCTTGGAGACAGTTTATATCATTAGGAATTTCTTCTTACATAGAAAGTAGAGACAGACCGAGCAGCCTCTCTCTCTACTTTCTCTACTTTCTGCCCTTAGATCAAGGGCAGAACTGGAGTCTAAAAGACAAAAGCCTAGCCATTGCTGAGCCCCAGGTGTGTTTGCTGAGTCTATATAGTAGTCTCTCCTTCAAGCTGTGTTCTGGCTAATTCTGTACAGTTTTCACAGAAGCAATTCTTCCAATTTGTTCTCCTAGGGGCACTGGCGGCTTGCTGTATTACACTCTCCAGACCTGAGGTCATGCAGCGACACTTCCCTTTATTGCTCACCACCAATTCAGCTGATGGCTTCACCTCTACTGTAAAAGTTTACCCTACCAAGAAAAATAAATCCCTAGGTAACTTTTTATTATATAGTGTCAGTTACTACATAATATTATATTTTGTAACTGTAATGGATAACCATCCCAAAGCTGGGGCTATTTAACTTAAGATTGGAAAGACTGTAGTCTTTAAATAAAATATCCAATAAAAAGATTTAGAGAATCTTAGGAAGAAATCTGCTATATTTATTTTTAAATGCAGATGTGTGTGTATATACAAAATATTTTATGTGCAGAAAATTTTAACTTAAAAAGTTAACAATAGACAAAATGATTATGTCTTTACTTTCCTTTTCTCCATTATAGATTCAGAAAATCCTCTTTGCCAAATGCCCAACAAGAAAGGAGCAGTTATACAGAACTCATGGTAGAAGGAGTGAAACTGAACATCTTAGACACCTCTGTCTGATGACTAACTGCTACCAGTCAGAGCTTGGAGAGCGGAATACTTCACCACTCAGGCATACAAGGTGAAGGCCATGTTTTTATCCTATTAATTGCTTCTTTTTGAAAAGAATTGTTGTTTTTGGATAAATTTAAATCAAAGTTTCAGGTCAACAGAAGTATGAAAATAACAGTAAGAAAAAAATGAAAAAGAGTCTCCCACAGAAATATGTTATATAATTTCCTTCCCCGCGAGTCTTTTAACACAGGGCGGATGAACAGCTCTCTAGCATTATGTGAATGGGAGCCTGCCTAAAGGAAGGAAAATGGTTGGAAAATTTGAGAACTCCCTCAGCCAATTTAGAAAATTCTCTGTTTTCTCAATGAAGAGCATGGAGAAGAATCTTCAAGAGATTGCAAGCTCTGATTAAGTGTACACCTAAAGGGAAACATTAAAGACAGTCTTTAAAACAGTAAACAACAACAACAACAATATAAACAAATAGACCGGGCGAGGTGGCTCACGCCTCTAACCCCAGCACTTCGGGAGGCCGAGGTGGGTGGATCACCTGAGGCCGGGAGTTTGGGACCAGCCTGACCAACATGCAGAAACCCTGTCTTTACTAAAAATACAAAAAATTAGCTGGGCACAGTGGTGCATGCCTGTAATCTCAGCTTCTTGGGAGCCTGAGGTAGGAGAATTGCTTGAACCCAGGAGGCAGAGGTTGCAGTGAGCCGAGATCACGCCATTGCACTCCAGCCAGGGCAACAAGAGCAAAACTCCGTCTCAAAAAAAAAGTCTATTCTGAAAGTCCATATTAAATTCTTATTTATAGACACTAATAGATGGTAGGACATTGAGCTGGGGGCAAATGAAGGTGCTTAGGAAAGGTCTGGTTCTATCAGAAAAGGTGTGATGTGAAATTTTATAATTTAATTTTAACTTAATCCCCTTTTTGCAAATATCTTCCACTGCCTTCTCTAAACTCAGAGCTCCCTCATATAAACAGTTTCCTGTGCTTGTTACAGTAGAGTACCTCCGGTCTCCAGGTCTCAAGGGCCCAGGGAGGACAACAAAGCCATTGTCAAAACAAAGGTGCAGTAACCCTAAGAATGCTTATTCTATTAAATCCCTCCCACCTAATTAAGAGGTCATTGAGGAGTCTCCTTTGTCTTCCTGAAAAGCCATGATGCTTTATGCCTGTGCTGTATGGAACGTACTATTTTCTCCTTCATTCCTAATATACTCTTCCCTAAACACTGCACTGGGAGCCTTGAGCTCTAAGTTTTCTTTCCTAGAGCTTTAAAATTTTTATTTCTTTGACTCAAACTTTATTTGAGATTCTAATTCCAGATTAAGGGCCATGACTTCAGTAACCAGATTTAACAAATAAACTACTGGATCTCAGTTAAATTTAAATTTTAGATAAACATTGATCTTCTTGGAGGGGGGTGTATAAGTATATCCCAAATATTGAATGGGACATACTTCACTAAAGAAAATGTTTCTTGATCTGAAATTCAAATGTAACTGGGTGGCCTGTATTTCATACGGCAAGCCTACCCAACACCTCAGCTGCACTCCAAATGGCCTTTGTTTTTGTCTCCAGTGAATATTTTCAACCTGCCTTTCTGGAGGAGCCCACACCCATCAGGTACAATGTTAGTGAGTTAGGGCATAGCTTTTACACTCAAATGGCCCACAGGATCTTTGTCCTTGGTGTTTAAAAAGCTTTCAGCCTAAGTATACCCGTCATCCTGCATAGAGGCAGAATCTGATATAACTCCTTTCTGTTTCCTTCTTAGATATCTGCATCTACGTTTTAAGTCAATGAAACTAATGCTCCTAATCTGGAATTATTACGTTTATTACTATAACTAAATGTAAATAGAACTAAATCTAAATAGAATAGTGATATTTTATCTAAAGGTAATAACATAGGAGGACTTAATTCATTATATCAAAATCCTAAGTAGTAGTACTCACCTAATTCATTGCTTGATATTTTGTTTTCAAATTCTCCCTTTGATTATAATAGTGATTTAGCAGCATGATGAATATAAAATTCCCAAAATTTTACGACTCTATAGTAAAAAAGTAGCATAGGGATAATGTACAATATTATGAAAATTTTTCTATTGACAATTTATCAATTGAAATAAAGGGAATCCTTTATTCCATAAACATTCATATATTTGATTAATTTACATGTCTATTCTTCTATTGTATATAATAAAATAGGAAATGTCTTATAGTGGAAAGTTTGGAGGTCAAGATAACAGGTTGAGCACATGCATCCAATTCTACTCTCTCTAAACGTTTTTAGCAATAAAGTTAGAGATTTTTAAAAATCAGGCATAAAGCCCCAAAGATGAGGAAAACAGGGCAGAGGGCAAGAACAAAATACTGGAAGCTGGAAAACAGAAAGAAAAGTGGTAACTGACTCAGCAGAGCCTAGGAAACTGAGAGTGGAGAAAATTAAAGACCAACCTAATTTATATCAGAGAATTCTCCAAAGCCTCTGTGATGGTTAATTGTATGTGTCAATTAGACTGAGCTAAGGGATGCCCAAATAGCTGGTACAACATTTTTTCTGGGTGTGCCTGGAAGAGACTAGCATTTGAATTAGGAGACTGAGACAAGAAGATTCCTCTCACAAATGCAGGTGTGCATTACCTCCCCTTGAGGGCCTAGATAGAACAAAAAGGTGAGGGAAAAGTGAATTTTCTCTCTCTTTTGAGGCTGGATATCTATCATCTGTCCTCAGGCATCCAAGCTTCAGCTTCTTAGGCCTTTGTTCTCTGGACTTGCACCGGCAGACTTTCCTCTCAGTTCTCTGGTCTTCGGGCTCAGACTAAATTTTACCATCAGCTTCTCTGGGACTCTAGCTTGCAGATGGTGGATCATGGGGTTTCTGAGTCTTCATAATCACCTGAGCCAATTCCCATAATACATTTCTTTTTATATCTCTGACTATATCCTACTGATTCTGTTTCTCTGAAGAACATTGACTAATACAGTCTCTGAACCTGTCAGCTCTAGGTATCCAGAGATGATGAAAAGGGACTTAATTAAGATTGTGTAAAAGAGCAATTAGTGTCCTGGAGTCTCATACCTACTCCAAGCCATGGAGAAACTGCATGTCTATGTCAGCATAAGTTTGAAAGTTGGTTCTTTGGAGAAGATAAAGTGTGGGTGTGGGAAGGTCTCTGTAGGTGGAACTTTAGGGCTGGGTGCCCTATAAAAAATAAAGAAAATGACTATCTGTATGCTGAATAAAAATACTGAAGACCTCTCATCTCAATCTTTTGCTCTAATCAGTTCCCAAAAACACTACCAGCCTTTTATTTATGTGAAATATCGAAAAACTCCTCTCTAGTGACCAGCACAAGGAAACTGTCTAAAGCGCTAACATCAGGACGTTTTCCAGGAGCAGGCTGTGCTGATCACACTGTAGTTAATCTCAGTTAATACGCCAGGTGCTCAGACCTTTCAGTCACCTTTTTAATTTCCCACTGTTGATAGCAAGTAGAACAGCAAGGGTGTCCAGACATTTCTGGAAAGCCTCTACACAAAAGAGAAGAAGACATATTCACTGAAGAAAAAGAAAACAAACTAAAAACAATTGGAAATAAATAAATTATTTTAGGGGAAAAATTAAAGTTCTATCATTAACTACATAAATATAAATCTAACCTATAGCGACAGAAAGCAAATCAGTCATTGCCTGAGACCAGGGTATAGGTGGAGAAGTTGACTGGAAGATGATGGAAATGTTCTGTATCTTGATTGTGGTGGTGGTTGCCCTGTGGTGTACATTCATGAAAACTCATTAAATGATATATTTTAAATGGGTGCATTTTATTGTATGTAAATTATACTTCAACAAAGTTTATTTTTTAATCCTTTTGCTAATAACTAACATCCTAAAAAGATCAGAGAAGTTACTGAGTCCATAAAACAAGAATAAGATGCCACATAAAAGGGATGATTCAGAAAATAAAAAAGGTTTGAAATTAAAAGTCAAAATGAAAAAGTAGAAAGTTGATGAAATCTCCCAGAAAGTAAAGCAAGAAATAATGAAATAAAAAAAAATGCAGACAATTAAAGAAACTTTTTAGAAATTCTAGTATCCCAATAATAGAAATTCCAGAAAGGGAATATTAGAAAATAAAAATAAATCATCAATAAAATAATTCACAAAAACATCCTGGGCCTGAAAGACATAAATTGACAGTTTGAAAGTGTCTACCAAGTGTCCCACACAATTTGAGAACTTTGAATAAAAACTGAACTACAACTAAGGCCATCATTGTGAAATTTCAGAATTGTGAGAAGAAAGCAAGATTCTATAAGGAGAGAGAAAAAAGTATCAAAACAAAGTATCTGGGATAAAAATGACTTCAAATTTCTCAGTAACAGTGGAAGCAAGAAAACAATGGAACAAAACATTAAAAATTTTGGACATTATTTCTAGGACATTATTTCTAACCCATCCGAACAGTCAGTCAGTATGAAAGGTGCCTTTGAAGTTTTCAGACGTGCATGATCTGATTAAAAGCTCCTTATCAACAATTTCTCCAGAAACTAATGAAGGGTATATGCCGTTAAATAAGTGGGAAACCAAGCAAAAGGAATACAAAGGACACAGAAAACAGGATACCCAATGCAAAACTTAGTGGAAAAATCATTCCCAGGATTATGGAGAAGAGAGATGCCAGAATCCCAAGGGTACATGGGACATGGAGAACCAGACGGGGCCCATAGCACCAACACAAAGCAAGTCTGTACTCTTTCTTCTTCACCTGAGGCCAAGATTCCTCTATCCTGGGCTTTCTTTGACCATGTGCTTATGAAGTTTCTGCTCTTCCCTCCTTGCCTTGCTGTCCTACCTGCTGGACATTCACATCACTGCACAGAAATGTGATTTAAACTTGTCCTAAGAGATAGGCCCTGGTGGGCTTAGAAACAGAAAATACAAAGCAGCTTGTTTTCCCGGATGAGATTCCTTCCTGACGTCTCAAACCTGGCCACACTTGAGCCCTGTCAGATTTCTACTGCAGTAAACCCTGCCTTTCTAGGATTCACCTGGGACCTTGCTCACTGCTCACTGACTTCCTCAGAATGGCTTTCTGTAAATTGTCAGATCAACAGAAACTAGATTCACAGTCTCAGGACAGTTTCCTTTTCTTCTTGAAGCTTTCTTCTGATATGATAGTGGCGTTATTATCTTTTTCTTACACAGCTAGGTTTGAACTTGCTGCTCACTATTTTAAAAATAAACAGTTTAATGCTTATGAATACATATATAAGTGGTAAGATTATAAAGGAAAGTAAGAGAGTGATTAACACAAAGTCAGGATGGTGGTTAAGTGTGAAGGGAAGGAAGAACATATTGAGGAGGAATATACAGGAGGTATTAGGGTACCAGTGATGTTCTATTAGTTAACCTGGATGGGAAGTACTGAGCAGTTTATATATGTTTAAATTGTACTTATACATTCACATATATAACGCATTTCACAATTAAACACGTATTCCATGGCAAATGTGTTATGCTTTAAGGATAGAGATGAAAATATTAAACTCTGCTTCTCATTTTTCTGCATAGCCAGTGGGTTTCTACAGATGTTGAAACCTTGGCTAGCGGGATCTCTACAAATCAGGTTTCAGACATTTTATCCTCAAATATATTGACTTATGATATTTCAAAGTTGCAGGAATGTATAACTGGTTTAAAATAATAAATACTCAAGAATACCTTTACTTTTTTTCAGAGGCTTTCAGGCATTTTGTGACTATAAACAAACTATAGGGTAATTTTATTTTAATTGATCAAGCTACTTTTTTTTTTTAAGTTTCAGGTGTTAAAACCTCCATTTGTAACTCCCAATCACTTTTTTCCCAAAAACTCTTTATTGGTTGGTTAGACTTAGAAATCTCTGGAAACCATCATTCTCAGCAAACTGACACAAGAACACAAAATCAAACACCGCATGTTCTCACTCATAGGCGGGTGATGAACAATAAGAACACATGGAGATAGGGAGGGGAGCAGTACACACAGGAGTCTGTTGTGGGGGAAATAGGGGAGGGACAGGGGGAGGTGGGGAGGTGGGGAGGTGGGGAGAGATAGCATGGGAAGAAAAGCCAGATATAGGTGAAGGGGAGGAAAGCAGCAAATCATACTGCCACGTGTGTACCTATGCAACAAACTTGCATGTTCTTCACATGTACCCCAAAACATAAAATATAATAAAAATTAAAAAAAAAAAGTTTGACATAGATTCCTTCAGTATTTCAGTTATAAGGATTACTAGGAAAATTGGAAATATTTTATTGATAATACTAACTAGAAATGTAAATTACAAAATGGAATATATGTTATATATATACATGATTACAAATATATAAATACTACTTATGTATGCCTCAAAGTCAAAATAAATTAAAATGTATTGTGAGGCATTATTAAAGATAAGGATTTGTAGGTGATTCTTACTTTAGCTGTTAAATATGCAAAACACCAAAATAAAACATATTCAAAAAGAATTTGTAAATCTATAGAATTAACCTAAAGCAATTGTTTTTTAGCTGAAGTTAATGGCAAGAAAAGACATTGACTCTATCAAATGTTATATGGAAATAATATAAATTATTTCCAAGCTTCTATTTTCTCATTCTGATAAATATGCTTTTTTTTCTGATTTTCACCTATTCTTTAGTATACTCTGAATTATTGCATTGGACTACAGAAATTTCTCTGTGTGTTTTCATATTAGTTATCATTAATTCAGCTTTGTTATGATTACCTTCAAACACAGAAGCTTTGCCTTTGCCACAACACAATAGCAAAACATCCAAAGTAGGCAGTAAGCTCCTTAATGAAAACATAGGCAAGAATGCAGCAAAACAATGATCAAGAGGGAGCACTTTGATTTAGTATTTTTATTATTGCAAATCATAGGGATTCGTTTACCTTGGAGCACAGAATATACTTATTTTTACTTATTGCTTTAAGAAAAATACCTAGTAATGGGAATATTTTAAAATGTATCATATTTTGACATGTTCTCTATGTTATACTTGATCCAATTTGTAGGGTTATTAGATCATTTTACCTCTTATTTTATTTTTCAATTAAAATACAGTATAAGTGAGCTTTTTAGGGAACAGCTCTACAAATTTTAACACAGGTATAGATTTGTGTAACCACCATCAAAATTAGGACACAGAACAGTTGCATCATTCCAAAAGACTCCCTTGTACTACCCCTTTGTAACCTTATCTCTGTCCACTTGAAACCCTGGGTAAACACTAATTTGTTCTCTAGCTGTATATTATTGTCTTTTGGAGAATGTCATATTCATTCAATCATGCAGTAGGTAACCTTTGGAGACGAGCTTCTTTTATTCAGCACAATGACTTGAAAATTCATCCATATGTGTGTTCATTCCCTTTTTTGCTTAGTAGTGTTCCATTGCATGAATGTATTATGGTTTGTTTATCCTTCACTTGAATAATATTTGGGTTGCTTCCAGTATTTGACAATTATGAATAGAGATGCTATGAACATTCCTGTGCAGGTATATGTGTGAACATAAGTTTTTATTTCCTTAGAATAAATACCTTGGAGTAGTGTTGGTGGATCATATTGTAAATGTATTTTTAACTTAATGAGAAACTACCAAATTATTTTCCAAAGTGACTATGCCAGTTTTCATTCCCATCTGCAATGTATAAAACTATAGGTGCTTCATCTCTTTGCCAGCATTTGGTCTTGCCAATATTTTTTTAATGTAACTGTTCTAATAAATGTGTAGCAATATCTCATCTTAGTTTTAATTTATAAATTTTATAAATTAATTTGTGAGATTTTAATTTTTTTTTCTTTTTTTTTTTTATTTTGTGGTCACTTTTAAGATAGGTGTAATGTGATACTGAGAAAAATGTATGTTTTGCGGTCAATGCACAATGTAGTAAATTTGGGAAATGTTATTATTTGAAGCAGAGAAAAAGCACCCCCCACACAAAAATAAATTACAGTTTTACTAACTAGAAGTAAATACTATTATTTACTTGGCATATTTATTTCTAAACTTATTTATTTTCTATCTTGGAACATATCTAAATTTGTACTGTATATACATTTTTATGTTTTGCTTCTGAAGAAACTAAATATTATCACAGACACTTTTCTGTTATCAAAATTTGATAAATATGGCTGTAAAATATTAATAGCTCTTTACTATTATATCATTTTATTATTCTTGGTCATAAAGATTATTTTCCATTTGATGTTGTTATATGTAACAATGTAGTGAACATCTTGATGCAGGAAATGTTACCCAAATTTTATTTTGCTTCTTTAAGATAAATTTCTGTGAGGAGAACTGGTAGGTAAAAGGATATGAACATTTTAAAGACTTTTAAACATATATCTAAATTGCTGCCAGAAGGTTTATACTGTTTTTTTTTCTGTCCTATCACCAGTGAATAAGATTCCTTTATTTGAATTTCTTGCTTTGTTTTATAAACTCCAGTGTTTACAAATCCATAATAATTGTTACATTTTCCTTACTTGTTTTGAAACTTCACACAGATAAATGGGATATGATGCGATGTCTGAGGCCTCTAGTCATAAATTAATTGCATTCCAGCAATAAAATGAGACATCAAAACAGTTACATTTATTATTTTGACTCCTTTTCTCAATTCATCAATCCTGTTTTACCTGGGAGTGCCAACAGATTGTCCTCTGAGGTATGTAATAGGAGATTTTAAAAAAAGAATTGCTTAATAACAATATAGCATTTTTTGGATTACTATAAGAAATAATATAGTTTACACATACACATGCACACCTACACACTTTTATATAGATGTGTTCAAATTTTCCTTTAAGATTCTGAAAAAGTTCGCTGCTTCTTTAGTCTCCCTCCTGGAGAATTCAGGCTCTGAAATTTTGTCTTGGCCATGGCCAAAACTAACAGTGCCCAAAGGCAGCATATCACAGTGGAATGAGCACAGACAATGGATTTAAACCAATTCAGTTTTGTATTCTGACTCTTAATTATGAGCTGTTTTACCCGTGATCCGTTTAAATAATCTCTTGGTATCTCAGTTTTCTCATCTGTAAAATGAAAGTAATAATACGAATTAATACGGGTCTTGTGAAAATTAAACAAGACAATGTAAGTAAAGAGACTACTGATATGGTTTGGCTGTATCCCCACCCAAAGCTCATCTTTATTCCCATGTGTTGTGGGAGGGACCAGGTCAAAGATAGTTGAATCACTGGGGCAGGTCTTTGGTGTGTTGTTCTCGTAAAAGTGAGTAAGTCTCATGAGATCTGATGATAGTATAAAGGGAAGTTTATTAAGTATTAACTCACACAATTACAAGGTCCCACAATAGGCCATCTGCAGGCTGAGGAACAAGGAAAGTCATTCCAAGTTCCAAAACTGAAGAACTTGGAGTCTGATGTTTGAAGGCAGGAAGCATCCAGCAAGGGAGAAAGATGCAAGCTGGGAGACTAGTCCAGTCTCTCTTTTCACATTTCTCTGCTTGCTTATATTCTAGCTGTGCTGGCAGCTGATTAGATTGTGTCCACCCAGATTACTGGTGGGTTAGCCTTTCCCAGCCCACTGACTCAATTGTTAATCTCCTTTGGCAACACCCTCATAGACACACCCAGGATCAGTACTTTATATCCTTCAATCCAATCAAGTTGACACTCAGTATTAACCATCACAGGTACCATGGTGTTTGGTAGATAATAGGGACTCAGTACTTGACTGCTATTGTTTTTTATTAAAACACCCCAACAGTATCCTGTCTGTCATGTGGCCAAGATGAAAATGCAGAGGACCATTGTCATCCACCAGGACTATATCCACAAGTGCAGTCCTACAAGAAGTACCCCAAGAATTTCTGCACACCTGTCCCTCTGTTTCAGGGACATCCAGGTCAGCAACATCATAATGGTGGGCAAGTGCTAGCCCTTGAGGAAGATAGTTCACTTCAATGTGCTCAGTGTCACCAAGGCCACTAGCACCAAGAAGCAATTTCAGAAATTCTAAGACTGGCCATCTGCCCACATCTCAGAAAGAAATAAAGTTGCTTTCTCATTCAGACTACAGCAACAACAACAGCAAGAACAAAAACTACCACCACAACAGATTACTACTAGAAAACTGCTACTAAAACAATTTTTTTGCCCTTATTCCTTATCGTTCTTCCTTTTCTCCTGTTTATCCTTCCCCTTCTCTTTTTTCAAAACCTGTTATTGATGCTCATCATCATCATCAAGCAGAATGTACTAGTTAACAGTACAGACTTTTTGTCAGACATACTTCTGTTCCAAGCCTAGCTCTTCCACTTACTGCCTCTTCGACCTTGAGAAAGTTATTAGACTATTGTATATTTAAATTATTAATTTCTATATTTATTTAATGGGATTAATAGTACCTAACAGGGTTGATATGAGAAACACATTGGATAATGCATGTAAAACACTAAATTTAATGTAAATTTAGATAAAGCAGGCTTCTAGAGAAGCAAGTTTTTCAGAGAAGATAAGGATAGGATACCTATCAGATACTCAACTCAGCTACTGAGTAGTTGAATACATGAGGCTGAAGATTGAGCAAGAAGTCATGATTGAGGATATAAGTTGGGAATTGTTTTCATATAGATAGTGTTTAAAGCCATAAAGTGAGATATCACCAAAAGAGTAGTATAGATAGAAAAGAGAAGAGGAACAAAGAATGAGCCCAAAGATGCTTTTACCAAGGAACCAGCAAAGGAAATTGAAAAAGAGCAGATTGTAAGTAGAAGGAAATCGAAGAGTATATATTATTCCTAAAGGCCAGTTAAGACATTTTATTAAGGATAAATAAGTAATGCACAATTATAAATGCTGCTGATAGGTCAAGTAAGATGTGTACTCAGGATTGACTATTGGAGTTAGGAATGTGGAGGTCACTGATAACCTTGACAAAGAGCAGTTTTGGTAGAGTGCTAGAGTAGGCTTAAGAGAGAATGAGAGGAAAGGATTAGAGACATCTAATGCAACTTTTTTGGAAGAAGTTTGTTTCAAAGGAGAGCAAAAATGGAATGGTAGCTGGTAGTGGAAGTAGAATCAAGAAAAAAATGATTATATGGGAGAAATGGCATGTTTATATCCTGATTAGAATGATCTAGTATAGAGCAAACAACTAATGATAGAGGAGTGAGAATGGGGATAATTTCTAGAGTGATGTTCATGAGTATAGAGAAGAGGTAGTTTAGAAATTCAGGGATTGGCTTTATAGGAGCACAGATATTTCTTATACAGGAAACTTGTGGGAAGGAGGAGAAACTTGGAGCAGAAGGAAGTAGGTAAGATGTAGTGGAAGTAATCTGTGGAGGTTTTCTTATTGCCTCAGTTTTCAATTCTGTTAGTGAAATATGAGGCAAAGACATCAGATGAGATTGATGATGGGGGAAGGGGTTGTGGAAACTTGAAATAAGATAAGTAAAATAAGGTATACATCACATCAAAAATAGTGGAAGAGTATACGAACTAGGGAGGAATAATGCAATTTCAGGCCAGTAGTAAGGATAACAGTAAGATATCGAGACATGACTTTGAAGGCACAAGAACTAGTGTGCATGTGTTTGTTTTTCATCTATTTTGTTTAGCTACAAGGCTACAGATGCAGAGTAGTGAGAAAGTTTGATATAACCATAGTTGTGTTTTGATTTTTTCTGAAGAAGCATTTTTTATTATTGTACTTTTACTTTTTCAATCAACTTGTTCAGATACAATTTTTAAATAATCAGTTTAAAATATACCACAGTCAAAATAAAAAATACTTCTATCATTCTTTATTAGTCTATTTTCACGCTGCTATAAAGATACTGCTCGAGACTGGGTAATTTATAAACAAAGGAGGTTGAGTTGACTCAGTTCTGCATGGCTGGGGAGGCCTCAGGAAGCTTATAGTCATGGTGGAAGGGGAAGCATGCATGTCTTACATGTTGGCAGGCAAGACAGAGATTGGGAGAGAGAGAGTGAGTGAGTGAGAGAGAGTGTAAGTGCAAGAAAAACTACCATTTATAAAACCATCAGATCTTGTGAGAATTCGCTTACTATCTCATCAGAACAGCATGGGCGAAACTGCCCCCATCATCCAATCACTTCCCTCCCTCAACATGTGGGGATTACAGATCCCTTCCTCAACACATGGGAATTATAATTTGAGGTGAGAGTTGGGTGGGGACACAGAATAAAGCCATGTCACACTCCCAAAAGTTCTCTCACACCACCATAGAATTAATCTCTTGCTTAGATGGTTGCATACTGTTACATTACTACTTACAATACAGAGAGTTTTCACTTGGTTCTTTTTTGTGTCTTTCATTTCTGTCATCATTTCTGTCATCATGTTTATGTTTTTTACTAAATCCTTTAATGTATTTATAATAAACCTGAATATACTTATAATAGCTGGGTAGTGACCTTTTCTAAGAATTCTGTTATTTTTTTCATTTCTGTTATGCTTCTATTAATTGATTTTTCTTACACTTTTCACTTCTTGGCATATCTAGTAATTTTTTATTGAAGCTAGAAACTGTTGATTATTGTAGTGTTGAGTGTTTAGATTTTGTTTTCATTCTTTAGATATTGTTGAGTTTATTTCTTTCAGCAGGAAGTTAAGTTACTTGTGGAATAGCTTGATCGTTTTGAGGCTAATTTTAAAGCTTTTTTAGTGAAGGCCTAAAGTAGTGATGGTGGTTTACGCCTACTGCTCAAATATGACCCTTCTGGAGTATCTACTGAATGCTCCCAGTGTTCATTAGGGTCTAGCTATTTTGTCTGGTTACAACTTGAATGTCATCTAGCCTTGTTTCTTGAATGCCAGGTTGATCATAGAAATTATATCATTTGTTTCTCTCTCCTCTTAGGGATTCCAACTTTGTAAAGCCTGTTGTCCAATGTCTTAAGAAACTTATTTTATATATAGTCATGCCTTACTTGACAATCAGAATACATTCTGAGAAATGCATCATCATAGGTGATTTTTTTCATTGTGTGAACCTCATAAGACATATTTACCCAAACCTAGTTGGCATAGCTTATTGCACACCGAGGCTGTATGCTATTGCTTATTGCTTGTAGGCTATAAACTTGAACAGTGTGTTACTGCACTCAATACTGAAGGTAATTATAATGCAATGGTTATATATATCTAAACATAGAATAGGTACTATAAAAATATGGTATAAAAGACAAAAACTGGTAACCTGCATAAGGCACTTACCATGAATGGAACTTGCAGGACTGGAAGTTGCTTTGGGTGAGTCAGTGAGAGAGGGGTGAATGAATATGAATACCTAGGACATTACTGTAAAATACTGTAGACTTTATAAACACTATTGTTTGAATGAAGTATGTTTATAAAACAATTGTCTTCATTCAATATTAAATTAATTGTAGCTTGCGGTGATTTTACTTTATTAACTTTAAAAATTGTTTAAACTTTTTGACTTTTGTCTTGTTTTTATAATTTTTATTTATTTTTTACTTTTTACCTTAAATAAACAAAAAACTAAGACAAAAATATATGCATTAGCCTAGGCCTCCATAGGGTCAAAATCATCAAGATAGATGCCTTCTACCTGGACATCTTGTTCCACTGGAAGGTCTTCAGGGGCAGTAACATGCATGGAACTGTCATTTTTCTATGATAACAATGCCTTCATCTGAAATAGCCCCTGAAAGACCTGAGTGTGTTTTACATTTAACTTTTAAAAAAATAAGTGGAAGTATTACACTAAAATGGTGATTAAAAAGTACAGTATAGTAAACACATAAACCAGTAACATAGTCATTTATTGTCATTGTCAACTGTTGTGTACTATACATAGTTGTATGTGCTATACTTTTATATGACTGGCAGCACACTTTTTTTTTTTTTAACACCAGCATCACCACAAACATATGAGTAGTGTGTCACATTATGATGTTACAATGGCTAACTTACTAGGTGATAGGAATTTTTCAGCTCCATTATAATCTCATGGGACCACCATCATTTATGTGGTCCATGTTGACTAAAACATTGTTATGCAGAGCATGACTGTGTTTTATTCAGTTTCCTACTTGAGTGGGTAGGAGGATTTATGTGGAACCAGTTACCTCATCATGGTCAGCAGACTGGTTTTCAAGTGTTACTAAGTTGGGCTTAGAGTGCCTCTTCTTTAGGGCTGGTTTAATACTATTATTAAAGTGTGATCCTTCTAGAATCTCTAATAAAAGTGTTCTTTGAGGTTTTCCACTTTGATTTCTTGTATTTGAATGTGTTCTAACTTGATGGGAGTTCTTGGAATTGTTCTACTACATTCTAGTAATTGGTCTTTGCTCATTCTCATGGATTCATACCTTATGCATGTGCAGCTTTGCAGTCACCAAAAGGATCAGGTGGATCCCTCTGCACATTTCTGGAGCTTTTTTCCGTGTATACTTTTGCTTTCTCCCTTATTCTGTCCTGTAATTCCATCCGCATCATCCCAACTCCCATCCCTCGAACTCCAACTTCTGTTTCTTCAACTCAGTGGGACATGTCTATATTTTGTATAAGTTTTTCTCCTTGCAGAAATGTGCCTTGTCCAGAATGTGCCTCCAGAAATAAAACCTTAGTGGTCATAGGACTTAATTCATTAATTTCCCTTCTCTCAGTGATTAATCATGATTTGCCTGCTGCCCAATGCCTAAAAACAGTTGTTTTCTGTATTTTGTTCAGTGTTCCAGTTATTTACAGTGAGAGGATGAATTTAGACCAGATACTCTATTATGGCTGAAATCAGACCATGTGTTTTCTTTTCAATATGTATCACAAAGTTAGAGAAGAATGAGGGATTGAAGGGAACATGCAAGAAATCTTGGCATGGAGAGAGTACATTAAGGGGGCAAGGAGTGATGAAAAGATGAAGGGTAGAGGAAACATGATAGATCAGTGCATTGAAGATAGAATGATCATATCCAAACTCAGTCGATTTTGAAAGTAAAAAGATATTCTAATAATTAAAGCTGGAAAATAGGTATAAACTAGAACTTTTCCAGACAAACAGGGATTTATGTACCTTTGCTGGAGAGTCTGAGGAAGTCATGAGAGTTTTAGAGTTATTGTATTATAGTGAATCAGCTATAAAGAGAACAGGTGGTCATTAAGAGTAGGATGAACGAAAGTTGAAATTATTGCAGTTATAGCAATTGTTGGTAATATCAAGGTATAGACTGTGACTAGGGGAGTAGTTAGCTGAAGTAAAATGGACTACAAGATTGTTGAAAAGGAAGAACTCAAAGTGGCCAGAGTGCTGGAAAGATTATCTCCATATATGTTGAGCAAATGACAATATATCCTGAGCAACAATAATTGAGAAATCAGGAGGAATGACAGAGGAACAGAGAGATAACATTGACAATGAGAGAAAGCAGAGGGATAATCTGATAAAATGAGATTCGAACATAGGTTCATGGAAGTGAAACCCAAATGTTATAAAGATGTCAGATCTCCCAAAATTAACCTATAATTTTAATATAGTTCCTATCATAGGATTCTCTTCTCCAGATTTTTAATATAGAATCTTTACAAGCTGATTCTAAAATTTCATCTAGAAAAGCAAGAAGCCAAGAATAGCCAAGCCAACTCTGAAGAAAAATAATGAATGAGTATATGTTTGTTGATGGAGACTTGTATTTCAGATAATAACTTTTTGCTGTTAGCAATAGTAATAAAAATAGTATGACATTGGCATAACAATAGATAAATAGTCTCAATGAAGAGAATGGCATTCAGAAACAAGGCTATTTATGTAAGGGGACTTGGTATGTAACTGAAGGTGCATTACAAAATAGTAGAAATAGCAGGGTCTCTGTGTGGCAAACAATACTCTTATCTCACACAATTTTAAAAAACTTTTCAGATGGATTAAAGACTTAGCTACTAAAACAAATGAAAAATTCAAACTATGAAAATATATATAAAATAAACATTGTATTTGAGAGTACAACTTAATTTCTTATTCGTGTACAGAAAAACATAATCATATAGAAATAGATTGATACTTTTGAGTTTGTAAAAACAAGGCCTATGTGACAAAAGAGCCAAAGTTGAAAGATATGCATTATCCTAGGAAAATAAAATTTCATGATATATTACAGATAAAAGATTAGTTTCCAAAATGTACAGAGAAATTCTTCAATAAAAAGGAAAGAAAGATAAAGTAAAACAACCCAATAGGAAAAGAAAAACAACAAAACAGACCAAAGAAATAAACAGGCAACTCTCAGATGACTAACTGACAAAGCAAATAGAGCTGTTCTCAATAAAGTTTGGGTTGCAGGGAAGAAATTTTCTTTAGCAATAAGATAAGTGAAAGGAAAGAGGAAAGAAATCTCTTTCAAGTACACTGGCACACAAAGAACAACTCTTGCTGCTGATGTTCAGTCATAGTGATCACATTAGAGTAGTGGAAAAAGGAATGAGCTTTGCTGTCAGGATCTTAGTTCTGTTACTTGCTAGCTTTGTATCCTCAGACAAGTTACTTAAACCCTCTAAGCTTCAGTTTATTCATATTTAAGTTGGGTTTTAAGCTACCTTCCTTGCAGTATTGTATTGAAGATTGATAACAGATTGTTATAAAACACTGCAACAGTGTCTGTAACATAGACATATCTTATATTTTAGTTTAAGTAATCTTATTTGTTGAATGGGGCTGGTGCACATTTATTTAGGGGGGTTTTTGTAAGATACACCATAACTTAGCTATATTTCTGATTCATTGGGCCAGACGTACTTTGTTTAAGAAAACATGGCTGGGTGGGCGCGGTGTCTCACACCTGTAATCCTGGCACTTTGGGAGGTCGAGGTGGGTGGATCACAAGGTCAGATGTTTGAGACCAGCTTCACCAACATGGTGAAATCCCATCTCTACTAAAAATACAAAAAATTAGCTGGGCATGATGGCATGCGCCTGTAATCCCAGCAACTCAGGAGGCTGAGGCAGGAGAATTGCTTTAACCAGGGAGGTGGAGGTTGAGTGAGCCAAGATTGTGCCACTGCACTCCAGCCTAGGTGACAGAGTCAAACTCTTTCTCAAAAAAAAATAAAAAAAAAAAAGAAAGAAAGAAAAGAAAAAGGAGAAAGAAAACATTCAGGAACAGAGGAGTGGGAGCAAGATGGTCATATAGAAGTCTCCACCGAGCATCATCTCTGGAGAAACACCAAATCCAAAAATCACAGTACCTGGTTTAACTTTATATTGCTGAGAGAGGCATTTAAGAGAGTAGGACAGTCTTAAATTGTCAATGCCATTTCTTCCCCATCACCCAGCAGCAGCTGCATGGTACAGAGGGAGAAACTGCACTTGCTGGAGGGAGAGCACAGTGACAGTGAGAAGTCAGTACTGCCAATACTGGGCAGAACTCAGCCAGCACCCACAGAGGGAGCACTTAGAACAATCCTTAGCCAAAGGGGAATTGTTCATTCTGGTGGTCAGAACTTGAGTTTCAGTGAGTCTAACTGCCATGAGCTAATGTGCTCTGGGGTGCTACATAAACTTGAAAGACTGTTGAGGCCAAAAGGACTGTAACTCCTAGGCAACTCCAAGTTCTCCTGGGCTTGGAGGCAAAAGATTTGTGGAGCATGTGACCCAGTGAGATACCAGCTGAGATGGCTAAGGGAGTGCTTGCATAACACCTTTCTCAACCCCGGGCAGCAAAGTATGCAGATTCAAAAGACCCTTTTATTCTATTTGAGGAGAGGAGAGGGGAGAGTAAACAGGACTTTGTTTTGCAACTTGGGTACTAGCTCACCACAATAGGTTTAGGCATTGATCATACTCATGAGGCCCCCCATTATAGGCCTAGCTCCCAGATGACATTTGTAGGCATATCCTGGGCCAGAAAGGAACCTGTTGCCTTGAAGGGAAGGACCCAGTCCTGGCAGGATTCATCACCTGTGACTTAAGAGCCCTTGGACCCTGAATAGTCAGCAGCAGTATCCAGGTAGCACACACTGTGGGACTTGGATAAGACTGTGAGAGGTGCTGGCATCAGGTGTGATCCAGATAGTTCACAGCTGTAGTGGCTATGAAAGACACCTTCTGCTTGACAAAAGGAGAGAGAAGAGTAAAGTTGACTTTGTCTTCCACCTTAGGTACCAGCAGGGCCACAATGGAGAAGAGCATTAAGTGGGCATTAAGGGTCTCTGATTCCAGGCTGGACCTATCCTGTGCCAGAGGGGACTCCACTGCCCTGAGGTGTGAGTCCCAGGCATGGCAACAATTCACTATAAGCTGACTGACGAGCCGTTGGTTCTTAAGTGAACATCAGCAGTACCCTAGCGGTACTCCCCATGGGTGTACTGCAACAGAAGACAAGAATGAATGAAGAAGGGAGGAATAGACCACAAAACAATCAGAAAACAAATAAGAAAATCTCAGAATAAGTGCTTACTTATCAATAGTAACATTGAATGTGAATGGAATAAACTCTAATCAAGACATAGAGTGGCTGAATAGATTTAAAAAAATAGGTCTTAATGATCTGTTGCCTAGAAGAAATACACTTTTACCTATAAAGATACACATGTATTGAAAATAAAGAGATGAGAAAATATATTCCATGCCAATGGAATCAAAAAGGAGCAGGAGTAGCTGTACTTATATCAGAAAAAAAGTTGATTGCAAGACAAAAACTACAAGAAGAAACAAAAGAGATCATTTTATAATAATGAAGGGGTCAATTTAACAAGATGATATAGCAATTTTAAATATATATGCACTCAACACTGGACAGGGGAAATATTAGAGATAAAGAAAGTGAGAGATATGCCCCAATATAATAAGAGCTGGAGACTTCAACACCCCACTTTCACTGTGGAACAGATCATCCAGACAGAAAATCTACAAAGAAATATTAAACTTAATCTGCACTAAAGACCAAATGGACCTAATAGATATTTACACATTTCATTGCATTTACACATTTCACTGAAGAGCTGCAGATATTTACACATTTCAATGATCAGCATATGGATCATTCTCAAAGATAGATGTTATATGTTATGTATGTGAGGCCACCAAAAAAGTCTTAAAACACTCAAAGAAACTGAAATAATATCAGATATCTTATCATATGACAATGGAATAAAACTAGAAATCAATAACAAGAGGAGTTATGGAAGCTATACAAATATGTGGAAATTAAACGATATGCTCCTGAATGACCAAATGGGATACAGAAATAGCAGTTTTCAGACGGAATTTTATAGCTATAATTGCCTACGTCAAAAAAGAAGAAAAACTTCAAATAAACAACCTCACAATGCATCTTAAAGAACTAGAAAAATCAAAAGGAAAAAAGTTAGTAAAGAAAAGAAATAATAAAAATCAAAGTAGAAATAAAATTGAAATGAAGAAAGCAATATGAAAGATCACTGAAATTAAAAGTCAAATTTTTGAAAACTTAAAAATTTTCAAACCTTTAGCCAGATTGAAAAAAAAAGAGAAAAGATCCAAATAAATTAAATCGGAAATGAAAAATGAGATATTACAACTGATACTCCCAAAATTCAAAGGCTCATTGGAGGCTACTTTGAACAAGTATGTGCCAATAAATTGGAAAACCTAGAAGAAATTGATAAATTTCTAGACACATACAATCTACCAAGATTGAACACTGATGAAATCCAAAACCTCATGAGACCAGTAACAATAATGAGATTGAAATCATGATAAATTCTTCCAGGAAAGAGAAGCCACGGACCTGATGGCTTCATTGCTGAATTTCATCAAACACTTAGAGAAAACTAATGCCAATTCTACTCAGAATAGTCTGAAAAATAGAAGCAGAGGAAATATTCCAAACTCATTTTAAAAAGCCAATATTTCTCTGATACCAAAACCAAAGACATATCAAAAAAAGAAAACTATACAGGCTTGTATCTCTGATGAACATTTATACAAAAATTCTCAACCAAATACTAGTAAACCAAATTTCACAACAAATGAAAATGATCATTTATCACGACCAAATGGGATTTATCTCAAGGATGCAAGGATGTTTCAACATTGACCAATCAATCAATGCAATATATCATATCAACAGAATGAAGGACTAAAACCATTTGATTATTTTAATTGATATTGAAAAAGCATTTGATAAAACTCAACATTCCTTCATGATTAAAACTCTTAAAAAACTGGTATAGAAAGAACATTATCTTCAACACAATAAAAGCAATATATGAGAGACCAACGGTTACTATTATCTGGAATGGGAAGAAGCTGAAAGCCGTTCCTCTAAGATCTGTAACATGACAAAGATGCTCACTTTCACCACTGTTATTCCACGTAGTACTGGAAATCCCAGCTAGAGCAATCAGACAACATATATAAATAAAGGGCATCCAAATTGGAAATGAAGAAGTCCAATTATACTTTTGTGTATGATGTGATGTCATATTTGGAAAAATCTGACGGCTCCACCAAAAAAAAAAATTAGTACCGATAAACAAATTCAGTAAAGTTGCAGGATACAAAATCAACATGCAGAAATCAGTAGCATTTCTATATGCCAACAATGAACAATCTGAAAAATCAAGAAAAGTAACCCCATTTACAGTAGCCTCAATTAACCGTATGCGTGTTGTCAGGCCCGAGGGCCTCTTCCATCCTCGTCAAGGGGAGTGCTAACTTTCTCTCCTTTCATACAACACAGTAGCCTCAATTAAAATTAGATACCTATGAATTAACCAAAGAACTGAAAGTTCTCTACAGAGAAGACTATAAAATAGTGATGAAAGAAATTGAAGAGGACACAAAAAATTGAAAGATATTCCATGTTCATGGATTAGAAGAATCAACATTATTAAAATGTCCATACTACCCAAAGCAGTCTATAGTTTGAATGTAATCTCTATCAAAATACCAATGCCATTCTTCACAGAAAAAGAAAAAATAATTTTAAAATTTATATAGTATCACAATAGAACCAGAAAAACCAAAGCTATACTGAGCAAAAAGAACAAAACCAGAGGAATCACATTACTTGACTTCATATTCTATTACAGAGCTATAGTAACCAAAGCAGCATGGTACTGGCATAAAAGCAGACACACAGACCAATGGAACAGAATAGGGAACTCAGAAACACATCCGTATATCTACAGTGAACTTATTTTTGGCAAAAGTGCCAAGAATATACACAGGGGAAAGGACAGTCACTTCTATAAATGCAGCTAGGACAACTGGATATCCACATGTAGAAGAATGACACTAGACTTCTGTTTCTCACCATCTACAAAACTAAATGAAAAGAGATTAATAATTTAAATCTGAGACCTCAAACTATGAAACTACTAAAAGAAAACATCGCAGAAACTCTCCAGGACATTGTTGTGGGCAAAGATTTTTTGAGTAATACTCCACAAGCATAGGTAACTAAAGCAAAAATTGTTAAGTAGGATTATATCAAGTTAAAAAGCTTCTGCATATCAAAGAATGCAGTCAACAAAGTGAAAGACAACTCACACAATAGGAGAAAATATTTGCAAACTCTACGCATCTGACGGGATTAATAATCATTATATATAAGGAACTCAAGTAATAGGAAAAAAATCATCTGCTTTAAAAATGGGCAAAATATCTGAATAGACATTTCTCAAAAGAAGATATAAAAATGGTAAACAGGCATATGAAAAGGTCTTCAACATCAGTGACCATCAGAGAATTGCAAATCAAAACTACAATTAGATATCATCTCATCTCAGTTTAAATAGCTTATATCCAAAAGACAGGCAATAACAAATGCTGGCAAGGATATGGAGAAAAGGGAACCTTATCCACTGTGGGTGCCCATGTAAATTAACACAACTACTATGGAGAATAGTTTTGTACCTTTCTAAAAAATCAATAGAGCTATGATATGATCCAAAAATCTCACTGTTAGGTATATAACCAAGAAAGGAAATCAGTGTATTGAAGATATATTTGCAAGGTAATGTTTATTGCAGCACTATTCACCATAGACAAGATTTGGAAGTAACTCAAGTGTCTGTAACAGATGAATGGATATAAAAAAATGGTACACATACACAGAGGAGTACTGTTTAGCCATAAAAAGGAATGAGATCCTTTCATTTGCAACAACAGGGATGGAACTGGAGGTCATTACGTTAAGTGAAATAAGCCCTGCACAGAAAAACGGACTGTACATGCTCTCTCTTTTTGTGGTGGCTAAAATTAGCTAAATAGCTGAAAATTAAAACAATTTAATTCATGGAGGTAGAGAGTAGAAGGATGGCTACTAGAGGCTGGGAATGGTAATGGCATGATGGTGGTGGGGAGGGTGTGGAAATGGGTATAAAAGTAGTTAGAAAGGATGAATAAGACCTAGAATTTGCTAGCACAACAAAGTGGCTATAGTCAATAATAATGTAATTGTACATTTAATATAACTAATATAGTATAATTGGGTTGTTTATAAGACAGAGGATAAATGCTTGAGGGATACATACCCTATTTACCCTCATGTGATTATTATACATTGTTTGCCTTTATCAAAATATATACCACATAAACATATATACCCACTATGTACCCATAAAAATTAATAATAATAGAAAACATTCAGAGGATAGTGTTTTATTCAATATGTAGAAGATGTGGCTAGCTTAATAAATTTGCATATGAACTTTATTATTTCAATTTTAGTGTAAGTGCTGCAAACATGAACATACTTGTATTCTTTTTTTTTTTTTTTCTTTTTGAGACAGGCTTTCACTCTGTCACCCAGGCTGGAGTGCAGTGGCATGATCTTGGCTCACTGCAACTTCTGCCTCCTGATCTCAAGCAATCCTCCCACCTCAGCCTCCTGAGTAGCTGATACTACTATAGGCACACTCCACCATGCTGGACAACTTTTTGTATTTTTGTTGAGACGAGGTTTCACTATGTTGCTCAGGCTGGTCTCAAACTCCTGAGTTCAAGTGATCTGCCCCCCTTGGCCTCCTGAAGTGCTGGGATTACAGATGTGAACCATTGCACCCCACCCATATTTTTATTCTTTCAAGTCAGCTTCTGTTGTTTTACAGAGATAACTTTATGTTTTTGAGTATTGATAATAAATTGAGTGACTATTCCTGGAGTTGTCTATTTATAACCGTAATATACATATATATATATATAAGTGCATTTGTGTGTTTATAATGTTTGTATATTTGCTCACGATATCAGTTATACCATATGCTAATGTCAAAATTTAACATGAGATTATTCACATGCTTAACTAGCTTTAAACTTTGAAGTATTTTATTAATAAGATATCTCACTATCATAATAGTCATGGATCATTTTCATATTGCTAAACCCAATGGACATATTGTACCCATTATCTTAATTTATTTTGTATTTAATACTGTTGTCAGTTCACTGTTGGATATTCTGTTACCTTGGCTTTCATTATATTCCCCTCTTCTGATTTTCCTTTTACATGCCTGTTTAAATATTCTCATTCTTCTTCATAGTCTTCTCTCTTATGAACTCCTTAAAGATTGGTACTCACCATGATCCCATCTCATGTAATTATATCTTATAATTTATAACACTTTGTTTTTGTATCTCCAATTGTGTCTCTACTTGTAAATCTCTCCTGGATTCAACTACCTATTGAATATCAACCCTGAATGGCTCACAAGTATCTCAATCTCATCATTTACAAAAAGGTGTTCTTTATCTTGCCTTCTAAATCTGCCTCTTCTTTTTATTCCATATTCTAGTTGATTGTTACTACTATCCATGCAGTTATTTAAACCAGAAATGTGGAGGTTATCTTAGGCCCCTCCCTGTGGATCCATATTTAAAAATAGTAATTATGATAACTATCCTCACATTAATGTAGCCATTATTTATTGATCACTTATGCTGTACCAGTTCTGTGCTAAATGCTTTATATTCAATCCTCACAACAACTCTGGGAGATGGGTATAATACTATTATTAAGTTCTATTATAAATGACAAAATCAAATTTGTTTCCTCACTTTACCACTTTTAAAGTCATTTCCTGAATTTATCTGTGCCTTTCTATCTCTGCTACAACCATTCAAGTTTAATCTATTTACATATATTGTTTGGACTATGACAATTGTCTTCAACTGTGGTTTTGTCCAGGGTCTCATGCAATTTAAGTTTATCCTTCACACTAAAGCTGGAGCATTATATGTAAAGTGCAAATTTGACCTTGCCACTCCACCACTAAATGCCTTAAGTAGCCCTCTATTACCTCTAGGGTAAAGTCCAAACTTCTTAGCCTGGCACGTGGTACAATTCATGATCTAGTCCTTATCTAATTTGCTTTTGACTTACATACTTATTGGCCTTCTTGTAGTTCCCTACAGTGACCATGTTGTTTCATACTTTCATGAATTTTGCTGTATTTTTTCTTGTAATGCCATTCCAACATTTACTCATTTGGATTAAGCTTAAGCTTTAGAGTTAGACTGCCACAGTTAGTATTCTACTTCAACTGTTTACTGTGTCACCTTGGGCAACTTATTTTATACTTCCTCTGTTTCAGTTTCCTACCTACCTGAGATAATACATACAAAACAATTGCAGTTTTGCCCAGCATGTAGAAAGCCTTTCATAAATGTTACTTTCTTATTATTTATATTCAATAAATATTTATTGTGTATGCCAGATACTATTCTAAGCATTCAGGAATCAGCATTGAATAAGACAGATAAGGTTCTTCTGGTCTGGAGAAGCTTATTTTCTATTATGTCAATAAAGACAATAGATAGGAGCAAGTAAACAAACTATTTTTGGAAAGTGGCAAATCCTACCACAATTTGTTTATCCTCTCAAGGGATTATATAGATGTTTTCAGTTTTTGTGATTATGAATTAGTTTTGATTATGACTGACTTTTTTTCATGGGATGATTTCAGTGGCCAAGGCTCAGGTCAGCACTCCTGGACTGCATGCTCTAGCCCTCAGGGGCTGGAACTAGGTCAATGGCTTTATTCTCTGGCTCCTTTAAGCACCTGCTGTGCTGGAGGAGCAGAGGACAGACACGTGCCCCATCCACTGGCAACAACACTCCCATGGAGGGTGCTGGCAAAAGAAATTAATTGGGGCCATGACAGGGGTCCTCATTAGAGCACCCAGAAATAAAGCCACATATCTGTAACCATCTGATCTTCAACAAAGTTGACAGTAACAACCACTGAGGATAGTACTCCCTGTTCAGTAAATGGTGCTGGGATAACTGTCTAGCCATCCACAAAAGATTGAAACTGTACCCCTTCCTTTTACCATATATAAAAATCAACTCAAAATAGATTAAACAATTAAATGTAAAACCTAAGACTATAAAAATCCTAGATAAAAACCTAGGAAATACCATTCTGGATGTAGACCCTGGTAAAGATTTTATTAACAAAGACTCCAAAAGCAAAAGTTGACAAATGAGACATGATTAAACTAAAGAACTTTTGCATAGCAAAATAAACTATCAACAGAGTAAACAGACAACGAACAGAATGGAAGAAAATATTTGCAAACTGTGCACTTGACAATGGTCTAATATCCAGAATCTATAAAGAACTTAAACAAATCAACAAGTAAAAATCAAAGAACCTGATTAAAACATGGGCAAAGAACATGAAAAGACACTTCTCAAAAGAAGACATACAAATGGCCAACAAACATATGAAAAAATGCCCAACATCATTGATCATTAGAAAAATGCATATTGAAACTACTATGAAATATCATTTCATACCAGTCAGAATGGCTACTATTAAAAAGTCAAAACATAACAGTTGCTGGGAAGTTAGTAGAGAAAAGAGAATGCTTATTATACACTGCTGGTGAGAATGTAAGTTAGTTCAGCCACTGTGGAAAACAGTTTGAAGATTTCTCAAAGAACTTGAAATAGAACTACCGTTTGACCCAGCAATCCCATTACTGGTTACATACCTGAAGGAATATAGATCCTTCTACCATAAAGACACATGCACACATATGTTCACTGCAACACTGTTCGCACTGGCAAAGATATGGAATCAACCTAGATGCCCATCAATGGTGAACTGAAAAAAATTGTGGATTGAAGAAAATGTGGAACGTATACTCCATAGACTACTATGCAACCATGAAAAAGAATGAAATCATGTCCTTTGCAGCAACATAGGTGTATCCTAAGTGAATTAACATGGGGACAGAAAACCACATACCACATGTTATCACTTATAAATGGAAGCTAAACACTGAGTACACGTGGACACAAAGAAGGAAACAATAGGCACCAGGGCCTACTTGAGGGTGGAAGGTGGGAGGAGGGTGAGGTTCAAAAACCTACCCATTGAGTACTATGGTTACTACTTGGGTGATAAAATAATTTGTATATGAAATCCCAATTAATTGATTGTAAAATGCAATTTACCCATTTAACAAACCTGCACATGTAACCCCTGAACCTAAAATAAAAGTTAAAAGGAAAAAATAAAAATGAAAGTTTATCACTTTTAATTGGGCTAGGTGTTAGGAAATAGATAAAATTAGGTTTTAAAGAGAACACTATACTTGATCCAGTCCTTAAAGCTGTCTTAAATAGGAAAAACTCGTAAACCTATTAATAAATATCATAAACCTAGCCAAACTTCAATTTAACAGTGAAATAAGTGGTAAAAACAATTAAATCATATAATGTCAATTTATATAAAGCAAAGTATATCTTTGCATTTTTGTTAAGATTATAGAGTTGGCCTTAGAATGGGGTAGTTATATTTCACCTTTTATTGTGCTTCAACATCAACATTGAATGATGTGACATGATATGGTTACTTGTTTATGAAGAAAAATAATATGAGTTTCACATTGAGGAATTTCATGCTGGATTTTTTTTTCACCCTTTGTGTGTAGTTTTTAACTGCTAAACAATTAAAAAAGACCCAAATTTAGACTGGAAACTTATTGTGATATAAACTTATAAATATTGCTGTTGCAATATAAATAAAACACAGATGTAGAAAGTGAAAAAGATCTTTATGCAAATGAAACTGGGTACCAGAAACAGAACATCTTAGGCTAGATGAATCTTAAAGCTATGGGTTTTTGGCTGATCTACTGCCAAAGGAATGAGAGATTGATATTTAAATTTTATGCAAAATTTCATGGGTTGTCTCTTGCTTTGGCAGAACAAAAGCAATAAAATCAAGAGGAAAAGGCACTGAAACTTTATAGACTTTGGTTTGCTGAATATATGGGAAAAGCTTTAGAGTTTAACAAGATAAACTGTCAGAGGCTCTTATTATGCCCCTTTATGAATCTAGAATGGTTCAATCCACTTGGAACCTGCACTATTCTTGTGCTCACCTTAGGATTTTAGCTAACTTTCTTAAGCCATTCTGCAGGATGATAAACTAAATGCTGAAGACGCCTCAGTCTTGAACTTTAGTTTCACAGCAATCTAATTCATCTTTCCAGTGGCCTACCAAACACTTCCACATCAGTATTGAACAGCAACTTTTCCTCAAGTGTGTATCCTCATTTTACAGTCCTATTTTTAACTTACTGTACCATTTGTTGTCTACTTAATTACTCAGACTAAAAATTTGGGATTCATTCTTGATGATTCATTCCTTATTCATGTCGTTTCCTCATTTAGAAAGCCATTCTGTATTTCTCACTTTGCCTAGCTCACAAAACCTTTTAGATATGGATAAAGTCTCTTTGCTTTTCAGAAGCTTCTTACTTCCAGGCTATTCTCCCACAGCTTCCATTGCTGATGCTAACATAGCGTGGTTATCATATGATATTACCATTGGTGTGTTTTGTGTTCCTTTCCCTGCTGGACTTTTAGCTACCTTCTATTAGAGACTGAGACTTAATTATTTCTTATTTAAATTTCTATGAAATAGAGCTTCTTGTGAGGACTGAAATAGCTAGTACTGGGATATAATGACTGCCTGTGGCTATTAGTTATTATTATTATTTACTGTCATCTTGGTTTCTTCAGTACTTAACATGATGTATGTCTTTTAAAAAGACATACATTGATAAAACAAATGTGTTTAACCTTTTTCTCTGCAATGATATCCTGATACAGACTCCTTTTGGACATCAAGATTCAGCTGAGGGTAATGAGATTTTCTTCCCAGGCTGATATGAGTCTCTAGCCAGTGCTTTTTTTTTTTTTTTTTTTTGGCCTGAATTTGTGCCTGAACCAAGAGGCCTGGTAAATATGGTGTTTTTTTTTTTCAATTGAAAATGCACTTAGTAATCTTGAAAGTAATGAACTATGCTTCTGGTGAACTTCTAAGTTAGCAGTAAAGAGGATGGCCAGTATGTGATAATCCAGAGAAAACATCAGTCTAAGACCTGGGATAACTTTTAGAACTCAGCATAGACATTGTGAAGTAGAACCTTTCTCTGAGTCCTGTGACTGTGTTAAGTACCTCATTGTGTCTCTCCAATTATATCTTCTTCAATTATGGTACTTAATACACCATGATGAAATTTTCTATCTCTGCTCTGAGACTAGGAGGGTAAAATTTGTCTTTTTCATTATGTCTTCTAAGGATACGTCCAGCTACGTGATTTTTGAAGCCCAGTGAAAAATGAAAATGCAGGAACCCTTATTAAATAATATGAAGAATTTCAAAATGGTGACATCAAAAGATTAAATCAAATGTTGACCCTACTGATTGTGGAGCCCTGTGAAGCTACACAGGTCGTACACCCATGAAGTTGGTTCTACCCTAGGGCCTTGTTCTGGTATGAAGTAGTAGGTTTGATAGATGAATGAATAAATGACTAAAATGTAAGATACTGAAAAATCTGTGATGAGTGAGGAATGACAATGATCTACATTGAATAAGCTTCAGAAGTGAAAGGCTAATGTTTTTCAATAGTAGACAGAACTTTCTATACAACCATTAATGAAAGTCAGTAATCTATATTAACTTTATATCATGTGTATGTGTGTATATATATGTGTATATATATATATATATTTTTTTTTTTTTTTTTTGAGATGAAGTCTCGCTCTGTCACCAGGCTGGAGTGCAGTTATGCCATCTCGGCTCACTGCAACCTCTGCCTCCCAGGTTCAAGTGATTCTCCTGCCTCAGCCTCCCAAGTATCTGGTACTACAGGCACGCACCACCACACCCAGATAACTTTTATATTTTTAGTAGAGACAGGGTTTCACCATGTTGGCCAGGATGGTCTCTGTGTCCTGACCTAGTGACCTGCCCACCTCAGCCTCCCAAAGTGCTGGGATTACAGGTGTGAGCCACCGTGCCTGGCCTGTATGTTTTTTAATCAATGAAAGTCATCTCCACTCTTAATAGACAATTACATTAAATTTTAATCCCAGCTTTATTTTTTTAAAGAAATAGTTTGCTGTACTTTCTTTAGTAGGTAGAGGCCAAGGTAGAGGAAGGCCACTTTCTTTCATGATTTAAATAAAATTGTAGATTAGTGGTAGGCACAATCTTTTCACCATCACGTATTTCCAGAAAATTATAGAGAAAAAATTCCACATTAAAAAGGCATGGAATTTACTGTTTTACTTTGGAAAGCCGGTGACCAACAAAAAAGTATTTATAATGGCAAAGGGAATAAAGGATATCTCACAGAAGTTTATAGATAGATTATTGTAGAAACATACTAGCTTCCTTAATTTGCAATGTAGAAATACTCTTTTATGATTTTCTGCTGTGAAAGCAGAGAGGCTGGAATTGTGCCTCCAGAAAGATATAGTAGACATATTTTTTCCTAATAAATGTGACTAAAACCCTGGTCATTGTATATAAAACATAAGAAGACTCTGAAAGGTGGAGTAAAGAAGGCAGACCATCTAGAGACTTGAGGACTTGCAAAACAATATGATGCTAGAGTGCTGTCACTGGAAACCTAGCGGGGAGACTGAATGATCACCTCCACCTCACAATAACATGGTCCCTTCATCCCTCTGGTATCAATAGAAGGCAAGTAGATAATCTGGACTTCTATTCATACCTGGAAGTAATGAGGTAAACCCCTTTTTTCTTCATTAGAATAGTGTTAAAAGAACACTCCTAAAACGCAAGATTGATATATAATACAGAATTTCATGACATCATATAAAAATATTTAGATTTTAGTTAAAAGTAATCTATCACAGCAAGAATTGGAGAAATCTCAACTTGAGACAAAAGGTAATCAACAGACACCAACATTAAGATGACACAGAAGTATCTGCTGAAGTTTTTAAAGCAGCCATCATAAAAATACTTTTACAAACTATTAGACATTTAACAAATGCAAAACACAGTTTCAATTATGAAATAAAAGATACAAAGAACAACCGCATGGAAATTTTAGAACTGGAAAATACAAAAAATAAATAAAAACTCAGTGAATGTGCTAAATAGAATGAAGAAGACAAAGGAAACTGTCAGTGAACATGAATGTAGAATGTAACGATTATCCATTCCAAACAACAGGAGGACAATAGTTAAAAAAAAAAAAAAAAAAGGAAAAACAACAGAGCATCAGGAATATCAGGGAATCCAACAGAAGATATAAATTCCTGTTATTGAAGTTCCAGAAGGAAAGGAGAAAGAGACTGTGGCTGAAAATATTCAGACAAATAATGGCTGAACATTTCTAAATTGTAGCAAATACACAAACCTATAGATTGGGTGAACCTCAAGTAGGATAAACCCAAATAAAACCATGGCAAGACACATCATAACAAAATTTCAAAAACTGAATTACAAAAATAAAAAATTTTGAAAGAAACCAGAGGAAAACAATGCTTATTTGTAGAGAAAAAAAAATAATTGATAGATAGAGGATTTATCATCAGAGATCATGGAACCCACAATAAAGTGCTATAACATTTTTATTTTTTTGTTTTTAGAACCGTTTTATTCTATTTAATCAAATGTAAGTTATATTGGTCTTTCATTATTCTTCACATCAGACACTATTCAAGAATATTAATGTGAGGAAATTGGCCCATTTTTTATCTAGTTAAAAAAATGAAATATAGCAGTTACAGTTAGTGAATTTTATAAATAGACAATATGATATGACATTAATATTTATTTTTCTGTGAGAAGTTACTTCAAACATTTTCAAGTGGTATGGAAAATAACTCTCAACCTAAAATTCTATATCCAGTGAAAATATGTTTTAGGAATGAAGAGAAAATGAAGGCAGTCTCAGATGAAGGAAAACTAATAAAATTGTTGCCATACAGCAAGATTGGCTATAAGATGTTCTTACAATGAAAAGAAACTGATAAAAGAAAGAATCTTGGAACATCATGAAGGAGTTTAAAAAAAAACCAGAAAATATTGTTTCTTCTATTCTATTCTTAATTATGTTTGAAAGTTGAAACAAGTGGAACAGTATCTAATGCGGTTCAATGAATTTTGAGAAAATACTTAAGGTAATTATGTTGTAAATAGTAGAGCAATAACAGATTGAAAATAAGAGATGTGAAGTTTCTGCATACTTCATTCAAACTGGTAAATATTCACAAAGTAGACTATGATAAGTCATGTATATTTGGTTTGCTACCTAGATCAACCACTAAATGCTAATGAAAAGCATGTATTCAAAAACACTATGAATAATTCAAAACATAATTCTAAAAGCAAGAAAAGTTCAATTAACCTACAGGAAGGCAAGAAAAAGTAAATGGAGACATGAATACAGAGAGAACAAATGGAAAATTAAACAAAATTGTAGAATCAAGCCTTAACATATGCATAATTACACTAAGTGTAAGTGGCCTTATTTACCCCAATTAAAAAGCAGAAATTGGCAGTGCGACTAAATAAAAGAGGGAGATGCAACTATATACTGTTTACAAAAATGTATTTCAAATGTGTAGAAAGGCTAAACATAAAATGATGGAGATTCACACACACACATGCAAACACACCCACATTGATGATAAATCAGAAGTATATATGTGTTTATTAAATAAGTAGAACAAAGGAAATTATCAGAAACAGAGAAGCACTTCATGTAATGACAAAAATGTCAATTCACCAAGAAGGCATATTTTTCTAAACGTGTATGTACCAAACAACAGAGCTGACAAGTATTTGAAACAGAAACTAATACAACTGAAGGAAGAAATAGATAAATTCATAATAGCTGAAGACTTCAACATCCCTCTCTCAACAATTGAGAGCATGTCTAGATGTAAAATCATCAACGACTTAGAACTCAACAGTACCATCAGCCCATAGAAGTCCATCAACATTTATAGAACACTCCACCCAATATGAGAATACATAATTTTTTCAAATGACCATGGCACGTATAGAGGATATACCATATCCTGGGATATTAAGCACACCTTAACAAATTTTGGGAAATTTCAAATAATTGAGATGATACAGAGTGGTTTTTTGATCACAGTGAGTGGAACTAAAAGTCAGTAACAGAAAAATAAAAATAAATCTTCAAACATTTGGAAACTTAAAAATGCATTTATAAGCAATTTATAGTTTTAAGAGTTAGTCCCAATAAAATTTAAAAACACAGTAAAGTGAATGAAAATTAAAATACATCATAGTAGCTAAAGCAGTACTTAGAGAGCAATTTATAGCACTGAATACTTACATTAGAAGTGAAGAAAGTCTAAACTCAGCAATCTAAGCACCTTCTCACAGAGAAATAATGTAAAGAAGATAAAAACTAACCCAATGCAAATTGAAGGCAAGAAATAATAATCGGAACAATCATTGAGACTGAAAATGAAAAACTGTAGAGAAAATCAATCTGGCAAAAGTGGATTTTTTTTAAAAGTTCAAAAGAAATGATAAAAGAAAAACCTCCAGTATGGTTGATGAAAACACAAAGAGAGAAGACACAAATTATTGTTAGGAATGAAATGGGGGAACCACCATAGACTCTGAAGTTGTCAATAAAATAACAAAGGAGTAATATGAATAGCCCTGCACACATAAATTTGGCAAGTTAGATGAAATGGGACAAATCCTTGAGAAGTACAAACATGACAGGTTACTAAACATGAAATATATAATTTGAATAGCTCTATAGCTATTAATGACATTGAATTTGTAGTTTAGAAAATCAAAATGCTCTCAAAAAGGACATGTCCATGCCCCAGTATTTTTACTGGAGGATGCTACCAAATATATAAAGAATATTAGCACCAGCTCTACACTGTTTATCCTAGTCAGCTTGGGGTGCCATAATGAAATATCATAGACTGGGTTGCTTAAGCAACAAAAATTTATTTTCTTACACTACTGGAGAATGAAAGACTGAGATCAGGGGACCAGCATGGTTAAGTTCTGATAAGGAGTCTCTTCCTGGTCACCTTCTTGGTGTGTGTTCACACCGTAGAGCAAGCAAGCAAGTTCTCTGATGTCTCTTCTTCTTTTTTAAAATTTTTATTTATTTATTTTTTTATTTTTATTGTACTTTAGGTTCTGGGGTACATGTGAGATCATGTAGGGTTGTTGCATATGTACTTACATGGCAAGGTGGTTTGTTGCTTCCATTCCCCTGTCACCCACATCTGGCATTTCTCTCCATGTTATCCCTCCCCAGCATCCCCACCCCGTGCTGTCCCTCTGCTAGCCCCCCCAACAGACCCCAATGTGTGATGTTCCCCTCCCTTTGTCTATGTGTTCTCATTGTTTAACACCCACCTATGACTGAGAACATGTGGTGTTTGATTTTCTGTTCTTGTGTTAGTTTGCTGAGAATGATGGTTTCCAGATTTATCCATGTCCCTAAAAAAGACACGAACTCATTGTTTTTTTATGGCTGCATAGTGTTCCATGGTGTATATGTGCCACATTTTCCTTGTCCAGTCTATCATCGATGGGCATTTGGGTTGGTTCCAAGTCTTTGCTATTGTAAACAGTGCTGCAGTGAACATACGTATGCATGTGTCTTTATAATAGAACGATTTATAATCCTTTGGGTATATACCCAATAATGAGATTGCTGGGTCAAATGGAATTTCTATTTCTAGATCCTTGAGGAATCGCCACACTGTCTTCCACAATGGTTGAACTAACTTACACTCCCACCAACAGTCTAAAAGTGTTCCTATCTCTCCACATCCTCTCCAGCATCTGTTGTCTCCAGATTTTCTGATGATCGCCATTCTAACTGGCATGAGATGGTATCTCAATGTGGTTTTGATTTGCATTTCTCTAATGACTAGTGACGATGAGCATTGTTTCATGCTTGTTGGCCAGGAAGGGATCCAGTTTCTGCTTTCTGCACATGGCTAGTCAGTTTTCCCAACACCATTTATTAAACAGGGAATCCTTTCCCCATTGCTTGTTTTTGTCAGGTTTGTCAAAGATCAGATGGTTATAGATGTGTGGCGTTGCCTCTGAGAGCTCTGTTCTGTTCCATTGGTCTATATCTCTATTTTGGTACTATTACAATGCTGTTTTGATTATTATAGCCTTGCAGTATAGTTTGAAGTCAGGTAGCGTGATGCCTCCAGCTTTGTTCTTTTTGCTTAGGATTGTCATGGGTACGTGGGCTCTCTTTTGGTTCCATATGAAGTTTAAGGTGGTTTTTTCCAGTTCTGTGAAGAAGGTCATTGGTAGCTTGATGGGAATAGTGTTGAATCTATAAATTACTTTGGGCACTGTGGCCATTTTCCTGATATTGATTTTTTCTAACCATGAGCATGGAATGTTTTTCCATCTGTTTGTGTACTCTCTTATTTTCTTGAGCAGTGATTTGTAGTTCTCCTTGAAGAGGTCCTTTACATCTTTTGTGAGTTGTATTCCTAGGTACTTTATTCTCTTTGTAGCAATCGTGAGTGGCAGTTCACTCTTGGTTTGGCTCTCTGTTTGTCTGTTATTGGTATATAGGAATGCTTGTGATTTCTGTACATTGATTTTTGTATCCTGAGACTTTACTAAAGTTGCTTATCAGTTTAAGGAGATTTTGGGCTAAATATACAATCATGTCATCTGCAAATAGAGACAATTTGACTTTCTCCTTTCCTAATTGAATGCCCTTTATTTCTTTTTCTTTATTTTACCATTTTATTCCTCCTTGAAGCACTTCCCTTATTCAATCTTTAAAGGTAAGTCTGTCAGCAACAATAACTTTTAAGATTTTCTTCCCTTGTCTCATTTTAATTTTCAGAGGCTTAATTGTGATATGTCTGGGAATGGATTTCTTTGAGTTTATCCTGTTTGGGATTGACTCAGCTTGTAGAACCTGTAGATTTATGTGTTTCGCCAAATTTTGAAAAAATTTAAGCTGTTATTTCTTTGAATATTTATTTTTGTCTTATTCTCTTTCTCCTCTCCTTCTATAACTCTGATGATCTAAATGTTGAATCTTCTCTTACTGCCCCATGGATTCCTGAGGTTCCATTCACGTTTTCTCTCCATTTTTTCCTCTATTGTTAGATTATATACATTTTATTTTTCTGTCTTCAAATTCACTGATTCTTCTTTCTGCTGTGCTCACTCTATTAAGTCCATCAAGTGATTTTCTTGATTTCTGTTATTGTTGTTTTAGTTCTATAATTGCCACTTGATACTTTTTAAATAACTTCTCTTTCTTTCTAGGGTTTTCTTTTCCTTCCATTTATTTTAAGGAAATTTGTACTTGATTGTAAAAACATTTTATGATAGCTGGTGTAAAACCCTTCTCAGGTAATTCCAACATCCAATTTGTCTCAGGATTAGCATCAGTTGATAGTCTTTTCTTATTCAAATTGTGATTTTTTTTGGTTCTTGATATTACAGCTAATTTGTATTGTATCCTGGACATTTTGCGTATTTTGTTAAGAGATTCTAGGTCCTATTTAAATCTTTTAGTTTAGCATGCAAGTCACTCTGTTTAGCTTTATTCTGCAGATCCTGGCATACAATTGTGGGCTGTGGTTCCAATGACAGTTTAATTTTTAAAGTCTTTGTGGTGTTATTTTGGTCTGCTTGGGTTTATCTGGTGCCACTGGGACTTCTATTAATCCCTACTGGTACTGCCTAAGGGGTGGGAGAGGTTTCTCCACACTGGAGCACAGATGTCTCTTGGTGGGGGAAGGTAGTCTCCGGCTCATGAGGACAAAGAGGCTTCCCTGCTCTTGTAGTGATAGGATCATGCCTGCCTGTGGGAGACGGAGAGCATTTCTTAGGCCAGGAGCTTGTGGTGGCGGGATCTCCCTTAATGGGATCTCCTGTTTTTCTGGCTGGTGGAGGGAAGTCTCAGGCCTGTGGAGGCAAGGAAGCTTCAGCCAGGCTTGTTGTGCTGAGATCCCTCTTACTGGTGCTGCTGGGCCCCTTGGTATCATTTGGTGGGGGAGGGGAGTCTAAGCACAGTGGAAAAGGAGAGCATTTCTCCTGGCCGTTTATTGTTAGTGAGGCTCCCAACCAAACCCCTCTTACCACGAGACTACAGGCTTACCTGGTGTTGTCAGAGGGTCTGTTCGATCTGTAGGAGGAATGACCTTATCTAGACTGCCTTCCGTTGCTTGTTTGGAGTCAGAAAATGTTGGGTCTGGGTCACCTTTTTCTGTTGGGTGGGGAATGTATGACACCCTGCTTATGGGTGTTTTTCCTTCAATTCTGGGTCTCAAATAAGTTTACCTTCTTCACGCTTTTTGTGGTTTTTCTTTAGTTATCTCTTGTGCTATTCCAAGGGTTCATAATTTTGTTGGACAGAGAGGGGCAGAGAGACATGGACTTATGCCATTTGGTCTAAGACTTTTACCCAAAGTCTTAGGTAAACATCTTATTCAAATGCAATGCATGTATAGAGAAGGAATATTCTATGCTGAATTGTGTCTCCCAAAGAGATGTGTTCAAGTCCTGATTCCTAGTACCACAGAATGTGACTTTATTTGAAAATAGGGTTCTGACATTGTAATGAGTTAGATGAGGTCCTACTGCAGGACAGTGGGCCCTTAATCCAATATGACTGGTGTCCTCACAAGAAGAGGAGAATAGAACACAGAGATGCAGACAGAGAGGGGGACATCACGTGGTCACGGAGGCAGAGATTGATGTTTTGTACCTCCAAGCTAAGGAATGTCAAGAATTGCCGGTAAACCACCAGAGGATAGGAAGAGGCAAGGAAGAATTCTCCTCTGCATGATTCAGAGAGAACACAGCCCTGCCGACACCTTGATTTCAGAATTCCAGACTCCAGAATTGTGAGAACAATACACATCTCTGGTTTTAAGCCATCTAGTTTGTGGTATCTTGTTACAGCAGTCCTAGGAAACTCATATACTCTATCTTTTGAAAATCCCTTCCAGCCAGAGGAAATATGACGTGATTATGATGTCAAACAACTGATGTATCACAGAAATGTCAAATATTTTCCTAGTCTATGACTAAAGTAAGTACTACTAGCCATTATGCACATCCTTAGTATTCAACTATTTCTAAAGGAGGGAGACAGGACAGAGTGGTTCCTACATGTTTCTTTTTATAACGTATTCTATTTGAACACCTACTTACTGTGATGCACAGAGACAAGGCTTCACTGCTGCTTGGCAAACTTTTATTCATCTTTTGTGGACTCGCTGTCCATTTTCTCAGGTATTTTTTCCTAAATTTCTCTTATACTCTGCAAATCACTAGTTTTTCTCCCTCCTAGCTAACTCTCTCCAGATGACCTGCCCTCCTACTCATTTTATGAAATGGGGGATTCATAAAGTGAATCCTCTCAAGTATCCTTCCATCACCTCCAAAGCAGTGTTCAAATAAGGATTGTATCTGCCTCCTGCATATTTCCACAAACATTCATCTTTGAAGCTAAAACTCAGCTTCGGGTCAGCTAGGTCTATTTGGGGAGAAAGTGTCACATAGTGGAAAGTATATCATTTAGGTTTACTTCCTGGCATTTCTGGATGTTCAGTTTTTTCATCCATAAAAGGATATGGGATTAGATTATCTTGAGATTTCCTTCCAACCCAATTTCAAGAGGTCACTTATTTTGATGGATAAATTTGAGGGACAGGCTATTAGAAAAGAACAGAAGATCTATCTGAAAGAATGTGACAAGTCATAGACCATCTCCTTCCATTACCTGTACTTTACTTTCTGGTGGGAAGCAGTGAGCAAAGAAGGGAATTAGGATGGAATGGGAAACCCTTGGAGAGTCAGTCCACTTGATGTAAGGGAAGACGTGTCCAAAGTGAGGTGCAAGAATCCTGGAGACTCAGTAACAGTCAGTTTTGTAGTCATGCTCTATTCCAGCACTGTCACATAGAAATGTCATATGAGGCACAGAACTGAGTCACATACATGAAAATCAACATTAATAATATATCTGAGGTAACTCAAGATACTCAAAATACCATCATTTAAACATATAATCAATGTAAAAATTAATGAAATACTTCACCCTTTTTTTTTTAAAGTAGGTGTTTGGACTCCTGTGTGTATTTTTCGCCTACATCACATCTCAGTTTGACTTGTGATATTTCAAGTGCTCAGTAGGCATGTGTAGCTAGTTGGTACCATATTGAATAATGTAGGTTTGTACTACATACTATCAGTAACTTCTGGTTGTGTATATGTTACTTTTTTCAATCACCACTGAATTATTTGCAAATTATTCCTCTTCTTTTAGGTTTCTTCCTTCCTGCCCTTCTTGCAGAGTTTTCACCTTCATGTCTGCTGTTAGAACTCCAAATTAGGATTTACAAGGATAATGATAATGGCTTTTAATCCTTCCTTACCTCACTAAAATGAGAATATAAAAGAAAACATACTGCAAAGGAGCCTATACGTTGTTTTTATTTAATTTACTTTTTAGTTTTGAGAAGAGTCTCCCTGTGTCACCAAGGCTGGAGTGCAGCAGCATGATCACAACTCACTTGCAACCTCAACCTCCTAGGCTCAGTTGATCCTCCCACCTCAGCCTCCCGAGTAGCTGGAACTACTGGCGTGTGCCACCACACCCAGTTAATTTTTGTATTTTTTATAGAGACAGAGTCTTGTGTTGCCAAGGCTGGTTTTAAATTCCTGGCCTCAAGTGATCCACCTGCCCCTGCCTCTCCCAACATGCTGGAATTAGAGGCATGATCCATCACTCCTGGCCAAAAACCTCTAAGTTGTTTAAAATGCTATTTAATGTATTTGTAGTGTTTGGTGATTTGCCATGCGTTTTTGCTATAGTGCCTTATTTAATTTTCACAATCATACTGTGAGGTTTTCTCACCAGTGTTTCCACCTGCTTTCTAGGCACACCTGAGATGTCAAGCTGTCAATAGCTAAAATGATAGTTCTTTATTTCTATGCTTGTTTTTCTTTCTGTATTCTTGATCTTAAAAAGAGTTAAGTCATCATTTGCCACATTGGCCTATCTGGCAGACAATGTAGACACCTACTGTATTTCTCTCCTTTCTCCTGTTAAACCCCATATCTCATATAGCATCAAGTCCTGCTGATTTCATCTTTAAAATATATCTTAATTGTATAATCTGCTTCTGCTTAAAAAAAATTCTCATTTTGATGCTTGAGTCTATAATGTTTCATGCCTAAATGGCTGTCATATCCTTGTGACTAGTCTGTGGCTCAGCGCCAGTCCCCTACTCAGTCCTCTACAATCCACCTTCTAAAACACACATTTGGTCATGACACTTCCGACATGAAATTCTAATGACTCCCCATTGTCTAGACTCATGCCTCTTTAAGTTTAATGTGACCTCAAACAGTCTGGGCATTTTGTTAAAGTGCAGATTCTGACTCAATAGATCTGGGCCCCAGATTCTGTATTTTGAACAAGTGATGACAGTGCTCTTGCCCAGGGACCACACTTTGAGTAGTAGCAGCCTAGAGGGTAAAGTTACAAACTCCTTGGAATTGCATTCACTAAGCTCCAAGGACCTGGCCTCTCTCTAGTTCTCAGCCTTTAAACCCATTTTTCTTCATCCTCAATCAGCCTAAAGTATTTATCTACTTTCTAGACTCTCCAGTCTAGAGATAGTCCTTCATTTTTAGCATGTGAAAAAATATTCACTTAAGTTAAAACTCCCAAATTAAAAATTCTGGTAACTTTGTGTCTACCCTCACAACCCTATCACTGAAGGCAGCTGAGACAGGACACGCAACAAACCCCAGCCTCAGCATTCATTCTGCCCTCTTGTGGCTTCTGCTTTCAAATAAATCCAAGGTAAATTTTTTGCTGAGCCTTCACAATTCCATTTATTGCCAGTCCAATTCAGCATATGGTAGGTTGGAGTTGGGTGTTGGGGAAGAACTACTCCAGATCCCTGAGGATGACACTGGTGGAGGTGATTTAAGCAGCGTGATGGCCTGGATCCTTTCGGGGCTATTCCAGACAGCTCTGTGATAGATAGTATCTGTCCTCTCTCCTTTCGTAACCACGGTCCTTTAATGTTAGGCCGCCAATATTGTCTTGTTGTCTGGAATTTTCCTTAGTTTTGCTTAATGTGTAAACCTTTCTTCCTCTTACCCATCAAGGTACCGGGGTCAAGTCCCATGTCCAGTTCCCAGTCTTTCCTCGTCCACATACCCCGAGTGCTCCTACTTTTATGTGTTCCTTAGTTCTCATTCTAGAAATCTTTGTGGAGCAACTGCTATGTGTCTGACTCTGTGCTAGGTCCTGAGGTTATAGTGATGAAGGAGATAGTGATGACTCTTACACTTAACACAGCTTAAAGGTTATGAGTGAGATAAGCCACTTAAACAGGGAAACAGAAGAATGTGTTTAAAAAAAAAAAGAAGAAGAAAGGGTGCTTTGGGAACCTGTAGCTTACCCTACTAGAATGATAGTTCTTTATTTCTATGCTTGTTTTTGATAGAAGTTCTGATAATTTAACTCACCCCAGGGTATCGATATCTGGTGATTACTTGCTGTGTCACAGCTACATTGGCATTGCCATTTTAAAGTCATCTTTCTTTTTATTATTGTGATTGTTATTGTTAGTTATTATATTTGTTTATTATCAGAGGTCAAATATTTAACTACATTATTATTAAATAAGTCAACCCCATGTATTAATCAATTCCTCATTTGATTATAAACATCAGAACCCAGCCTGAACTACTTAAGCAAAGAGGAGGAAACCATGATAGTAGCTGAGGGCAAGGTTGAACAATCAACCCAAGGAAAGACGGAGGGGCAGGTGGATTCATAGACAATGGGAACTTGAGCATCCTCCTCTCTTTCTCTCTATGTTCCTCATCTATGTTTCTCTGTACTGTTTACATTTCATAGCTCCTGCCATTAGATGGAAGTAGACTGTTTTTCCTAGTTCCAGTCTGAGAAAATTCAGAGGATGTCTCATTAATGATCATTTGTGGATCGATCATGTGTGGCCAGGGGAAGGAGCATGACAACTTTTACTGTGGCCATGTGATTGGGAGGGGAGAAGGACGTGGGTCCAGGAGAAGGGAGGGGTGCTGGGCAGACAGACAATACTGTAAATGTCTGTTTGCTATGCCTGGAAAGCAAATTGCTAGTACTTCCAAGTTCTGGCACATTTTAATATTTGGAATTCAGAAAAAGAAATTGGAATTCTTGGGAATTTCCAAAATTATGTTATTCTTAAAATATGTCCAACATTCTGCATATTCTTAAAATGCACGATTGTGGCTACCTAGAAATAGTTGATTAATGAATAAAAAATATTAAGTTTAGAAAAATATTTACTGAGAACTGTAGCCTACAGTGAATATTTTAATACTGGAAATTCGTAGTGAACATTGTTTGGTAGTATTCAAATAATGTTACATTTACATCTTCTAGCAAGTTAGCAACATAATACTAAACTACATGTCTACATTCCCCTTTAGGAATGTCTACATTCCCCTTAAGTCCCCTTAAGGACTTACTTTGTTTCTCAAGCTTGATCAATGGAATGCCTCTCACGGGATTTGTATGAAGGGTACTACGTATCCAGGCTATGGACACACATGGCATGGCAGCTGCAGGAGAGAGTGACTGATTAGACTGGCTGTTTTTCTCCTGTGTAAGCCCATGATGGTTCCTGGAAACCTTGACTTTTATCTTCAACCTCGTGTCAGTTTTTACTTCTCTTAATTTGACTTTGTATTTGTGAATTTCTTATAACCAATGAGGCCTTGAGGTTGATTGGTAAGTTTTAATTCTTGCAGGAAAGTTATAATTCTTTTTCCTATTTTTCTGGTTTTTCAATTTTTCTTGGAATCTATGATTTTGAAAATGGTTTCTCGTGAAATTGTGGGAAGAAGTTCCTACCTGAAAACACTGCTATTTATACATAATTTCTGGCGGGAAATGTGTTTCAAGTTGTAAAAGACTAATTTACCATTGTGAAAATTCTTGAAAAAGCCCTTTATGGGAAAAGAGGTTTTACAACATGGCCCGTGTGGTAATTCTTCTTTTCCCTAGAACAGAGATGGAGTTACTATATTATGATCACTGTTCCTAAAGCAGACTTCTAAAATGTTCTGAATATCCCTTCTCAAATTAATCATATCATAATGCAGCAAAGTAAGGAAACCTGTCATGCTCTGTGAATTTCCTAGGTAAACTTTGTCCAGACATTCTACTTGCTCATAGGTTTAACACTGGTATTTTTTAAAAATGGGGAAAAAGAAGTCTTTTACTCAGTTTCTTCAAAAACCTTAGAAAATGTGACTCAATATGATGCAGTACAGCCACCAATTTTTGCACCAGCAGAAGCTATAAATGGGATCAAAACATCACCTTGCTTTGAAACATGTGTCACCAGGCTTGGCTGTGTCCAGTGGATGGGTTCTTCCGGGGATGACCATTATGCCTGAGCATCCAAAATGTTGCAATATTTGAAAGAAGAAAATAATAGTCCTGCTAGCAAAGAACTGAAAGTATGGGTGATATTTGGACTTGAGGAGATTTTCATGAGAACTGCAAATAAATGTGTCAGAAAGTGACAAGTCACGAACATCACAATGACGGTCCTAATGGTGCACTTGTGCATCTGCCAAACACATGGATTGAGTGATTCCTAAGGGATTGAACATTGTAATATGGGAAAGCTGAAAAATAATGGAAGTCAGGTGCCTGGCACGCAGACATTCAGGAGACATTTTCTATATTACATTCAAGTGAGTGCCTTCCCTTTGAGTTGCTTTGCAATATAACTGCAGTGGTGAAACAAGTCAAAATTGAAAAACTTTTAAAATCACATTGAAAGTAATGTAGAAGCAAGGGCAAAGAAACATAGAGTAAACTTACCACAGCTAACCCTCAACTTGTCATAACCATACGAACCAGAGCCCTTAATCACCCCTAGGATTTTAAAGAAAGAACAAAAACATTAGAAAACAAGCTGGCCTTCATGTCTATTGAGAATCTAATATTCTATCTGCCTTCTCTAATTGCAACAAAAATAGTATACAGTGAAAAATATGTTCAGAATGATCAATTTTAAATGCCATAATGACTCAAATAATGAATAAGATGTGTCTGCTCTTTAGACTTTTTAGTGAGGGAAGAAGATTTAAGAAAATTTAAATAAGATTTGAAACAAAAGAAAGGTTTTGAAACCAGAAAAATTAAATAAAGCAGGCTGACTAAATCTCTACCCGCTGTGGTTAATTGAAGGTGCTTTATATCTGGGTACCAGCAGGAACTTGGAGTAATCATATCATAGGAGCTTGTAAACCTGGATTTGCAGGGAGTTATGAGGATTACCAAGATTTGACTTCAGTGATATGGTAAACCATCTCTCTAAAACCCAGCCTTCTAATTGATACAGCCTTCTACCAAGCTCCGGTGGGTCTCTGGGAATTTTTGTTTGAACCAAGCAGTTAGTGGTAAATGAAGTACATTAGGAAATTTCCCCTAGGGGGGATCTGATATCTGATTTCTTCCCTCCAGTGCACCCTCTGGGGTACTCTCAAGTGTGGCTTAGGGTCATTTGAGCAGTCTCCTTGGACTTAACTCCCCATTCTATCTGTCTCAGCCCCAAAACTGCCTTGGCAAGTAGTTTGGTAACACAGGATTAGGGTTGTAGCAGCAAGGGAATAGCCCTTCTAGAGTCGTGCAAAATTCTGGACAGTCACCAAGAGAGAATTGCAGAGTAGCCAACCTTTCTCTCCTCACAGTGCATGTGCACCTGCTGCAAACATGGAAATACCACAGCAGTCAGCAGCTCAGGTGCAGTCAGCAAGGAGCCATGGGAAGGGCTGGGAGCATGGGATAATTCTCATTCCAAACCCAGATTGAAACTAGAAACCCAGAGAAGCCCAAGAGTGATTTCCAACTCCCCGACTCCTTTAACTTAAAAGCAAATTGTAAAAAAAACTTTAAAAGCAAGTATAAACAAGTAAAATGAGTAAAGAAGGATGAAAGGGAGGAAGAAAAATGGAAGGAAGAAAAGAAGGAAGAAAAAAAGGCAGAAGTGAAGAAAAGAAAGAAAGGGAGAAATGAAGGAAAAAGCTGAAGCTTTTTATTTCCCAGGGCTACAGTTACAAACCTAATTATGGAAGAAATAAAACATGAAAGTGATAACTAGGCAATTCTTATGGGAGGAATCAATACCTTTCTACTAGGAAACTATCAGGAGGACATCCTTAGCTATATTTTAAAACTTGTTATTGAGTAATAAGAGTATTATTATTATCAACATAGTTTTGAAAATGATGGTAGTAGTGTATTAGGCAGACAACAGAATAATGTTCCCATTTCCTACTATGAAGGCTGTTAATGAACCATATGAGATGACCTGAAATAATGCTATACTACATTCAAATTATATACTTGCTACAGGGTTTTGTTTTCTTGGAGGCAGATTGCCCATGGAAGATATATTTCTGAAGTAGGAAAAAAAATGAAGTTAAGTTGAACATTTATTTTTAACTAAAGAAATTATTTGATCTTTCACATGAAACTGAATTACCCTGTCTGGTTACTCTAGTCTTTGACTCACAATCCATCCTGTGTCTTCCCTGGTGGCAGTTACTATTGGTGTCCCACTCATATCTCCTCAGCTCCCCCATTTTTGGGCACCCCAACTGGTAAGCTCTTGTGACTTTTCCCCCGAGGGTTTTCTCTGGTCCCTGGAATTCATCTAGTCCATGCATGGGACAGACCAGAAATGCCTAGGAGGTAACACCTGAGAGCCAACCTTAACCGGGACTGAGGAAGGTAGAGAATAACCCAGATAATAACACTCTTGGTGGAGAATAAACCAGCTACCTCCCACCTCAATTGGGACAGTACTGAAGAAGCATGTTCAACACACTTAATCAGAGTTCCCCAAAAGCAACCGTCCTAAATTCCCCACCTGCTGGTATTACTTGCTGAATAGTCTCTTGTACCATATCGTGGTCTCAAGATATGTTTTGCGGAAACCCATGACAAGACATTCATCAAAGGCCCAATTTCACCCACTTTATCTTCTTTCTCCCTGAACTCTTACCCCCAGTCACCTATGAAGCAACAAGTCTCAGAAGAACTTTGGCCTAAGACAGAAATGAAGCACTCAACTGTCTTCTCTCTTCTGGCTTGTAGCCATTATAGACCCTTCTGTACCCCCTTTTTCACCTGCACTCCCTCCCTCACCCCTAACCCAACTCTTACACTCCTACCTGAAAGCTTCCACTCCTGGAAATGGTAACCACTGCTAATTCTTGATCTAAAAAAATGAAGCTGCATGGATAAAATAACAGATGGAAAAGATAAGTACATACCAACTTCCTGCATGCAACTCTTCTCAATTTATTAAAACTAGAGTTTCTGAGGAATATCCGGAAATCCAGACATTTCCTCTGATTGTTGCAGCTAAAATAAAAGCAAGCAGAGCAAGTCTCTGATTCTATGCCCACCACCCTCTCTTTCCCTACTCCAAGGTAATAAATTGTTTTAATAGTTTGAAAGTGCCATTGCTTTAGCTCTTATGATATATTACTTCTGTTATTGCTTTCTATTTATATCTCTAGTCCAACAGTTCCTGGAACTGTTGATGTGTAAAGTTTAAACCAACTGCAGCAATTTTGAACAAACCTGACAGCTCACTCTGCGTTCTCTTATTAGGAAAGTCTTTAAGGCAAAGAACTGGGTAAAGAGTTTATATACATTCCTAAGCAGGTACGTACTTTGTTATCTAAATTAGTAAGAGACATCTTTTCCCTGACTTGCCCTATAAGTTATTTTTATTCCGTGATGATCATTCTGTAACCTCTTTGTTCAGTGGCTTTGCTCTGACTTGCGTTTACTCTCTTTCTCAGTCATTTGATTCCTCAACTCATAGCCTTTTGGACAGACCGATGAGTTTAAAGAGTTTCCCAAATTAAGGTTCCAGACCACCTGTATCATCACTACATGGGGCAGTGATTAAAGAGGCAGATTCAACAGGTCACTCTCAATTGACTTGACACAGCTTTAAAGGAAAGGCAAAGAGATCCTTATGTACAGATACATTTGAAAACCACAGATTTGGGTGCGCAAATATGACAAGAAGGTTTAGACTATATAAGGCTTGGAACTAAGTTTTCCTTCTGTCTTCCAGGACTGAGTCCACGGCATTGACCTCCTTAGTTGGCTGTAGTGAATTAGGCTAATAAACTTTTGTACCAATGCTTATTCCTAGAGGTGACAAAGATTCATGCCAATCTCTTCTGCTGGAGAGTGGGAAAAAAAAACAAAGAAAAAACTTGCTTACAAAGAGTAAAAGGCACCCATATTTTCTAATGGAAAAAATATGACATGTGTAAGCATAATGCTTTAGGGGGCAGGAGCAGGGCTCATGTTTTCACTATTTTGATGAACTTTCCCTCTGGGAGCTAATCTTTGAGCAAAGAAGTTCCAGTTTCCTCAGATGATAGAAAAAAATCCAGAAATTAATTTGCATTCTTATTGGGAGAAAAAATGTTCTTGTTTTTATTGTTTTTTTCTAAAATCAGTGATCATGTGTTTTTGGTGATATCTTTAGTTCAAATCTCGTGTGGTCTATGTAAATTCTCTCTTTTTCTCATCTGTCAAGAGGTTATTAAGTAAATTCAGTCTTTTTAGAAATAATCATTGTTTCCTGGCCCTGGGTTTGGAAGGATTTCCAAAGATGACAGAAGCTTGGATCAGAATCACACTTGGCATTGTTGAGACAGGATTCATTATAGGCATATAGAGTATAGCTCAGTTTCAGGAGGAGGGGGACTTTAGAATCCTATAGTGAATGTGTTTGTGGATGTCAGTAAACCACTGTGAGAAAACATACATTGACTCTGTTGAGTAAACAAATACATTCTTTCTGAGTAGAGAATGAGTGTGGGATCACTTCATTTATGTAAGAACAGAACAATACTAATATCTTCTTAAAACTCTCAGTTTTCAGAGCAATGTGCAAAATACACATCTTTTGATAAAGAATTTCACATTTGCTACTGATGAGAGATGGCAGCATGTGAGATTTTCCCATGAAATGTTTGCATTGTTCTTTGGATATTGCAGTGTGTCCCTATATCCATTTTAAGTAGAAATGTGACTGACTAAAGGATTATGGACTCTTGTCCTCTGAATGGCTTTATAAACTCTATTGTTTTTCTAGCCTGGTAAGTTACACATTCCCTATCCTATAACTCTCTACTCTTTATATCTCACCAATAATTTTTGAAGTCAGAAGATCTGGAAGTGTTTCTTTATCATTTCAATACCAGCCACATGAATCAACAATATTATGCACAGCTTTTCTATTTATGAGTCATTAACCCAAGGAACATAAACCAATGTTTCAGTTTCCGTATATTTGAATCTTTGTTACTTTCCTCATAATTAGTGTACATTGTGTTTCAAAACCTATTTTAATGTATTTATTAATAGCAGAAGTATTAAATGAAACCATAGAAACCTCTGGAGGAGAGCAGTTCTGTTTCTTTTTAAAAACAAATAATTAGCTTAACTTATTTTCCAGTCAAATAGGGAGCTTTAACAGTTAAAAATTATAATTTAGTAACTTTTTTCTGCATTTAATCTCTATGAACTGTGACTTCTACATATAGTCAGACAATTCTTTGAAAAGAATTATTCTAATCAATCAAAGTACTTTTAAAAAAGTTTACAAATTATATATGTTTTAAGTTTTATCCTTTATTCAGTAGATGGATTTCTGAAATGTTATGTTAAAATCTCATTTTTAAAAAGTAGTTTTCATTTCTCTATCACTGGTATGATTGAACTGTTTTGTTAGTTTTGTTTTGGCTTAAGTTTTTAAAATGTCAACTTTTAGATTTTCTGCTTCAATTTTATTGTAAACCCGACACCCAAACTTCAGCTGAATTTGATAATCTATAAACCCTTGCCACTCAAGATATGGTCTATCACCAGCAGCATCTGGGAGGTTGTTAGAAATGCAGAATCTCAATCCCCAACCCAGATTTGCTGAATCAGAAGCTACATTTTAACAAGACTTTCTAGGAGACTCTTGTACACATTAAATGTGAGAAGCTCTAGTCAGCCTAATACATCCTCTTTATAATGGCATTTCTAAATTAAAGGAACTCGGTATAAATTAAGGTATCTGGAAAAGATACCATAATAACCTGAAGATAGTGAATTTTCAAGGTAGAAGGCACTTGAATGGTTGACTCTGCCACTGAGCATCCTGCTGGTGTCTCAGCCTGGGTGCGAGGTTGTTGAGTGCTATGGCTCTTACATGGTGAACTCCTGGCACTGTACTGAAGGGGACACGGTTAGAATGTGTGTGGTGCAGAAGCTCCCAGTCAAGTAGGAGAGACTCACAGGTAAATGTGTAAATATAACACACTTCACAGTAGAGCTATAGAAGTAGGACAGAGAGAGTGAATAATCCTGTGGGTGGAAGGTGGGGCAGGGGACAGAATAGGAAGGCTTCCCAGAGAAGATGACTCAGTTTTAAGCATTTCACCCCATGGGCAAGTTGGATGATGTTCTAAGCAGACATGCCTAAAGACAGCAAATCAGATAAGCAACTCTGAGGAAATTCTGATGGTTTGGTTTTGCTGAACAAGAAGTATATGTAGGTGAGGGGAGTAGCAGGTAGGAGTGGACCCACGGAATTAGTGGGAAATAAGGCTGAATAATAAACACAAATGGCCTAATGTGCCTGAGTGTGGCTTTTGGCAACGGGGGCCTGAAGAATCATAAACAAAAGGCATGGCCAGTGTTGTGTTTTGAAAGGTCATATTGGATATCGTGTGTAAGTGGACTGGAATAGAGTCAGGGTGCTGAGTATGGAGGTGGCTGCAGGGACCCAGGTGACAGATAATGACTACCTGGCATGAAGTTGTGGCAGCAGGATGGACAGTTCAGAATAGAATCCAAAAATAAAGAGGAAGTATTCCTTTTCTGATCAGATGTTGATCAAAGTTGACCCTTCTGCCATCAGCTGCTCCTTCAAACCTTTGAGGACAATTGTTATTTGCTGAGTCTTTGCTTATTCAAAGCAAATATGTCCAGGTCTTTGAATTGCTGCTCATGTGACATGGTTTTATATCCTCCTGCAAGTATTTCAGTGTATTTCTATTCCTTATACATTGTAGTGCCAGGAGTTGAAGAGAAGGTAAGATTGGGTGGGGCAAGGGAACAAAAAGTTACCGGATTATACACAAGCTAAGTGCACCATAACCACCAGCTCATTTAGTTCCCGTAACCCTGCAAAATGTACTGCTACCTCTTTTACAAATGGAAACAATAAGGCTTTGGAGGTTAAGAGTCTCACCATTGGATTACCAGCTACTAATAATAGAATCTGAATTTGTACCCAGAGATGTGTGTTTTATATTAAACTATCTGCCCTGCAAGGATGCTTACAGTATCTTAAACTACCACTTCACTATGGTTTGCTGTGACAATAACAATGACTTCTTTGACTACCAGCCTTGCCCATGTGATACATTCCTGAGAACTAGATGGTAAGTGGAGAAGACCCCTAAGCAGCCAAGTAGATGGAACAAGTCCAAATTCTCTATTTATAAGAAGGGACATCACCTTCAGAGCTTGTTTACTTTGTTTGTACACAATTCTCCCAAGCTTGGCCATGGGTTTTTGTAACCCACAAATGATTAGAAGCAGCAACTTCAGATTGAGTAGGAAGCAAACAAGATCTAACAGCTAATAAGATGATATCAAGGGAAGAAACATAAAAATGTAAAGAGATATAAAAAGTCAGGAAGCCTGAGTAATAGTTTTGGTCACTAATATAGAGAAAAACAATTCCATCATCTCAAATAGTCCTTGAGGGCACAACTTTAATTATAGTAAAAATTGTAGACCCTTAGAATCGGTATATACCATATCTCTCACTTGAAGGAGAAAGTCTCAACATAACATCCTGGGGCCAGAGGGGCATTTATTTTTTTTGCCTCTTCTTAGGTGTTATTGGAGTAAGGAATGCATTGCTCTGTATCACAATGTATATCTCTTCTGATTAGAAGTCATTAGCAATCACAGACGATTTTTATAGTCTGCCAACCCAAATCTCTCGGTAATGTTTAGTAATGTCTGCCAACTGACCAGTGTTTGGTGCTTTTCTACATAATAATCATCCAAATATGAGGATACAAGAGTTACCAGTGTGGAATGGTAATCAGAAACTCCAGGATCACAGATAGTCTTCAAAGAGCATCTCCTCTTTTCTCTTCCACCTCCTTTCAAGTCTGCTCAGAGGTGTTCAGCCCCCAGCTGTGCCATGCCAATGCCATTTCTGCTCAAACTCAGAGAATAAGATATTCCACAGCCACTTTAAGTTGTGTACACTAAAATAGTAGTTATTTAAAGTGTCCAATCAAACATATTAATTGATTCTTTTGATTTTCACTGGAAGTAAGTCATCTCCCTTTTCTTGACACTCCTGCCTCCAGCCATTGATGAGAGTGTGGCGGCCTTCTCCCCACTCTCCCTTGCTCATCTCCCAACTCTATAACCACTGCCCCCAAACACAGAGATCTCAGCAGGGGAAGGAGAAAAGTTAAGCGGAAACAGGAAAGTTCTTCCTTGACTAATACCACCCCCAACCAGATCCTAAGTCTTAAAGTTTAATATGCACATTAATCATGGGGAAATCTTATCACAACGAAGATTCTGAATCAGTACATATAGGATGATGTCTGAGATTCTGTATTTAGAATAAGCTCTTAGCTGCTGAGGATGGTGCTAGCCTATGGTCCATACTTTGAGTAACAAGGATTTAGAGAGTCCCTTTGGGTCCACTCACTATAATTATTTTAATACAGAAAAGGCTGCTCCTTCAGTGAATTGTCTTTCCACGACAGCTCCCAGTGGTACACATTATTGCCTCTTACTGCTGGGGACCCTCTCCCTGGCAGGCCACCCCCTTGGTCAGAATACTTTTCAATGTAACCTCAGATTCAGTTTCCACAGATAACACCTCTGGTCCTTGGGTTTCACTAATTTTGATCTTCATCTTGACATGAGCACTGCTACTTCCTAGACAGCCATTTTTTCTGAGCAGCCATAGAGCACTGTAACTTTCCAAGAAATGGATCAGGCTCCCAGGCCCTCTGTCCTTCAGGTGCAGGAAATGCACATCCATCTCTCCAACCACGCCGAAGAACACACACTGGGCTTGGTCTTGGGAATGAGGGGATTGAAATGGAATGTACAAGTGCCACTGAAGAGGTTGCTTCACAATTTTTCTTCCCTTATACAGAAGCTAGCCCTTTTAAATTCTTAATCTGAAGGGCCATGTATCCTGTAACTGGCTCTCAGTATTTCATTTAAAACTTTGTTTCCTGGTGATTGCTCTCACAGATAACTTTAATATCTCACAAAGTACCATACATGTTTGCTCCATTCTATAACAATCATCTTGTTTCCACTTAATACAAATTTTCAATATGCACTATTTTCTAGAAGCCTTTCCATTTGTCACTATATTCCATGAAATGAGAATAGCTGGAATCAGACAGTACTCCATGTAGAGACTGGGCAGCACGGAGGTCACAGGGAGGCATGTTGCTGTCCTCTACCTATTTAACTTCTATTAGGGCTCCTGGAAATTGAGTGTATAAGGAAGAGAAAAAGGAAAAAAGTCCGTAAGTATATATTCCTAAGCCTAAACTACCTGAAAAATTGAGATACCATTAATAGAAAACAAAGAAATTAAATTAAGGGAGAGGAGTTCCATTTTAGATATGTTGAATTTGACATGCTAGCAGGACCCCTGCATGGAAATATTCAGTAGGCGGTAAGCAAATTGGAGACTGGAATATACTAGAGGTTAAACTTGAGAGAGAGATTTGGGGATCATCTTCACAGTGATAATATCTGAAGTCTCAATAAGAGGATATATTCAGGTTGAGCTTGTGGGGCCTGAAGTTCAGGCCTGAAGATGATGAAGGTTTGTTTAGATTTGAAGAGAAGGCAAGATATTCTCTGGAACTCTATAGCTACCGATATGAACCAAAGTATTTCTACAACTGGCCTATCATGTTGTCTGAAGCTTCCATCCACTTCATTTATTAGGGTTCTTCCAAGAGTGAGGAATGCATTATGCCACCTAAGAGTAGGTCACCTATTAGTTGGGTGATACATCACAAGGAACACATTTACCTGATTGAAAACTCATTCCCACTCACTATGAAACCAAGCCAGAATCATAGGAGATTGGGACATGGGGTTTGGATTCCCAGGAACAATTAGAAATGAGATCTGGATCAGTGGGGAGAAAACAGGCTTGAGCAGCCAGGGATTGAGTGAGTCAGGATAGAGGAGTGTTTGCAAAACATGACAAGGAGTCTCCAGAATTTATTGCTTCAGGGATACTCAACGTATATTCAGGTATACTCAAAATGAATTTAGAATTTTGTTGAGTAATTCTCACCTAGCCAATGATTTTATGAAAAAATTATGTATTCTAATGAAAATCACTTTAGTTTTACTTTTTTCCTCCCTTAAAAAAATTGGATTCTATTATAGCATATGTTAGTATATTATATATTTATAATCTAATAAAATGTGTGGTAATAGGAGTTTTACAATAATGCATGAAGAAATGATATAATGGAAGCTTGCTTTAAAGAATATCCATAAATCTTTTTGCATTTTTCCATTTTGAAAATGTACTTTTCTACTTGAAACTGACAAACATCTAAATTTCAAAATATAAATACCATTTTATATATATTATATATATGATATATATATAAATACCATTATAAGTTTTAATTATTGTTTTAATTTCCATAAACAAAATACATGACATCACCAGTTTAATAATTGCATAGCTAAGGGGATATTCTAGTATACTATTAATCTTTTGGTTGAAATGCTCATAAGCTATTATCTTGACTCCACAAGCAACTTTGTTATATATGAATATCTTTGCAGTAGATATAATAATCACTTCTGAAAAACCTTTGTTCAGACCTGTTATATCTTTTAAGAGAAAGTATTCAGTAGGATAATTTCTGTTGGAAACTTTTTTTCGCATTACACAGGTCTTCATAAATTGATAATGTCTTGTAACCTTTGACATTGCCTGAAAATGGAAGATGGAAATCAGAATTCTGAGGATTCTTTAGGAGGGTGTGGGACATGTACCAGAACTCATGATGATGTATCACGCACATATCTTTAAATAGCCGAGTTTCTGATTTTCCAAAGTTAGTCATTTCCAAATACTGCAGTCAGGGTTAAAAACACGTGTAGAAAAGGCAGGGTTATTCAGCACAGTCAACTGAAACTCTCAGCCAGCTTGAAAAATTGTAACACAATAAATAATATTCACAATGATGATTCTCAGGATAAAAGTCTTAGCTATTATTTCCTTTATATGCCCTATGTGGCATAAAGTTTAATATAGTTTCAAATGTAATATATTGTTTAAGTAACAGAATGTTTCCATGAAATAGGTCTTATTAGGTAGTGCTGTGTCCTCCTGAGTCCAAGGAACACATGTTCTAAAATTTGGCATTTACCGTTACTTGGAAAGCTGGTAATCCATATTTGATAAAATAGAGTACTTTCAAGCACGTTAGATAAGAATATTTATTTGTATTTATATATATTGGTTGTCCCTTCTATGCAAATGTAATGACAGCATGGTCAATAGAATACATGCTGCAAGTTATTTTTTCCATGATTAATGATGGCTTTGGGTGCTGTTGTTCATTCAGTGTCGAGGCATCTATCCATCAGTCCTCCAGTGACTAACAGACTTCTGAAGATGGAAGTCCCAAGCTGATATAGGAGCTGGTGGCCATAGCTTGGAATAAAGTGAAATAATTACTTGCTTGACTCCATGATCTTACACATATATGCACACAGATGAATGGAAAGATTTAGAGTTTATATATAATGTAGATTCAGGATATATTTAGGAAGTAAAATCAGTAGACTCAAACATTTGCTTCTAGTGATTCTGTTTCCTAAATATATCCCAAATCCTTCTACTTCTATCTGTTTCCACAGCTGCTACCCTAGTCCAATTCATCATCACCTCCCTCCTGAACCAATAACATCCTAACTGGTCTCCTTCCTTTTGGTCCTGTCCCCACCTCTTCCAATCCATTCACCCCAGTGCAACTAGAGTGTTCTTAAGATACAAATAGTATCGTGTAATTTCTCTGCCTAAAATCCTTCGCTGGCTGCCAACTTAGGGGCTGTGAGATTTAACCACTGCCTACGTCTCCAGTCCTCATCTTGAGCTTTCTTTACCTTGATTTCTTTATTTGAGCTACACGGACTTTCTTATGATCTCTCTTATTTCCTGAGCTCCATCCAGCTTCAGGACCTTGAGGCATGCTATTGCCTTAGTGGGAACACTTCTCTTCCCTCTCTTTACCTAGCCAACAGGTATTGATTCTTGAGGATTCAGCCTAAATGACACTTTTATTAGAGCGACTTTCTATGATTCCCAGAGTAGGCCATGCCCGACAATCATACACTTTTACAGCACCCTGTCTCTTTCATGGCATTTCCAATAACTATAAATTAAATAGTAATTTGTTATTATATATTAAAGCCTATCTCTTACACTTAGTTGTTAGCTTCATGAATTGCTAGTGTCTGAATCTTTCTTATCCACCATTGTTTCCCCACACCTTTGGCATGGTGCCTGACCTAGAGAGACACACAATGAATTTTTAAAAAACATTTTGCTAGTTTAAAATATTGAGCTCTTTACCCTGTAATTATATAAGATAAATATTGGCCTATGTCTTAGAAACATCTGCAAGCTTTTGTGGGAATAAATATTTTGATATCGAGAATTTGGCCACAGGTACTCAGTAACTCATCACTAAGACTATAGGCCATTGTCAACTCAACTTCCCTTATGTTTGACTATCCGTTAATAATGTCACTAATTGATCATTAAAGAATGGAAACAAAAGAACTTAGAAATGGAAGATGTTGAATAAAATTAGGAAAACAGGAACCAGAGTCAAGAATGTAAGATGAAAATAGTATCAAACACCAAGGGGCTAAAAAAGAAAGAAGTTACATGGATAAAGACATAAGGGTGAAAGATGTTTTTAGAAAAGAAATCCATTGAATAGTCAATGTTAGAGAGTTGTCAATAAGTTTAGGCTGAAAGCCAGAAAGTTCAGCATTTTTTTCTTTCTTCCTTTCTTTTACCCTTCCTTCTTTTTTTTCTTTCGCAATTAATATACTACTCATGATAGTGGAATTGTTTTACAAACACTGGGGCATAGGGCAAGACATGGGCAATGCTAAATCAGAGAAAAGAGTTTCAATTAGATAATTTGCAGGTAACACCTTCAGTAAATAAATGTGAGAATAATATGGAGTGTTTATCATTACAGTGAGTTTTTAATCAAATCCATTCACTAGGAAAGCTGTAAAGTAATTTGCAAAGTGCTTTGTGATAATGAAAGACCATATAAACACAGTCTTAACCTAGCAACTGAAATTATAAAACTGTTTGTTTCAGGGAATTCAAACTCTGGCACTTTTATCTCCCTTGAGTGGTGAGAATAAATTGGTTTATGACCCTGAATGTTTCTTCATTTGAATTAAATGGTTCTGTAAGTATTTATACTGATAAACTGTTAAGGGATATACACTGCTAGCAATTACTTTTCTTTTGCTTTTGCATTTCATTTTAAATTTTCAAGATGCAAAAAAATAGCATTTTGTGAACCACATCTGGTGTGCAGGAAGTTGAGAGGATAAGGAAGAGAAAAAGGCAGAAAGGGAGGAGTCAGTAAATATAGAGTCCTACCTGAAAAATTGAGATACCATTAATAGAAAACAAATAAATTAGGATAAAGAATTTGAATACAGGGAAGGAGTTCCATTTTAGATATGTTGAATTTGACATGCTCACATGGGTGAGCTTTAAGCCTATGTTCTATTGGCTTGGTAAAAATGAGACAGAGAAAATTCAAACAAAAGCCCCTAAAACCTCATATTCTAAATGCGTGGTCGGTACATTACTGGAAATGAGTAGAGATGTCTAGCAGACTTATTCCATTTTAATTTTTTTCTGTAATTTGAAGAAGAGAATCTTCCTCAAAACTCATAGTTCAATTTCCCTTTTTGTAATTTATTTACTAGGGGCCATTTGCAGAAGAACCCAGGCTGAAGTTCTTCCTCTGAGTTACTACACTAAAAGCTCATAAATATCCATCTCAAGTCTATGATGAGTTTATCTGCTGGTTCATAAAATGTCAAAGACTTTGTGGGAAAAGGAACAACAGCATCACACTTTTATCTGGTGCCTCACATGGAGGTTCCAACTATTTTCAGCATAGTCTAAAACATTAGAAATCTACCATACTCAAGATGCTTGAGATTTTAAATTGATCTCATGGTATGTTAAGAAGATCCCACATTTAGTAAAGGAATATGCCCCATGATCTCAATGGGAGGGAAGTATTCATAGAGGCTTAATCCTATCTATTATTCTTTGATCAGGAATAGGTCACAAAGTCCCAATTTCCTAATGTAATTTTAGGGAAATTAAACTGGAACAACTAAAAATTGCATCATTAATTATATTCGGTGTCAACTGAAATTACTACTTGATACAATCCCGAGAGTAGAACACATAGATGAGATTAGCTACTCACAGCTTCATTTGTTAGGAGGCACTAGTAGATTATAGATTAACTAAAGAGATAACACCTAATACACACACACTCATACCTACACATACATTGCTTTCCTCTTAAAAGTCTCAGGTTAACTGTAGGTTTAAAAACTAGGCAATTGCTCTTATTCTGAGCTGGGTGGTTAAAAGTTCTAAAACCTGAAGTGTTTTAAAAAATATGTTGATGCCAGCCAGGCGTGGTGACTCATGCCTGTAATCCCAGCACTTTGGGAGGCCGAGGTGGGCAGATCACCTGAGGTCAGGAGTTCAAGACCAGCCTGGTTAACATGGTGAAACCGTGTCTCTACTAAAAATACAAAAATGAGCTGGGTTTGGTGGTGGGCGCCTGTAGCCCCAGCTACTCGGGAGGCTGAGGCAGGAGAATCATTTGAACCCAGGAAGTGGAGGTTACAGTGAGTGGGGATCGCACCACTGCACTCCAGCCTGGGCAACAAAGTGAGACTCCATCTAAAAAAAAAAATATATATATATATATATACACACACACACACGCACACACACACACACAGACACACACACACACACACACACACACACACACACATATATGGAAAGAGAGAGAGAAAAATAGATAGATATAGATACCAAGTCTCCACTCTTGCAGAGTCTGAGTCAACTGGGCTAGAACAGGGCCTAGACATTCCTATTTTTTAAAAGGTTGCCAGGTGATTATGAGAACCCAGGATTGAGAGCTACCGATAAATGCTATTTTATTCAGTCCTCTTAATAACATTAATAAGTAGGCTGTGCCATTGCAATTTTGCATATCAAGAAACTGACACTCAGCATAAAGCTAAGATTTGAATCCATGTCTTTAGGATTTTTAAATCCATGATTTTCCCCATGAATTTATATGTCTTAAGACTTCTCGTGAGACCAGGGAATTTCCATGGAAAGCTGTGTGTAACTATTGAGAGAGAAGGGAAAAAGAAAATTCAATTATTTAGACTAAAAATGGAAAACGTATTTAAGCTTTTGAGCAAAAGTGTTGTAGTGTATTCACTGAAGTTTTACAGGTTTGCCTGAACAGAAAGCTTAATGACTCTTACCTCATTACATGAAGTTATGTTGGAAAAAGCTATGAAGTATCATGCCTCTCCCAATTCCCCTGCCCAAACTTTAAAAATGAGGCACAAAAAGATAACATTTCAGAGAGTTTTCTCCATGTACATTCAAATGTTATAGAAAACAAGATTTTTATATCGTATTTCTCTGATGTGTAATCTCTTTCATAAAAAATGGACAGTGTGAACTGCTGTGTATCTATTGTGACTATCATTGTTGGGTGTTTCCTTTGAATCTCTTTGCTCCTCATTGATGTATGGGGACATAAGGAAAGAATATTGTTGAATAAGCAAAATATTATCATGGGCATCTTATCCCTACTGTACCCTTGAAACACCAGTAATTAACCAAATGTAAAAATCTAAGTCTGATCTTTAGGTAGGTCAGTTTTATCTCAAATCGAGTACTACTGCCTCTCCCCCCTCTCCATTTTTATTTGCTCTGTTTGGCAGAGCTGCCAACAGCAGATGTAGTAAGAATGTGTAGGGCCGCCAAGACGCTTAATCAAGTCCTTGTGATTGTTGTGGCTGTCACCTCAAGTTTCGGATCCAGAAACATGACTTTATTAACTCATCCACAAATGATCAGGTTCTTGAGGGGGCAGAAAATTTGTATTGACAAAACTTACGAGCAATCAATGTATAAATCATGATGCCAACTTGTTAAATTTCAACAGAAATGAATCTTGGCCCTGGATCAGTTTGCTCTCTGGGGTCGTATTCTTTTTGGTTTGTTCATTCTATCAATAACAATGTATTGAATGCCTGTTTCTTGTAAGATACTTTTCTTATTGGGTTTGTCTTCACAGGGTAACTAATTGTAAACCAGAAGCGATTTGGGTTGTTTATTGGTTGCAAATAATGGAAATTCATTCAGTCTAGTTTGAGTTCAAGAAGATTCATGGAAAAATAATGGACACTTTCAGAAATAAAGTACAGAAGTATAGTTAGGCCTTGAGGACACGGGGATGTGACTAGGCATCTCTCCCTTCTCTCTCTCCTGCTCTGGTGCTCTCAGGCCAAATGGTGTCTCATGTCTACAGCCCACTGCACATTTGCCCCATGCCCAGCTTGCTTTGTTTGCATGCAGCCTAACATGTCTGTCAACACGATGTGGCCCCTCATTTGGAGCATACAAGCCCTCACAGCTAGCCTGCAGTGCCCACGTCCATTCTATCTGCTCAGCCTCTAAGCTTCTTAGTGAATATCCTCTTGAAAGGAGTCTGATTGGCTTAACCTGGACTCTGGATATTTCCTCAGATCCCGTGTCTAAGTCTGACTCAATCACACTTAACATACCTGGCACCTGGACCTATTCCTTCTCCGGGGGCTGGGAATTCTATTTCAATGGGCACAGTCTAGAACTGCACTCTTTAATATGGTAACCACCAGCCAAATGTGGCTATTTAAACTTAAAATTCAATTAAAAAGTAAATCAGTTCCTCAGTTTCACTAGCTTCATTTCAAATACTAAGTAGTCACACATGGTTAATGGCTACCATAGTGGAGATTGTAAGTAAAGAACATTTCCATTATCACAGGAAGTTCTGTTGAACAGGACTGCTCCAGAGAAGTGCTTCAAGTTACCTGAGCATCTTGTTAAAATTCGGATTCTGATTCAGTTGGTCTAGATTGGGGCCTGAGATTCTGTAGTTCTAGCAAGCTCTTAGGTGATGATGGTGTGGATTCATGGACCACACTTTGAGAGGCAAGGATAAAGAAAACCTTTGTGTGTGAATTAGGGCCATTGTGTGAGCTGTATGTTGAACGGGTAGGAGCATATTTCATCTGGAGGAAGTAGAAAAGGGATGGGGTAGCTTGGTTGGAGTAGAGGAAGGAGGAGAAAAATGAAAAGTCACTTGGCTAAGAAAGCGAGGCCCTAGGCTGGCTGCAGTGGCTCATGCCTGGCATCCCAGCATTTTGGGAGGCTGAGGCGGGTGGATCACCTGAGGTCAGGAGTTCAAGACCAGCCTGGCAAACATGATAAAATGTATCTCAAAATAATAAGAGCTATTTATGACAAACCCACAGCCGATATCATATTGAATGGGCAAAAACTGGAAACATTTCCTTTGAAAACTGGCATAAGACAAGGATGCCCTCTCTCACCACTCGTAGTCAACATAGTATTGAAAGTTCTGGCTAGGGCCATCAGGCAAGAGAAAGAAATAGAGGGTATTTGAATAGGAAGAGGGGATGTCAAATTGTCCCTGTTTGCAGTTGACATGACTGTACATTTAGAAAACCCCATAATCTCAGCCCAAAATCTCCTTAAGCTGATAAGCAACTTCAGCAAAGTCTCAGGATACAAAATCAATGTGCAAAAATCACAAGCATTCCTATACGCCAATATAGGAACCACAAACCACTGCTCAAGGAAATAAGAGAGGACACAAACAGATGGAAAAATGTTCTATGCTCATGGTTAGGAAGAATCAGTATTGTGAAAATGGCCATATTGCCTAAAGTAATTTATAGGTTCAATGCTATGCCCATCAAGCTACCAATGACTTTCTTCATAGAATTGGAAAAAAAACCATCTTAAACTTCATATGGAACCAAAAAAGAGCCTGCATAGCCAAGACAATCCTAAGCAAAAAAAAAAAAAAGAAAGAAATCTGGAGGCATCATGCTACCTGACTTCAAATTATATTACAAGGCTACTGTAATCAAAACAACATGGTACTGGTACAAAAAAGAGATATAGACAAAGGGAACAGAACAGAGGCCTCAGAAAGAATGCCACACAACTACAACCATCTGATCTTTGACAGACCTGCCAAAAACAAGCAATGGGGAAAGGATTCCCTGTTTAATAAATGGTGTTGGGAAAATTGGCTAACCATATGCAGAAAGCTGAAACTGGATTCCTTCCTTAAACTTTATACAAAAATTAATTCTAGATGGATTAAAGATTTAAACAGGAGGCCTAACACCATAAAAACTCTAGAAGTAAACCTAGGCAATACCATTCAGGACATAGGCATGGGCAAGGACTTCATGACTAAAAAACCAAAAGCAATGACAACAAAAGCCAAAATAAACAAATGGGATCTAATTAAACTTAAGAGCTTCTGCACAGCAAAAGAAACTATCAATAGAGTGAACCAGCAACCAACAGAATGGGGAAAAATTTTGCAATCTACCCATCTGACAAAGGGCTAATATCCAAAATCTACAGAGAAATTAAACAAATTTACAATAAAAAACAACCCCATCAAAATGTGGGGGAAGGATATGAACAGACACTTTCCAAAAGAAGACATTTATGTAGCCAACAAACATATGAAAAACTCATCATCACTGGTCATTAGAGAAATGCAAATCAAAACCACATTGAGATACTACCTCACACCAGTTAGAATGGCAATCATTAAAAAATCAGGAGACAACAGATGCTGGAGAGGATGTGGAGAAATAGGAACGCTTTTACACTGTTGGTGGAACTGTCAATTAATTCAACCATTGTGGAAGACAGTGTGGCAATTCCTTAAGGATCTAGAAATATAAATACCATTTGACCCAGCAATCTCATTACTGGGTATATACCCAAAGGATTATAAATCATTCTATTATAAAGAAACATGCACACGTATGTTTATTGCAGCACTGTTCACAATATCAAAGACTTGGAACCAACCCAAATACCCATCAATGATAGACTGGATAAAGAAAATGTGGCATACACACACCATGGAATGCTATGTAGCCATAAAAATGGTTGAGTGCATGTCCTTTGCAGGGACAGGGATGAAACTGGAAACCATGATTCTCAGCAAACTGAGACGAGAACAGAAAACCAAACACCACATGTTCTCAATCATAAGTGGGTGTTGAACAATGAGAACACACAGACACAAGGAGGGGAACATCACTCACTGGGGCCTGGGGGGTGGGGGGCAAGGAGAGGAATAGCAGGGGTAGGGGGATTGGGGAGGGATAGCATTAGGAGAAATACCTAATGTAGATGAAGGGGTGATGAATGGAGCAAACCACCACCATGGCACATGTATACCTATGTAACAAACCTGCACGATCTGCGCATGTACCCCAGAACTTAAAAAAAAAAACAAATAAAAAAACAAACAAACAAACAAACAAAAAAACCGAAGTGAGGCCCAAATGTCGGTTCAAGGAATGCAGACTTTTTCCAATAGATCAAAGCCTTTCAATTAAGGGGAGAGCTACACTAGTGCAAGGGTTGGCACATTGTTTTTGGTAAAGGTCCAGATAGTAAATATTTTAGGCTTTTTGGGCCATACTGTCTCTGTTGCAATTACTTAAGTGTGCTGTTGTAGCATGAAAGCAGTCATAGGCAGCACATGAAGAAATGTCTGTGGCTGTGTTCCAATACAACCACGTGCTTCCAAAAACAAGCAGCATGTCGGATTTGGCCCATGGGGGTATAGTTTGCTGATTCCTCTACTGGTGGGTCATATTGGGTGAGTGAATTTGTAGTGAAGTTACAGCGTGTCAATGAGCACTTCTGTATAGCACAGAGCCTGTCTTAGTCTCATTATTAGTTATTACTAATTAAAATAACAGTAAATGTCAATTATTAGTATATTTGGCTTCATTTCAAATTCAAAGCAAGAATTCTGTAACACATGAAACATTTCAGTCATTAATGAAGTTGAACCATGATATGTAGAGATTAAGAGCTGCCCCAGAAACACAAAGTGAAACAAACCCTAGACAATCAATTTAAAAGCAAAATCCACTAGCTGTCCCCTTTTATTATCATGTGAAAGCAGAAAATTGTCATCTAAATCCCAGATTGTAGAACTGCCTTATTTACCATAAAGGGAAAACAAAGTCCTGGCGAGAGCTGCTGGTCCAATGTCCACAGTTTAATGGATGACCAATTTAGGGTAAAACTAGGGCTCATATTTCCTAAACAACATCTAACACTTCCGCGACATAGCCTCTATAGAGTAAATGAGGCACTGCTCAAATCGTGTTCAAGTGCACGGTGCTCCTACTCAGAGAAATGGCACTAAGTTGTGGCTGTCGACACAAGCATAAAAACTCCAGATGTTCACTGAACATTTCATAAGTCATTTCCTTGTTTTCTTAGAGTTTTGGGAGAAGGGTCTAGATGATAAATATCTCTCTAAAGAGCTATCCAGTAAATTTTAAATGAAGTCTTTTGTCATTCAGCAAGAATTTCTGTGTGACAAACAAAAAACAGAAATTAAGATGATTTCATTTATAATTATTTTATAAAGAACAAACCACCATTCCATGCAATAGTTCTGTTGGAGGAAGATGTTGAGAGATCTTAGATCAGTTGAGGCTTCTGATGACTTAGTTTTCTGAGATATGAATTTCAGATCACCATTATCTTCCCTCTCCTCCATATCTATCTGCTTCTCCAAGATCTCTTCATTGTAAACACATTATCTTCTCAAAGACCTGCCTTTCTTCACACAGTTCAGTTGGCAGTCATTCAACCAAGAACAACATCACCATGAGCTTCAGGGAAGGTCACTTCAATGGTATCATGAACTGATTAGGGTTAATGTTAAAGGGCTGTGATTCCATGACACCACTCTCAGTCATGCAGAACAAATAATACCAATCCTATTTCATAGATGAGGAAACTGAGGCTCAGAGAGTAGCATCAACATGCCTAAGACCATTTGGAAGGTATAAGACTGCCTCCACTCACATCTGCTGTCTCTAAGTCTGGGCCTCCTCTGCTTCATGATGGTTGCGGCAGCTTTGTCATTTTTCAGGATATGATGGGACCTTGGATGGGGACAGGGTCCAGTCATGATGGAGACAGAATGTTCCAACAGCTTCATGTGATGGAAGAATTCAGGGTCAAAATTATTTTGATGAAAGAAAGAAGTAATATTTCTTGAACCTTAGTTTGTGGACTGATATTTACCATCCATATAAATGAACAACAATTTATTATGTAAGAACAGTTGTTTGTTGCAGTGAAAATGTCTTTATCTCAGCCAATGGGTCAAACCAGAGTCTGCGGGTCAACTTTGACTCTTTATCTGTCCTAATTCATCACAATAATCACCCATTTAATTTTAAAACAGTGGTTTATTGTTGGATTTTAAAAACATTATAGAAGTAATAAATTCTATTTAAAACAAGTAAAATGTTATAAAGATATATAAAAATAAAATTAAATTTCTACTCTTTTGTCTTGGTTTCTCCCTTCGTCCTTGAGGTAATTCATTTAACATTTTGGGATGTCTCCTCCAAAACATACATATGCATAGATAGGGCCTTTTTCTCTCTCTTTTTTCTATTTTTCTTTCTTTCTTAAAAACAAGATTATATTATAAATAGAGTTTAAAAACCTGTAATTTGCTCCTTTTTCTTTACAAAAAAATTGCCTCTTATTGTTTTCATTTCTCAGACGAGTGAGATTGAGCATATGTTCATAGGTTCAGTCACTATTTGTATTGCGCATCTTTTGCTCACTTTTGAATGTTAATTATCAATATGTTACATCTTTACTATATCATGGATATTGACCACAAGATGGCAAATAATTTCTTCCAGTTTAGCATTTGCTTTTAGTTTATGGCATCTTTGCTATACAGTTTTTCATTTTGATGTATATTATCCCACTTTTGTTTTTTACTATGCTGTCTGGTTTTTTTGTGTGTGTTACTTATAGAGACACTTTTCACTTACCCTTAAATTATATGCATAATCACCTATACTTTCTTCTTATATTTTTATGTTAGAAATATTAGCTATTTTTTAATCCACTCACTTCTGTTTATAAAAGGTGTTAGGAAGAGATCTGCTTTTATTTATTCCAGATGGATAAGCAATTGACCCAACTGAGTTAACTGTAACATCCATCCTTTCTCAGTGGTTTGGGATGGTGGCTTTATTATATATTACCTTCCCATATATTATAGGATAGCTTTTTGGAATCTCTTTATGTTCCACTCATCTTTTTATTGGTTCATTTGATAGCTGCCTTCTCTTAAATGTTTCCAGAGCAGAAGCTACTGATCTGCTCCCAACTCCTATTTTTCGGATGAACTCTTTGGCGGACACATTTTCTCTTTTCCATCTGAAGGCTAAAGGATTCCACGTATTTTTGAATGACAGAAGGAGGGGGCACCGATGTCCTAAACACAGTGATCTACTTCCCTGTGACTTCAACAAACACTGACATCTCATCCCAATATTCTGAAAAGAGAAGAAAGGAAGATTCTCTTAGGAAAATGAGCAGCAGGACACCGCATATTCTCTCAAAATGATAACCCCATTAGTCTTTCTCCTCGATTGAATCCAGTCTTTCTCTAATCTCATTAGTCCCCAGTGCCATGCCTGGAGTCTGAGGCCTCATCCATCCCACGACTACCTATGTCAGCTTACCCTGTCCAACCACCCTCGTAAATCAGACACCACAGGATGCAAGGAGATCAGAAACTCAACACTTTTGCCTTAAGTCCTTTGGAAATTAAAACAGAAAAAAAAAGGCAAATTTTCCCCCATGGATCTGAAGCTTTATTTTGAAAAAGGTTTTAAAAACCTAGATTAATGATAATTTCTGAGCTATTTTCTAAGGAAAAATGTTAATAGCAACAATGACAATGATAATAAGATCAAAAAATTGTTTTAAATTATTTTGAGCAAGGAAAAAAAAAATCCCAGCAGCTTTTTGTCTCTTCCCTTGCCACTTTTCCTCTTGGTCTCACCAGGTACCTTACATTCCTATGCAAACATCAAATTTAAGTGTGCAGAGATGGCATCCTTTGAGACTGAAGGTCTCAGTGTAGAAAGCAAATATATAAAATTACCAAGCAGAATAGAAAACAAGGAGCCTGCCTTTCACACTCTTAAATCTCTCTCCAACGTGCCAGAAATTCTTTCAAGATAGCTTCAAAACACAACAGCTTGTGAGGGAGCTGCATGGCTGCCAGCCATCACAGTTTGGCATCCAGTCCAGCCTGTGACCATTCTTGACCCATCCTCACCTAGAGACTTCAGGGTTTTAGAATCACCTGTAAAGGTGGATTTTCACTTCCTCAATGTTCTTGTATGCCAGCCGCTTCCCCCAAATGGTTGAATCAGACATTTCTGGTTACCAAATCCTTTCCAAGGGATATGGAAAATGGATATAAAATATGCATGCAGATCCAGAAAAAGGCTCCACCTCTGTCTCCTCTGAATCATGGGGACTTTGTGAAATTTATTGCCCACAAGGGACAAAAGAGCAAAACAGATGGTGAGATTTCATGCTTTTTTCGGAGAGTTAAAAATATCATCAATCATGTAGTTAGAAATTGGCAGTAACTGGATTTTTGTTATTCCATAAGTTATACCACACAGAAAGTTTTATATGCAAAAGAGCACAGATTAAGCACCTGAAGTAGACATTGATTTCTAGCTGCCCAGGGTATTGATAGAACCCAGAAACTTCATTCTCAGTTTCCCTTGTAGCTCTGACCACAGCATCCTGAGTTTCTCCTGTCAGACACAATCACTGTGACACCTCAATTTGGGAGCGAGCATCTTGAAAAGGAAGTGCCGTATGGACCCCATGTCAGGGTAGCATGCAGAGGCCTCCAGCTTCTAGGGTGGCCACAGTTGTGAGCCTGAGCTTCTGTCCCAGGAGTGGCACTGATGGATGGCAAGAGCAGTGGTCCTTTTCTCCTCACCAGGTCAGTTCTGCTGTGGAGTTTTGGACACTGTTCCTGGAAGCTGAGCTTGGATGTGGATTTCCATGCTCCCAGTGATTCTGTGAAATGGATAATATTATTCTCATAAGTTTATTTTCTGCTTTACAAACCAGAGGCAACTTCGATTGCTTACAATTAAGAATCCCAAGTAAAATAACACATGGCTTTTGTTCATGTATATTGAACATGAAAAAATACTTTGATTTGTCCTATCTGGCTGAAGCCATGGATACATTTAACCAGGCAAAAGAGGTCTAAGATGCCAACATTTCCTCTGGGGTAGGCAGGTCTTTGAACTCCCAGAGATCTTGCTCAGGCCTTTGAAGGAAGCTACAATAAGGTGACTAATTGACGTGGGTCAAGAACCCTCTCAAAATCTTTCTCTGAGATGGAGCAATATACTCAAAATATCTTATGTGCCCCAAATCTGGAGAATGGATGAGCCAAGGAGATATATTTTTTTAGACGTTTGAGCTGTTTCTCATTATCTTTCTTTAAACCATGCATGCACTACTCAAATAATTATGCATTAATTATGTTTGATGTGGTTGCTTCTTCTATATAAGATTGAAAGGTCTATCTCTGTGTGTGAAGAAGGAGGAGGATGGAACAGATGCCGAGCATCTGATGAGATGCTTGGGGAAGACTGTGGTGAGCTGGATACTTTTATTTTCTCAGTAAAAATTGTGAAATGTAACACACATACAGAAAAGAATATAAAATGTATAGGCCTTGTAAAGAATTATAATGAAGTGAACTCACATATTTTTGTTGAAATTGTTCTTAAAATGAGACCAAAAAATATTACTATCTACAAGCTCCTTGTTTGACCCTGGTTGTGTTTCCCCTTCCTCTTCTTTTAGAAGTAACCCTTTTCCTAACTTTTGTGATAACTATTCTTTTGCTTTCCTTTATAGTTTATCATCTACATATGCATCCCTAAAAATATTGTTCAGTGTTTTTCTGTTTTTAAACTTTACATAAATATACTGTATGTATCCCTTTGTGTTTTTTCTTTTGCAAAACACTATGATAGTGAAATTTGCTCATATTGTCACATGTGATTGTACTTCATTTTCATCGTTGTGGAGTATTTTGTTGTGTGAATACATCATTATTTACTTATCCTTTCTACTGTCAGTGAGCATATGGATGGTTTCTAATACTTGAAGATTGCAAATAATGTTGCTGTGAACATTTGGAGTGCATCTTTTGTGGTACACATACATGTGTTTTTGTACATATAAACCTCACAGTGGGGTTGTAGGGTTATAGGATATGGACATTTAAAATATTTCTGAGTAATGCTATACTATTTTTCAAGTGGTTGTATCAATTTACAGCTTTGGCAGCAGTGTGAGTTCCCACCTTCTCTCCCGCACTTGTTGACATTTATCACCCTGTAGCTTTATAACGGTACCTGAGGGTGGTTTTGGTTATATTTTCCTGATAATATATATTACTGAGGCTTAGTATGTATTTTTATTTATTGAGTTTTTGATAGCTAAATGGCTTTTTAGTAATTTGAGGTTTCCATGAAGTACCCTTTCAAGTCCTTCATCCATTTCCCTGTTGGGTTTTTATTGTCTTAGCCCAAGTTGCTCAGAAGGCAGAACTTGCAGCAAGTGAATGTGCACTACTTCTTTGTCTTGTAGCACCCTTGGAGATCTGGAGTATGAGAAGTGGAGAATGAGGCCTGGGGAGGGTGAAGGCACATCTGACATGTGTGAGGGTGTTTCGCCACCACAGTTTACTTTTTCTGCTTAAACAATAGATATATAGTTATAATAACTTAATAACCATCAATAATACTTCATTTGAAGCATACCATATTTTTTATTAAGAGAACTCAGTATGGTAAAGGTGTCAATTTCTACTAAATCTACTCAACTTTGACCTTATTTTCAAGAGAAACTAATGAGGGTTTTTTTTTTAAAAAATATGAAGTATACTAAAAAAAAAAGCCAAAATGTATAAAATATTGAAAAAACAGTCATGAAGAAAGACTTGCCTACCATATAATAACACATTAGCTGGCACAGTATTAGACACGTTGTCGAAAGAGAAAGGGCCATTTAAAATCAATGAGGTAAAACACAAATTATTCTAAACCAAACCCAGACAAATCAAAATAACTTAAAGCTATATTTCAGTCCTCATATCTCCCCATCCTGGCCACCACCCCTCTCCAAATAACAAAGGTAGAAATGGGGTAGTAGGATATGAGAACGCTCTAAATACAAAATTTAGAAACTATACAAAATTGGTGGATCTGGCTACAAAAAATCAAAAACAAAAAACCCTTAACCTCTATGTAGAAAATAGTAATATAAAATAAAGTTTAAAAATAAGCTAGGTAAAACATTTGTAACATATATTCATAGAAAAGACAAAGAAGCTTTGTTTGTTTGTTTATTTATTTATTGTACTTTAGGTTCTGGGGTACATGTGCAGATCATGCAGGACTGTTGCATAGGTACGTACATAGTAATGTGGTTTGCTGCCTCCATCCCCTGTCACCTACATCTGGCATTTCTCCCAACTCAGAAAAAATAACTTCACGAAAGTGTACAGTGATAATAAACATTGAAATTATGCATAGTCCACACTAGAAATCAAATAATTTTTTCACTTTATATATTTGGAAAGATTTAAAAGGCTGACAAAACTCAGAGTAGGAGAGAATGTGGGGAAGCAGGAACTTTTTCACACAAGTTTGGTGGGTTCAAGTATTATAACTATATTTCAATACAGTTATGCCTCTTGAATTAGTAATTCCACTTCATAAGTGTAGCTTAAGGAAACAATCAAACATGATATAGAAACATAAGGATAAGGATGCCTGTCAAAAGGTTGTTTATAAAAGTGAAAAATAGGATATCCCACAGCTACCTCTGCACCAACCTAATACGAGATCATGTTTAGTTTACTCATATAATAGAATTCTATTCTTCCATTAAAATTGATGAGGAATAGAATGAAATAAACACTCAAACTTATGGTTAGCCAGAAATAAATAGTTTCAAATGAGTAAACAGTCTTGCATTAAAAAAAAAAGAGCTATGTCTTACTAGTATCCATAACATACAATGAAAAGAAAACTTGAAGTCCTTTGCAAAGTATGGGCCTTAGAAGCAGAATGTGGTTGGTATACAGTTGAAAGAAAATTATTTTCTCTTAAGACAGCACAGTGACCAGGCCAGGTGTTCTAGAACCTCAAGTCTTATTAGCATTCCCTGGGCATTCAAGGAGGTTGGTCTTTGAACCTGATCTGGGCTCTGAAATTGATGGAATGCATGGATGGTACAAACAGTAAAGAATAGGTGGGATCCTGAGCAGAGTCATGAAGGAAACAATAAAGGAGAGGAGGTAGCATCAGCTGTGTTTGTCAACACAACATTTACATTAAAGGACATCTCAGAGGCCACAGACCTTTTGGTCCTTCCACGAATCCAGGCACTAATCAGCCAAGTAAGCATGTACTATAATATTTTGGGGTCTTTGCTGCTTTTGCCCATTAGTATCCCTGCAAAGTCTGGTTCATAGGTTAGGAGAAAGCGTCATTCTTGGCAGTATTTGTGGGATGGATTGGCATTTTAGGGCTCCTGGTAGGATTTTTACCTGTTTTTATACCTGCAAAGATGAGGAAACTTTGTGGAACACAGGAGGATTTGTCAGCCTTGACACTACTGACTTTTGAATGGATACTTATTTTGTGTTGTTGGAGACTGTCTGTGCATTGTGGAATGTTTAGCAGCATCCCTATCTCCTACCCACTAGATGCCGGTAGTACCTTTGCCCCTAGTTGTATAAACCAAAAATGTCTTTGAATATTATAAAATGTTTCCTGAAGCAAAATGGCCTATGGATGGGAACCACTTAAACAGAAACTAGATGATATCTTGCTAAGTGGGATGGCGTCTTTAAGTAAGAAAACAGTAGAATGTGCACCAAGATCCTATTTTTATTTGAGAAAATATATGCTCATGTACAGATATACATGAAAGTGTTTGATTATGAGTGCCATTTTATTCTATCTGTGTTTTTGTCTTTCCTAATATTTTGACAATAGACATGTAATTGTTATATTGAAAGAAAAACCTGTATTTTAAATCTTAATAATGTTTGCACATATGCATACAAATCCTGAAAGGGTATATGACAAAATCGGAATGACAGTTGTTTCTTAGGATTAGACTTTTTGTTTTTCTTGTTCTTACTTGTATTTTCTAAATTTCTTACAGTGTACACATACTAATTTTGTAATCAGAAACAAAGTAAATTACTTCAAATGTAAATCCCAGATTTCAACTAATGACTAGGTCTCTGCAGATAATTAAGCCTATTAAAATGCATACTTCTTACTTTAGTTGCTTAATTCTTTATAACTCTTAGACAATGGTTTAATGACTACTCCTAGTGGAAAACGTGAAAGTATGTCCACAAATGTTCTGCAGTCACCTCATTACACCTCCATCTCAACCGAAGAATCATTTCTTATGTGATGTGAAACTGATGCCATTCATTGTGACCATCTTCAGTTTTTCTCTTCTCCCCTCAAAATCTCTCTGCATATTGTCTTTTCTTTTTCTCAACCTCTGCATTCTGTAAAGAATGATCTATGTATTTTTTCTGAAATGCACAAATAAGTCTTTTCTCTTCTGCTTTTCATACAAAAATTAACAAGCAAGTCCAGAAAGGAAATAAGGAGGAGGGCTTTTCTTCTTCTAAGACGGTGGTTCACAGCTAAGGTCAGGGACCCAGGATTGACTTGGAGGGCTTTCCCTATAAGGCATGCTTTCTCTTCTTTCATGTTTTGTTACAGGTAAGGATGGAAAGTAGGCATGGTATGTGATGCATGAAAAAACTTTACCCCACCCCATGTGATTCTGATATCAGCCTCTGGTTCAAGTAATTTTGTACCTCCCTCCAACCCCAAAACATATCACATGATTCCTTCCACAGTCCTCCACTCCTCTCACTGCCAGGGTGATCACATGATTCCAGTAGGCGGATCAGATTCCCTCTCACTGGAATTTAAATCATGGGTGAAGACACCCAAGAAAATAGGGCTGAATTATCTGGTGCAGGAGATCCCAGGAGCTGCCATGGCTCTTGAAGGGTAACCACTGTGTGTACACAACTATTCATGCCTTCCCAATCCTGTCCAACCCCAGGAGAACCCTTTCGAGTTCTAGTTTATCATATTTAGGTTGTGAAAAAAAAATCTCAGGTTAAGCTTAGGCTTAATTTCACAGCAGTGGAGAGTACACTGTAGTTGTTTCTGCAGGTTTAGTAAGTTATTGGAAAAGTCTTATTCCTACCAGGTAAGAACATGATTGGCTGCAGTTTCAAATGGAAGCTTTAACCTGAAAAAGAGAGAGACCTCATTATGTTATCAAAGGCTGAAAACGTATCAGTGAGGAAATGAGACAGGGGTTCCCCACAATATGGAGCTGTCAGTGCTTTTAAAACTGGGAAGGTCCTAGGCAGACCGTGTTGAGAGATCAGGTAGGCATCTGTTTTAACAAACAGAGTGTATTTAATATAAAATTGCTAAGATTAATAAATTGCTAAGATAAATTAGAGAAGGGCTTTTTCTTCGCATCTTTTTTCCCCAGCTTCTTCAAGTCTTAGTTTTATGGAAAAGGAGTTTTAGAAATTACCTTATTAAAAAATTTCTACTGCAGTAGAAATAGAACTATGGGATAGTTCTTTTAATGACACATTTGCAAATTGTATTTTTATTGCCTTTGAGTACAGTACACCTTTAGGAAAAGCTTAGTAAGCTTACTTGCTAATCGTTTACAACAACAGTTATCATTGTTAACCCATCATTAATTTTCACAATAGCTGTTGTTTTATGACTCAAGTAATTAACTAAATGATGTTTCACAAGCATTTTAAACAACTCTTACATGAAGGGCCTTAATGTGTGTAACAAGAAAGCAAATTAACAGGTTTATTGGCACTAGGAAAATTTTTGCCTTGTCCTTGGGTGTCAGAAGCTTAAGAAACTTAGTTAAATCAGACATTTGGCTGCTTTAACACTTAACCTCTCAGCCTTCCAAATTGAGCTACCAAGTTATTTGCTTTTCAGAAACTGACTTCCATTCTTAATGGAAAAATATATTTCTAATCCTTATTTTTCTAAAGCAGAGCATATAAGCTTTCCTTCTACATTCTGTCATTTTTGAGGCTTAGTTCAACACCATCTTCCCTCAGAACGAAATCTCACAAATTGCCTTTGAAGCTTCTTTACCCAATCACTCCTATTCATCCTATAGGGCTTAGTTGACATGACACCTCCTCAGAGAAGCTTTCAGTGATTTCTCTATTATGCCTGCCTATAGCATCATGACAAGTTTTGTGGCAATAGAAACATAATTGTTTAAGGTCAGTTTTGCTTTTAAAATAGAAGATCCACAAAAGGATCATGTCTGTTTTCCCCCTAGTCACGAGTGCATTGCTTAGCCAATAGAAGGTGCTTGTGGTAGCAGCCTCCAAGATGACCCCACTGATCTCCACCTTCTGGTGTCAACATTCTAGTTAGTCCCCTCCTACATGTAGCAGAGTTGATCTGTTTTGTAACCAGTGGAATGCTGAGGAGGCAATAGTATATCACTTCTGAGATTAGACAATAAAGTATTGCACTTCCCATCTTGGGTGATCTCTCTTTCTCTTCTGGGGGAAGCTAGCTGCCATATGGTGAGAAACACTATAAAGAGGCTCATGAGGAAAGGAACTAAAGCCTCGGGTCAACAGAAAGGAACTGAGTCCTGTCTACAACTGTGTGAGTGAGCTGAGAGGTGGATTCTCCAGCTCAAGTTGAGCTTTGAGATGACTGTAGACCAACCAGGTCAACAACTTTTCTGCAACCTCTGGAGAGGAGCATTTCACCTAGCTAAGGTGCTCTTGCCGCCTCAGAAACTGTGTGATAATAGATGTTTGTTGTTTTACGCTGGGGTAATTTATTATGCAGCAATGGATATCTAATAAAGGGCTGATTAAATATGTGATGACTAAATGACTGCAAGGTCTAGGAGGTAATATGATTTATTTAGAAGAATTCATGACAAATTATGTATTTCAGCTTCTGTGACCTTATCTTGCTTGCATCAGAAAAAAGACTGATACAGATCTGGAGCAAGAAAAAGAACATGTCATTCTTTCAGTATCTTAAACTTTTCTTTAAGATGATATCGTTGTGTCATATATAGGTTGATAATCAGATTTGCAGGAGAAATTAGTTTCCTTTCATCATTTTTCACTAGGATTTTCTACTTTTGAGACATTGTCCTCAGTGTCAAGGGTGATCATTTGTTTAGTGAATGCCGTAGGTTGGGTTCCCTAGAAAGTAGAATTGAGATACATATTAGCATGCAAGAAATGTATTGGTGAATTCTCTCTTGAGATCAACACCTTTGGGAGGAAAAGGGAAGTTAGGCAAGGGAAGGAGTGAGGATTGGGCAGAAAGTTGGGGTAGAATGTAGTCTTAACAAGGCTAAAGCTGACTACACAGCAGGACCTGGAGCTGGGATAACTGTTTGTAGTTGTTTAGAGATGTGGTGAAGGAAACTCTCCATTATACCCCCATGCTGATTAGAGGTTAGATTGCTGACTGCCCCAGGAAGGAGGTATGTCCTTGGAGAAGGTGGGTCTCTTTAGCAAAGGCAATTCAGGAAAAGGACTGATAGCTGAGAATGGTCATCTGTCATCCTCCCAGCAAAAGGGGATTCTTAGCCGTACATCTTTGAACCCCCCACATGATATAAATATGTATTTTTTTCGTAAAGATAGCTTTAGCTTTATTTTTCTTGGAATAATTTCTTAGAATTTTCTTGTAATGATTTTCTTGGAATAATACAAACTCTTTGATGTATTCAAGGTGATAGGTACACTAAACTTTTATTCTTGCACCATTTTGCTTATAATATTTTGTCATTATGCCAAGTTAGAAGCAAATGCGTTTTAAAAGAATTCTTTTCTAGAGGACGTATTTTCTAAATATAGTCTTTCAGAAAATAATTATAATATAATTATATATGATATATCTTTTAGAAAATACTTTATTTGTAATGAATTGTTCTAAATGAATCATATTACCTCCCAGACCTTTTATTCCATGGTCTATATTTTTAAAATAATATACATGATGTGTAAAAGAGCATGGCTCACAGCTTCTAACTGAAGTTTTAATGATAGGACAGCATGACCTTTACTTTCCCACTGTGTATTTGATAATAGTTTCAAATTTATATTTGACAGCTATGTTTCAAATCAATATTTTATTTAATATACCCCAATATTTCACTGAAGCTCAAAGTTCATTGTATATTTGTTGGAAGCTATAAAAATTGGAGTGGTGTTGAAGTTTTTGCTTTATTGTTCATTTATTAAGTTTAATAGATGTGCAGAAAAGAAATAATTATCTAGAGGTTTTATTTTTTAAAGCATTTTTATTATAAGCTCTTATGTTGTCCGTATACACTTGTGGTTTTGTTGTATCTCTGAACCCACACATTATTTTTGTCTAGATTTTGCTTTGGAAATTATCTTCTTTTCTCTCTCTCTCTCTCTCTCTCTCTGTATGTGTGTGTGTGTGTGTGTGTGTGTGTGTGTGTGTGTGTGCAATGTCAATGAAAAAAAAATTCTCCAAAATATTCCCAGAAAGAAATATTTATATTTTGGAGAAACCATAAATCTATCAATAATTGCTATCTGGTTTATATTGTTTATATCATAAGTTGAGAATGATTTAGAAATATTTATAATTTCTTAACCTTATTTCAAAAAATTTTACTCACTGAATATGCTACAATTATATATATTTGGTTGTTTATTCTACATACTCAAGTACTGTAATATTTTGGTTTCATTGTTGATATTCTGAATTTATATTCTGACATAAAGTAATCAAATTGTTTTTACAGTTTCTGCCAACTGAAGAAAATTAACATTGTCATGCTTCTATAATGTTATAGATGTTTAAAATTTCAAAAATTTATTACCTATTTCATTTTTTGGAAAATTAAAGTTTCATGTTTGAAGTGGATAGCATTCAATGACAGGAGCTGTTGTTTAATATTAGGATTACACTGCCATGTAGCTCGGTCACCAGAAAGAACATTGATTTTTAATGAATACTTTTTTCCTCACCCAGTTTTCTTTGAAATTAGTATATTATGATTGAGATAGTGATAGATAATAAGTTCACACTTTGCTTCATTAATAATGTAACTGTGAGTTACTAGCTCTAAAAATAGAAATGATTAGAAATTAAGTAACAGAAATTATTAGTTCTAAAATACTTTTCTTATATTCCAGCTATTTGCCCTCAAATTTAATAATATAAAGACTATATTAATTTTCATCTTAATATCTTGTCATTTTCTGTTTTTTGATCCTGACTTTCTATACAAAATTTTAAATTTTGCGTCAGAAAAAATATTTTGTCTTGAATTTGTAACATTTAGCTTGCTCAATTTTAACAATGATTAATTTTTATAGTAATGAAATTTCCATTAAAAACACAATGACTAGAATATTAGTATAATTATGTTTATGTAATATGTATTTATATATCTTTAAAGGTAAATGAATTCAGTTATTACGCAATATTGAATGACATAATTAAAGCAGTTGTAGAGTTTATGTTGGCAGTCAGCCACTCCATTTAGGTATGTATATAAATGGCAGAATTTGTAAGTAGCAATCCCAAATATCAAACTTAGCCAACACACTGATAGCAACATTGAAGAGCAGCAGCCACATTTTAGTGGCACAGGTTACTTGAGACCTTGTTAGATCAGCAAGGTGTTTTAATTCTTAAAATTGTTTCTACTTCATAAGTTTTAATAAACAATAAGTTTCATCCGTGTTACACTAAAGCACTTTATTTCCATCATCCAGAAAACTCACAATATATGTTTATTTGGCTAGAAGAAAAGAACTTACTCCCATCTGTCAGTCAGCTTTAAAAATTATGATACAAAATTGATCAATTATAATAAAAGCTTTTCAAAATAAGAAAAATTGTAATTATATAAACGGCACCCTGTTATAGGTGGCACCTGTGTAGTGTACAGCTTGAAAAGCCAAATGTAGCACCCTGGCAAAGAAGTCAAAGGAATAAATAAGGCACATGCATTCTTGAAAAGACATCCAGAAAGAGATATTTGGTCTATAAAACTTACATTTAGAATACAAAATTGAATATAAAATAGAGTACAAAATTTTTCGAGATAGGTTAAAAATGCTTTGGTTGAGGTTCATGAAGTCTGGCTTGATATTAAACAGTTAAAAATATGAATAAATTATTTCCTGTTCTTTTGAGTAAATTAATTTATATTTAAGGAAGCAGTCAGACATATAGTAGATGTTGAATAAAATAATGTTTGATGAATGAATAAATGAATCAGTGCTTTTTGAATATTCAAGAGTGTAGTTATAACTAGATAAAAATCCTGTCTTCATTTGAAATTAATTAACAAATCATATTACAATGTGTATATAGCATATATGCCTATATATTATTGAATAGTTTTATATGCTAAGGAAATAATGAACTATTCATATACATTTTCAAAACCTCCTGTTTTCCTTCAAGCAATATGTAACTTTTACAACAAATAAATATAGTAAAATTTTAATACACTGCTTTAAATAAAGCTGGCACTCAAAGAGCATTTCTGCATTGACTATTTTGATAGATAAGTTTAATAATTATGTTATTAATTTTTTTATATTTTAAACACATCTTAAAAATGTAATATATTCTGTATATAGTATTTAATTATATGCATGTTTTAAATATTAGTGTTAATATTATCATTAACAAAAAACCATTCAGCTTAAGAAATAACTCAAAATTCTTATAAAGCTTTGATTTACTATATAAAAGTTACGCACAAATACCACTACATGTATGAGAAATCAGTGTGTTAATGTTAAATAAAAAGATATTTGAAGGGAAATAGTGAAATGGTAAGTTAAAAAAAATTTCAATTTTGTAAGGTAAAACTATCACTTTAATAGCAAATAATTCTATGAATTCTTCCTTTTTTTCCTTATAATCATAAACTTCCACAAACAACAATCTGGTAGTCAACAGATATTTATATCACAAGTACTGGTCACATAGGAGATGATCCACAAAAATTTCTTAAATATTATTAAATGTTTATTAAATGTGATCTAAATGGAAGATACCATAATACACCATGTATTTCTTCTCTTCACAATTCCCACTCTTAGAATTTTTACAGAAAGCTATAGTTTACTCCTCTCCACATCCCCCGGCCTTCTCTGCCAATGGCTGCCTCTAGAATTTCTAAAAGATTTTGGAATTTTAAAATTCCAGGCAATACATTCACACCATTTTTGTATCCATTCCTTGGTGATTGCCTTCAACTTCTTACCACCAAAACGACAGTGAGATAATCATCTTTTTAGGTTTCCTTGGTTATAAATGTTCTGTTACTCATTTTGTAGTGGGAAGGGTCCCTGTCTTTTTCTTGTTGATTTACAAGAATACTTTGTATTTTCTAGATATTGATCCCTGGATTTTTTCTTTTAGCCTGTCAACTTGCTGTTACCTTTGTTCTTAATGTACTTAAGTGAACAGAAGTTGTAAATTTTTATACAATCAATTCCTCTTTTTTGCTGCCATAATTTTTTAGGGTTTTAATTATGAAGTTTTTCCTTTAATCCCACTTCAGACACAAGAAATTCCCCTACATTATCTTCTTACCTTTTTAGTTTTAACTTTCACAATTAGGTTTTTAATCCATTCTGAGTCCATCTTGAAAAGATGTTAGCCAGCTACTCAGTTTTATTTTTCCTCATAAATGATCCAGTTTTCTCTCCACTGCTATTGGATTCTTTTCACATTGGTTTGTGATTTCACCTTAATAATAATGTTTTCTTATACACATAAGTATTTTTTCTTTACCCCTGAACACTCCATCTTTTCTATATTTCCATTTTTCTATTCTTGAATCAATATAGTCAACAGCTGTCCACACATACAACTGTAGTTTCATAAGATTATAATCCTGTATTTGCTGTAACTTTTCTATATGTATACATGTTTAGATACACAAATATGTTACCACTGTGTTACAATTGCCTGTATTATAATATTCAGTACAGTAACATGCTGTATAGTTTGTAGCCTAGGAGCAGTAGGCTATACCATACAGCCTAAGTGTGCAGTGGGTTATACCATCTAGGTTTGTATAAGTATGCTTTATGATATTCACACAATGATAAATTTCTCAGAAAATGTCCCCATCCTTAAGTAACTCATGACTATAGAATACTGTTTGTATAATTTCGGCTTTTTATGTTTAATAACTGGTAGGACAAGCTTACTTTCTCTTCTTATGTTAACTTATCTATTCGTGCACTTTTATTTTTTCATTTATAATTTAGCTTATTGAATTCCCAAAAAAATTTAATAAATTTTTGTTTGAAGTGTATTCAATTCATATCATTTGTAATTGACATCATTGTTTTATGAACTTACTCAATTCAATTACATGGAATATATTCCCATGTATTATATCATCTTTTATGTCTTTTATCAGTTTCAAAATATTTCTTCTAAGAGTTTTTGTGTATGCTTTGTTATTTTTGGATACTTTGTAATTTTTGATCCTATCAGGACTGATCTCTTATTTTTATTTATAATTTTTGTTTGGTTATACATGGCATAGAAAGATTTTTCCAAGGTGATATATTTACCAGTTTTATTAAGCACTGTAATTCCTATTCCATTGTTTTCTATGTTTGTATTTCTATTACGTTTCTTTGGGTTGTCTTTGATGCTATTTTTCTAACTTCCTAAGTTGAATTTTTAGCCTGTAGTTTTTAACCTCTCTTGTTTCCTGGTCAATGTATTAAAGCTGTAAATCTCCACGTGTTGTTTTAGCTGTGTCAAATAAATTTGGATATAGAATGTTTTACTGCCATTTAGTTTTAAGCATTTCATTATTCCTTTGTTAGTGCAAGAGTTTTTTGGCAATACATCATTTAGTTTCTACACATACAGGAATTTTTAAAATCTGGTTTATTATTATTAATTTCCAAATTGATTGCATTATAGTAAGAGAATATAGTCAATATCACAGTGAATCTGTGGAATTTATTCAAGTTATTCTTGTGGCCTAATGTACAGTCAACTTTTGTATGTATTTCTAATGTGCTCAAAAAAAATGTGTTTTTCTCTTCTTTGGTTTCAGGATTTCATATGTATCTAATACCTTAAATTTATTAATTAAATTGCTCAATTTTTTTTCCAAATATCTGCTGACTTTTCATCTGTTTGATCTCCAAATTTCTTAGATAGGGTGTGTAAAAATCCTCAACTGTAATTATTGATAAACATATTTCTCATGAAAATTCTGTAAATATTCTGAAGCTGTAAAGTTAGGAGAGGATACATTTTAGATGGCTAAAATTCTTGTTCTATTATGTCTTTTACCAGTACATATATTTTTTATGCCTTATACATCCTTTTGCCTTGAATTAAAATTTGCCGCATATGTTAAGATTTCTATTTTAGCCTTCCCTTGGTTAATTTTTTAATCTGTTTTAATCCTTTTATTTTTTATTTTCTTTATTATTTTATTTTAAATATATCTTTCATAAATATCACATCGTAAATCTTATGTTTTTAAAAACCCTGTGGCTGACTTGCTTTGCCTCCAGTGCCTTCAAATAGCTGCATTCATTGTTTTTTCTTTGTTTTTTTGAATTTTACACAAGTTTTTACAGATGTTCTCAGCAGGAGGGTTGGTCTGATACTACCTACGCTGTCATATCCAGAAACAAGAGAAACATATTTTTAAATTAAAAACAAAAATTCATTTGTTTTAACTAAGTGAGATTAAGACCTTTTTTTTTTTTTTTAGGAAAACAGGATACTTCTCAAATAAGGATCTTGGTTGCAGTTAGACACAAGGCAGATAATACATTAACTAATTCAAAATTCCTTAACTGTAAATGATTACAATTCACTAATCATTCTTATCTTCCATGTGGTTTTCAACCCCAGAATCTTCTTCATTTAATGCAAATATCAAATACTATTTCTTAGGATATATATTTTAAAGGCAACATTAAAATTAATCACATTCTCAAACTGACCCCCTATGCACAAGGGTATTACATATGTGGTATAAATCACCATCCAGACACAAAGCCTCTAAGATAGAGGCTTCTAAGTACACAAATATCAAAAAGCTCCACACTTTGATATTTGCTTAATTTACAAATCTCTTAAATCCATATCTTTAATGGTAGTTTTGTGTATAATGGTAGCTAAATTTTGCATCCTGTGATGAAATCATCAAAATCAAGTGTTAAATCTGATTTGGCTACATCAATTAGTACTGATTGTAAATACAGCAAAATCTATTCCAATGGTCTATTTTTAAAAATCTACTTAGAAATAGCTTTTTGGTGATCATGAAGACTATATCTTGCTAGAAGGAGAGTGCTTTGGATGTCATTGTATTCCCAGCATCTGGTGCAATCTCTGGCACATGGTAGGTTTACCAATGGAGGGCTGTACCATTCATTCTTCATGTCAATCATGTTACCCATAATCCAAGAACAAGTCCACTAATTTCAGGACTTGGTTCAACAAATCTACCATGTGTCTAACATTAGAATTAAGGCTGACAGATCAATTCCCTTTCAAAATATTTAAGTAGAACTCTGGTAAAAATGGCTTTGTAAATGTTATCTCCTGTAAATGAATGTTGATTGGCTTAAAGTAGTCAGTGTACATTAAATGTGTAAGGTGATATTAAAAATCTCATAAAAGCTTTTTTGCCTTAAAAGTCCACTTAATCCATTAAAAAAATACCTTTTAGAATACACAGAATTCCCAAAAGGGAGTACTAAGAAAATAAGACGATATGGTTTGGCTATGTCCCCACCCAAATCTCATCTTAAATTCCCATGTGTTGTGGGAGGGACCCAATGGGAGGTAATTATTCAATTACTGTGGAGGCATGTCTTTCCTGTGCTGTTCTCGTGATAGTGAATAAGTCTCACAAGATCTGATGGTTTTAAAAAGGGGAGTTTCCCTTCACAAGCTCTCTTCTCTTGTCTGCTGCCATGTTAGCCGTGCCTTTCACCTTCCACCATGATGGTGAGGCCTCCTCAGCAGAAATGTGAGTCCAATAAACCTCTTTCTTTTGTAAATTACCCAGTCTTCGGTATGTCTTTATCAGCAGCATGAAAACAAAGGCATTCAGTTTTATAAGGGAAGCAGAGTATAAAAGTTTGGAAAATTTGCAGCCTGACAATGCAATAAAACAGAAAATCCTATTTTCTGAGGAGAAATTCAAGCCTGCTACAGAACTTTCCATAAGCAATGAGGAGCCGAGTTAATCCCCAAGACAATGGGGAAAATATCTCCAAGGGCATGTCAGAGGTTTTCATGGCAGCCCCTCCTATCACAGTTCCAGAAGTCTAGGAAGAAAAAATGGCTTTGTGGGCTAGGCCCAGGGTTTTCATGCTGTATGCAGTCTAGGAACTTGGTGCCCTGCAGCCCAGCCACTGCAGCCATTACTAAAAGGGACCAAGGCACAGCTCAGGCTGTGGCTTCAGAGGGTAAAAGCAACTGGTTGGGGGCTATGCCCTGCGAAGCCACAGGGGTGGAGCTGCCCAAGGCTGTGGAGCATTAACTTTTGAGTTAATGCTGAAATGAGATTAAGACTTTGGGAGACTGCTGGGAAGGTATGATTGATTTTGAAATGTGAGGACATGAGATCTGGGAGGCACCAGGGGTGGAATGATATGGTTTGGCTGTGTACCCACCCAAATCTCATTTTTAATTCCCACCTGTTGTTGAAGGGACCCAGTAGGAGGTAATTATTCAATTACCATGAGGGCAGGTCTTTTCCATGCTGTTCTCATGATAGTGAATAAGTCTCATGAGATCTGATGGTTTTAAAAAGGTAATTTTCCTGCACAAGTTCTCTCTTCTCTTGTCTGCCACCATGTGAGACATGCCTTTCACCTTCTGCCATAATTGTGAGGCCTCCTCAACCAGGCGGAACTGTAAGTCCAATAAATCTCTTTCTTTTGTAAATTGCCCAGTCTTGGGTATGTCTTTATTGGCAGCATGAAAACAGACTAATACACAAGGTAAATATACTCAGTTGATCCTCTGGCCTTCACCCACACTCTCTTGGGTTCAACTCTCTGGGGAGGTGATGAGGGGGCAGGGAGAGATCAGTAAGACAGAGGATAGTATAATCCTTAACCAATTTTTGAAAAAACCCAAGAATAAGACCTTGAGCTTCTCAATGCAACATCCCTTTTTTGCAGTGATAACATGAGACAAACTAGGTGAGACAAACATATGTTTGAAACTGTATGATTTATTTGCACTGGCTACAACAGAAGATGTTGGAGAAAAAAATGTCTGAGCAATATCTAGAGCTCATACATCCAGGTCCAGTTTGACCACTTACATGTAAAAACTCAACCCTACCCTTTATAATCACATCCTTTGTTTATTGCACACATTTCTTGCAGTCTTTTCTCCAGTGTTTGCCCCAAGATAGATCTGATAAAACTACCTGTTGTCTGTGCTTAGTTAACTTTTCACATGATTTACACAAAGCTTTTCCATTTTAATGTCATGACATATAGAGGGTGCCCTTTTACTGTAGTAATTAGGACTGAGGTAATTTACTGAGGTGATTGATACATGCAAGTTCAGTCTTTGCCAGGACTTCTGCTCTAAGTTGAATTTCAGCTGTAATATGGACTCATCTCACACTTAAAGTCACAGGTGTTGAAAAATACAAAATTTGTCTCCTTCCTATGTAACTCATTGACTCAGAAAGCATTCTTCATTATTCCTTCAACATATTCTACCTTCACTCATTAAAAATAAAGCTGTTATGATCTTTATATGCAGATAAATATATGGATTATGATCTTTTATGACATGTCATATTAAGTTATATATCTGTACACACACAAAATAACCTCTAATATCAACATGGTATTTTAATATGTTTTCCAAGATTCCTTTCCTAAAATAAAAATATCTGACTTTTTTCCAAAATTTGCCAAAATTTCTTTCCTAGAATAAAAATATCTGATATAATGAAATTCCCTTTTTCTACTGCCTCCTAACATAGATAGATAATTTATTTGCTTTTTTTGAATAACATGGATAAGGCCAGTTTCTAAGGTTAAAAAATGAGTTAATAAATATTTTCTTATTTCACTTAGGCATTGCAACAAATATGGTCATGATTTTTTTTTTATAGTTCTGGTAGGAACCAACCCTGATCTTAAGTACTTTTTATAAAACTATGCAATTTTCCATCCACATTTAGTTTAATGTGAATTTAACCAAGTTACAAATCCTGTTTGAACAGAAAGGGTTAGCCACTGTGGGATTACCATGTCCAAATTTAAAGATAATACAGAATGTTTTATTTCTAAAATTTAGAAAATATGCATTACTGAAATTATGAGTGCCTAAAATAATTATGATTATAATTTACTAATTCACATATATTATACCATTTAGAAAAAACAAAGATACAAAGAATTCTTATAGAAATTAAGGTTCAAAAGTAGGAGTGCAGTTGCAGGCTAATATAAGTTTACAAATTAAGAAGGGAATTTCCAAAGAGGATCTTTACCATAAAATGATAAGAGGAGAACAGATATGAGATGTCATGTAATTTAGGTTTACTTTAAGGAATTATTTTTCAAGAATATGGCTTACTAGAATGAGTGACTGAGATGAGCTAAAAATCCATTATTAAAAACTTAATTTCTTAGTGTCTTTTAGTGAAGGGTTAGATTAAGAATGCTTTTTTTTTAAAAAAAAAGAATGCTTAACTTGGAGACCATGTTCTGAGGGGCTTCACATATGGGCTTCAGGGTCCTCACCTCTCCTGCAATTATATGCAAAAAGCATACAGAAAAGAAATTTTTCCTGGAAGAGGGTCTGTAACTTGTATCAGATTCTCAAAAGGGTCCATCATGATTCCTACTCTCTCCCAAAAGTTATAAACTAGTGGAAAAATGACATCATGGAGCTCTTTGTTAACAGCAGCAAGAATGAAGGGTGTGCATATATTTCATCTTTTACTGCCAGGTACAACCAGTAAAAGTAATCCATATTAATTGATATGCACAGCAAAAAGAAAAAAAATTACGAACAAAGGAAGTCCCAATGGCCCTCTTCTTAAACATTAACAGCTAAATAAATTGCTACTTTTAGATAATTCTTACCTGACAAGTTTCCAGATTAGATTGGGGTACCTAGCCAAGAAAATTACTGAACGTTAACTTAGACAAAGATGATACACTTTCTTTTTAAGGATTATTTCAACATTAAATCACTATGCAAGAGAAAATACAATTTTTGATAACATGAATCAGAAGATTTGAACCTACAAATGAAATTAACATAATCAATGGCATTTAAAACTAAATTTTTTCTTGCCAAAACACTGTCATGAGCACTTTTGGTATCATTGGTTATTGAAAGAATAGTAAGGTTATTGAAAGAATAAGATTCATAGTTAGGTTTTATTATTAGAAAAGCCAAAGTTCTTATTATTATGCCTTAGTTTTTAATGTTACAAATTTTGCTTTTAGGTAAGTAGGTCATAAACTAAATAAAATATCACTTATCAAAGTCTGTTTATGATCTCTTTTAAATCCAGAAAACATACTGCTGTCAATTCATTTTTTGCAGGAACCCTAAGTCAACATGACTCTACGCTTCTTGAGTAATCCTTGGCAGGGCCCAGAGCAGTAAATTATATTTTATTACTTAAGATGGCAGAAGCTAGAGCTATCTGAAACTTTTTATCACTTCTCCTTTTAAGGTCTCGTTTGCAAGTCTATGACCTAGAAGTTCTGATGACATTTCAGAGTTAGTCCTTTGCCAGTATAATAATAATAAAAAAAAGGTTAGTCTAATCCCCTCTACCCTCATCTTCCTCTCCCCTGGCCTTCCCTATGCACTCTAATTTTCATACCCCAGACTCCTTGCTCTTGTCTTTACTCTTGAAGGACAGTCTGGCAGGCTGCAAAATGCATGGCTTGCATATTCTTTTCATGGGTATCTTGTAGTTGATCCACATGCTCTGGTATTAAATGCTGTAATAGAAAGGTCTGATGCCAGCTTAGCTCTCTTTCCTTTATAAATGAATTGATCTCATCTTGATGCCCAAAGAATTATTCTTTTGTATTAAATTTTAATAATTCTAACAGTATATATCTTAGCATTGACTGTTCTGGGTTAATTTTATTCTGCATTATAATGTTCTTTTTCAATATATACATTTATTGAATTTTATTTTGTAAATTTGTTGAATTGCATGGTAAGTTTTATTGAATTGTAATTGTTTGGCTGGGCGTGGTGGCTCATGCCTGTAATCCTAACACTTTGGGAGGCCAAGGTGGGAGGATTACCTGAGGTGGGAGTTCAAGACCACCCTGGCCAACATGGTGAAACCTCATCTCTTAAAAAAAAAAAAAAAAAAAAAAAAAGCCAGGTACAGTGGCACACACCTGTAATCCCAGCTACTCGGAGGTGGAGGTGGAGGTGAGCCAAGATCATGCCACTCCACTCCAACCTGGGCTACAGAGTGAGATTTCATCTCAAAAAAGAAAGAAAGAAAGAAAACATGATATCAGTATGGCTTATCACTGCTGATGCTGACCTTGATATCCTGACTGAGGTATTGTTTGTCAGGTTTCTCTACTGCAAAGTTATACTTTTCCCTACTGTGCTTTTTAGAAGAAAGTTACTAGGTTATCCTTAAGGAGTAAGGAGTTGTGGCTACTTCTTTCAGGACAGAGTATATATATAAATTATTTAGAATTTTTCTGCATGTAAGCATTATCTCTTCTTATTTATTTATTTAATCATTTATACCAATATGGACTCATGGTTATTTATTTAACTTATTGGGTTATAATCTAATAGTACTTTATTTATTTTGTTGCTGAAATTGTTCAACCTTTGGCTATTAGTAGCTCTTTCAGTTGGCTCTTGTGTCCCTTTGACATATCTCTATCATTGGAGGTTGTTTATTTATTTGTACTTTCTTACTTTCTGATATTAAGCTGCTCCAGGGTTATATTGTATATTTCCTGCCTCAGTCCTAGAATCTTCTATTTATTCAAGAAGCCCTGGTTCCTTTCACTGGAGAATCATGTTAGAAATTAAGCTCTAGGCACTATGTGTGCTTATTACTACAGTGTTGCAATGTTGTTACTTCTAGGTCTTCTTAGATGACAGAACAAAAAAATATATGTGTGTATACTAATTTGGATATATACACATATCTATAGATATTTCTACATGTAACCATTGTATCTATATTCAACTGAATATCATTTCATATCAGTGTTTTCAACACTATACATTACCACATGGATTACCCTTTCTTTCTTATGCATAATCTCACACTCCAATATTGAGAAACCTGGGCCAACCACCCACTATTCCATTTTCTTAATTGTTTGTATAATAGTATATACTAGTATCAAAATTGTTAATAAGTATCACCTCTATTGTTGATAAACAATCTTGTTAAAGTATAGTAGTATCTATATTGTAATATATTTATATGTATAAATAATTTTTTGTTTTAATGTATTTTATAAATATATAAAGACATATATTTGAAATATATGGATATACATATATAGATGGAAATAGATTCACATATAAATATATATTTTATATATAAACTATATTTTATATATATATTTATATATTATATATACATTGTGTGTGTGTGTGTGTGTGTGTGTATATATGTATATATTTGCCTTCAGTCTTATAGACTCCCTTTGTTTCCAAAGTTTCTTAGGTCAGTAACTTTTATCCCTAGTCCCATAAGTAAGATTTTTTATACATATTTAATATAGTTATACATTTTTAATATAGTTAGGTAATTGTCACCTTCTACATTCCATCCTAAATGAGTTTTTAAATTTTTTGGTACATTAAGGCTTAATCTTGGTAATTAAAGTTTTTGGATTTTGAAAATGTATGTTATGTATCTACAATTATAGTGTCCTAAAGAATAGTTTTGTCTCCCTAAAAATTTCTCAACACTTTACTTATTTAACCTTCTCCAACTTCTTTCTTAATCCCTGACAATCATTGATCTTTTCACTGTTCCTATAGTTTGCCTTTTGCAAAATATCTTATGATTGGAAATACATATAGTACGTAGCCTTTGGAAGCTGGCTTCTTTTTACTTAGCAATTTGCATTTAAGATTTGCTATGTTTGTGGCTTGATCACACATTTTTAATTTTTGCTGAACAATATTCCATTGTGAGGATTTGCCATTATTATTATTACTGTTACTATTATTATTATTTTTGAGACAAGGTCTTGCTATATCACTTATGCTGGAGTGCCATAGCACAATCATGGTTCACTGCAGCCTTGAATTCCCAGGTTCCAGCAATCCTCCCACCTAAGCTTCCCAAGTAGCTGGGACCACAGGTATGAACCACTACTCCTACCTAACATACCATTACTTTTTAATCCATTATAGTTATGGTTGCTTCCAGTTTTTCATGATTATGAATAAAGCTGCTACAAACATTCATGTGCAGATTTTGTGTGGACATATGTTTTCAAGTCAACATGATTGCTGGATCATATGGTAACTATGTTTAGCCTGTAAGAAACTGCCAAACTTTTTTCCAAAGTAGCTGTATGATTTTCTTTTCCCAACAGGAATAAATGAGAATTCCAACTGCTCCGTGTCTTCACCACCAATTGGTATTGTCAGGTTTTAAAATTCTTTTAGCTTTTGCATAGTTATGTAGTTGTTCGAATTTCCAATTCCCTGATGATAAATGACATTGAACATATTTTCATATGCTTATTTGCCATCTGTATATCTTCTTTAGTGAGGTGTCTGTATTATCTTGACTGTCTAGGTCCTTTGCATTTCCATGTAAACTTTATATTCAGTTTGTCAATAGCTACATAATATCTTGCTGGGATTTTTATTGAGATTGCATTGACTATATAGAATCAGTTGAGAATAATTAACATTTTCACAATGTTGAATCTTCCATTTATGATCATAAATTATTTCTCCATTTATTTATTTACTTACTTACAACAGGGTATCACTGTCACCAAGGCTGATTTCAGTGGTGTGATCTTGGCTCACTGCAACCCCTACCTCCCAGACTCAAGCCATCCTCCCACCTCAGACTCATGAGTAGCTGGGACTACAGACATGTAGTCCATGCCGGGCTAATTTTTGTAGAGACAGGTATTGCATGTTGCCCATGCTAGTCTAGAACTCCTGAGCTCGAGTGATTGGCCTACATCAGCCTCTCATAGTCCTGAGATTACAGCATGAACCACTGAACGTATTTAGCATATAAATTCTGTGTATATTTTGTTAGATTTCCATCTAATTGTTTAATTTGGAGGGTACTATTTTAAATAGTCTTTTTAAAAATGTATATCAAATTCCAGTTATCCATTGCTGGTATATAGGAAAGCAATTGATTTCAATATTATCATTTTTGATACATTAATGTACTTTTTTATATTGTTAGTAACTTTTTAAATTTTATTTTAAATTCTGGGATACATGTGTAGAACGTGCAGGTTTGTTACATGGGTATACATGTGCTATGGTGGCTTGTTGTACCTGTCATCAAGGTTTTAAGCCCTGCATGCATTAGGTATTTATCCTAATGCTCTCCCTCCTCTTGCCTCCCAACCCCCAACAGGACCCAGTGTGTGATGTTCCCCTCCCTGTGTCCATGTGTTCTCATTGTTCAACTCCCACTTATGAGTGAGAACACTAGGTGTTTGGTTTTCTGTTTCTGTGTTAGTTTGCTGTGAATCATGTCCCTGCAAAGGACATGAACTCATCCTTTTTTATGGCTGCATAGTATCCCATGGGGTATATGTGCCACATTTTCTTCATCCAGTCTATCATTCATGGGCATTTGGGTTGGTTCCAAGTCTTTGCTATTGTAAATAGTGCTGCAATACACATACATATGCATGTATCTTTATAGTAGAGTGATTTATAATTCTTTGGATACATACCCAGTAATGGGATTGCTGGGTCAAATGGCATTTCTGGTTCTAGATCCTTGAGGAATTGCCACACTATCTTCCACAATTGTTAAACTGATTTACACTCCCACCAAGAGTGTAAAAGTGTTCCTATTTCTCCACATCCTCACCAGCATCTATTGTTTCCAGATTTTTAAATAATCATGCTGACTGGCATGAGATGGTATGTCATTGTGGTTTTGATTTGATTTGCATTTCTCTAATAACCAGTGATGATGATCATTTTTTCATATTTGTTGGCCACATAAATGTCTTCTTTTGAGAAGTGTATTGTTCATATCCTTTGCCCATTTTTTGATGGGGTTGTTTGCTTTTATTCTAGTAAATTTGTTTAAGTTCTTTGTAGATTCTGGATATTAGACCTTTGTCATATGGGTAGATTGCAAAATTTTTCTCCCATTCTGTAGGTTGCCTGTTCACTCTGATGATAGTTTCTTTGGCTGTACAGCGGTCCTTTAGTTTGATTAGATCCCATTTGTCAATTTTGGCTTTTGTTGCCATTGCTTTTAGTGTTTTAGTAAGGAAGTATTTTGCCCATGCCTATGTCCTGAATGGTATTGCCTAGGTTTTCTTCCAGGATTTTTATGGTTTTGGGTTTTACATTTAAGTCCTTGCTCCATATTAAGTTAATATTTGAATAAGGTATAAGGAAGAGGTCCAGTTTCTGTTTTCTGCATATGGCTAACCAGTTTTCCCAGCACCATTTATTAAATAGGGAATCCTTTCCTCATTGCTTGTTTTTCTCAGGTTTGTCGCAGATCAGATAGTTATAGATGTGTGATATTATTTATGAGGTATTTTCTGTTCCATTGGTCTGTATATCTGTTTTGGTACCAGTACCATGCTGTTCCGGTTACTGTAGCCTTGCAATATAGTTTGAAGTCAGGTAGCATGATGCCTCCAGCGTTGTTCTTTTTGCTTAGGATTTCTTAGCTATACGGGCTCTTTTTGGTTCCATATGAAATTTAAAGTAGCTTTTTCTAATTCTGTGAAGAAAGTCAATAGTAGCTTGATGGGAAAAGCACTGAATCTATAAATTACTTTGGGCGGTATGGCCATTTTCACAATATTGATTGTTACTATCCATAAGCATGGAATGTTTTTCCATTTGTTTTTGTCCTCTTTTATTTCCTTGAACAGTAGTTTGTAATTCTCCTTGAAGAGGTCCTTCACATCACTTGTGAGTTGTATTCCTGGGTATTTTATTCTCTTTGTAGCAATTATGAATGGTAGTTCACTTATGATTTGGCTCTCTGTTTTTCTGTTATTGGTATATGGAATGCTTGTGATTTTTGCACATTGATTTTGTATCCTGAGACTTGCTGAAGTTGTTTATCAGCTTAAGGAGTTTTGGGGCTGAGACAATGGGGTTTTCCAAATATACAATCATGTCATTTGCAAACGGAGATAATTTGAATTCCTCACTTCCTATTTGAATACTCTTTATTTCTTTTTCTTACCTGATTGCCCTGGCCAGAACTTCTAATACTATGTTGAATAGAAATGGTGAGAGAGGGCATCCTTGTCTTGTGCCAGTTTTCAAAGGGAATGCTTCCAGCTTTTGCCCATTCAATATAATATTGGCTGTAGGTTTGTTATAAATAGCTCTTAGTATTTTGAGATACGTTCCATTAATACCTAGTTTATTGAGTGGTTTTAGCATGAATGTGGTGTTAAATTTTATTGAAAGCCATTTCTGCATCTATTGAGATGATAGTGTGGTTTTTATCATTGGTTCTGTTTATGTGATGAATTACATTTATTGATTTGCATATGTTGAACCAGCCTTGCATCCCAGGGATGAAGCTAACTTAATTGTGGTGGACAGGCTTTTTAATGTGCTGCTGGATTCGGTTTGCCAGTATTTTATTGAGGATTTTTGCATTGATGTTCATCAGGCATATTGGCCTGAAATTTTCTTTTTTCGTTGTGTCTCTGTCATGTTTTGGTATTACGATGATGCTGGCCTCATAAAATAAGTTAGGGAGGCTTCCCTCTTTTTCTTTTGTTTGGAATAGAATCAGAAGAAATGGTACCAGCTCCGCTTTGTACTGCTGGTGGAATTCAGGTGTGATTCTGTCTAGTCCTGGGCTATTTTTGGTTGGTAAGCTATTAATTGCTGCCTCAATTTCAGAACTTGTTATTAGTCTATTTAGAAATTCGACTCCCTCCTGGTTTAGTCTTGGGAAGATGTATGTGTACAGGAATTTATCCATTTCTTCTAGGTTTTCTAGTTTATTTGTGTAGAGGTGTTTATGGTATTATCTGATGGTACTTTGTATTTCAGATCACAGTGCAATCAAATTAGAGCTCAGGATTAAGAAACTCACTCAAAACTGCACAACTACATGGAAATTGAAGGACCAGCTCCTGAATGACTCCTGGGTAAACAATGAAATTAAGGCAGAAATAAATAAGTTCTTTGAATCCAATGAGAACAAAGAGACAATGTACCAGAATCTCTGGGACACAGCTAAAGCAGCATTAAGGGGGAAATTTATAGCACTACATACCCACATCAGTAAGCTGGAAAGATCTGAAATCAAGACCCTAACATCATAATTAAAAGAACTAGAGAAGCAAGAGCAAACAAATTCGAAAACTAGCAGAAGACAAGAAATAACAAGATCAGAGCAGAACTGAAAGAGATAGAGACACGAAAAAAATTAATGAATCCAGGAGCTAGTTTTTTGAAAAAGGTAACAAAATAGATAGACTGCTAGTTAGACTAATGAGGAAGAAAAAAGAGAAGAATCAAACATATACAACAACAACAAAAAAAATAAATAAAAGGGATACCACCATTATTAGTGATTTTAACCTTATATCCTGTTACCTTGGTATGCTCACTTATTAGTTCCAGGAGTTTTTTTTTTATTGATTTTTTTTTGAGAGGTGGATTTTCTATGAACAATCATGTCATATGCAAAGACAGATTTGTTTCTTTCCCAATCTGTATCTTTTTATTTCCTTTTTTCTTATTGTACTAGCTAGAATTTTCAGTATAGTGTTGGACAGAAATTGTGAAAGAGGACGCCCTTGCTGTTTCCTAGTTATAAAGGGAAACCAGTTTCTCATGTTTAATTATGATATTAGCTGTAAATTTTTGATGGATGTTCTTTATAAAGTAAACTTCTGTGTTCTTAGAGAATTTTTAACATGAATGTGTGTTGGATTTTGTCAACACTTTTTCTGCATTAGGTTAATATAATATTATTTTCTTCCTTAAACTGTTAATTGTCATGCCATTTTGGAGAATTGACCCTTTTGTCATTGTGTAATACTTCTCTTTATCCCTGATTATTATTTCTTTTGTTCTGCAGTCTGCTTTGCCTAAAATTAGTATAGCTATTCCAGCTTTCTTTTTATTAGTGTAGCATGGCATAGCTTTATCTATTCCTTTACTTTTAACCTGAGTTTCTATATTTAAAATGAGTTTCCTGTAGACAAAATATAGTTGAATATTTTTTAATCCCCTCTTACAACCCATTTTAATTAATATATTTAGACCATTCACATTTAAAATTATTATTGATATAATTTGATTATTAGCAACCATGTTTGAAACTTTTTGCATTTGTTCTTTGTTTCCTCCCCCTCATCTTCTTCTGCCTTATCTGGTTTGAATTGCACATTTTAAATTATTTAATATTATATTCTCTCTTGGCATACTACCTATACTTCTTTAAAAATTTTTTGCAATGATTGCCCTAGATACTGCAGTATATATTTCCAATTAATATGTCTATATTCAAATAACTCTATACCACTCCATGGGTAGGACAAGTATCTTATAACAAACTGTTCCGAATTTCTTCCTCCTATCTTTTATAAAATGGTTATCATCCATTTCACTTATTCTTATACTAAAACCACTCAATATATTGTTACGATTACTACTTTGAGCAAACATTTATCTATTAGATCAATTAAGAATAAGGAAAACAATAGATTACAATTTACCTGTATATTTTTTATGATGATTTTTCTTTTCATGTGCACATCTAAGTGTCAAAACTATCTAATTTTTCTTCTCTATAAGTACTTTTTCTAGCATCTCTTTCAGTGCACATCTGCTGGCAATAAATTCCCTCAGTTTTTATTTGTCTGACAAAGTCTTTATTCTTTTCTTCTTAAAGAATAATTTTCTGGATATAGAATTCTATGTTGGTGGGGTGTTTTCTTTTAGTACATTAAAATTTTAACCCTCTTCTTGATTCCATGACTTCTGATGAGTAGTCTTCTATAATTCTTATCTTTTCCCTTAGTAGGTAAGATGTTTTATTTCCTTGGCTTCTTTCAATATTTTCTCTTTGTCTTTGGTTTTCTGCAGTTTGATTATATATATGTGTGTGTAAACACTATGATATTTATCATGACTGGCATTCTCTGCATTTCCTGTATCTGTGGTTTAGTGATTGTCATTAATTTTGAAACATTTTCATCTATTATTCATTTCAACGTTTTCTGTGTGTTTGTTTGTTCTTTGCTCATTTCTCTTTTTCTAATATTCCAACTACATTTACAACACATCCTGTAAAACTGTCGCTCAGTTGTTGGATGTTCCGTTGTATTTTTTTCTCATTCCTTTTTCTCGTTGTATTTTAGTTTGGGAAGTTTCTATTGACCTAGTTTCAAGCTCACTGATTGTTTCTTTTGCCATGTCTAATCTACTGATGAACCCATCAAAAATGTTCAGCATTCTTTATTTTTTTACAGTGCTTTTGATTTCTAGCATTTCTGTTTGACTCTTTGTAGAGTCTCCATGATTCTATCTGTTACTATTATTCATCTGTTCTTGTATGTTGTCTACTTTTTCCATTAGAGCCCTTAACATATTAATCATGTTTATTTTAAATTCTCCTTCTATTAATTCTATAGTCTATGTCATATCTGAGTCTGGTTCTGATGCTTACTATGCCTCTTCAGACTGTTTTCTCTGCCTTTCAGCATGCCTTATAATTTTTTGTTGAAAGCTAGACATAATAAATTGATTAATAGTAAATCAACTTTTAGTGTAAAGTTTTATGTTAAGTTGGCTAAGAGCTGAGCTATATTTCATTTTTTTTTTTTTTGTAGCAGTAGTTAACCAAAGCGTCAAATTACGAGGGTGTTATTGTTTTTGTCTCCTTACTGTTTTTGAACTTTCCTAAGAACTCGTCCTCTGAATACATCTTGCAGCTGTTTTAGTTTTAATTCGCTATTCAACTAGAGTCCTGTTTTTGTAGTGGTAAGGTATGAGACAGGGAAAGCGTTCTATAATTTTATGATTAATTTTCATTCCTTTTGTGAGCCTGTGTTCCTGGACCATGACCTTTTCAAATGGTTTTCAGTTTATCTTCTCTAACCCCTACCCTTTAGATGAGATAGACTAGAGGAGAATGAAGTCAGAGACTGCCCTTCCACTGGGTGTGATAAAGCTCTTACAGCATCTTTTCCCCTGGAGCATAGGCCTTTGTTATGGAGACTACTTTGGGTATATTTTACAATAATTACTCTTTCTGCTTTCTCTTCCTAGAGTCATGAGGGGCTTCTTGGATCTTCACTGTGAGATGTTGGTAGGACTCCTGGAGGCAAAACCTACCAAAAGGCAGTGCCTCCCAAGATATTCTCATTCTCAAGCTAGTCTGTGCTCAGTCTCCAGAAACCTAGATTCACTGGTCTCTCCAGATTTCAGGGTGGTGACTTGCCTTGCAACCTCAGTTCTGTAATATATCTAAGACAAGTTATTGATTTTTGGTTTGTTTAGCCTTTGCATGTTGTAAGGATGGTGTGATGACTCTTGAGCTCTTCACTTGTCAAAGCTAAAACTGAAAATCGATTTAATTTTATTCCTGTTACCAAATTTGAATGACTTGCATTGTCCTGGACTAGCTATTTGCAGACATTCCTCTATCTGTGGAGTACAAGGTGGGCGGTGGGAATAGATGAGTTTCCAGGGTTTTTCTGCTTCTGCTGCTTCTTCTTCCTTTGTTGCTACCATGATGGATTGTTTCTTGCTAACATAGCTGTGTAGCTGACCTTCCTTTGGCTCTAAGAAACGGACTGGACTTTGGAACGCTTCTATCACAATTCCTGAATTCTTTAGAGTCCTTCGCTGGCTGCTACTACCAAGAGATATAGCCCCTGTCTTCTGAAACATTCTTTTTACTTCTTCTTCTTCTTTTTTTTAAGCTGGCACTTTTTGAGATTTGTCTTCTCTGGGTTCTACTCAGAGTTTTCATGCCTTTCTCTACCTTCTCCAGCAACTATGGTCTGTGATATTTAATTTGTTAGCATAGGTCTTCCTTAGAGTGGAATATTTGTTGATTCCTGACATTTGATACTAAAAGGCCTCCTCTCTATTCCGTGTTCCTCCTCAGTACACTGTGACAGCTTCCTGCACAGGACTTGCTGCTCTCAGTTTCTTTTGGCCACACTTACACATAATTTGGAGTTTGTGGATTTTTCTCTGTCTCCTACTTTCACCAAAAATGTATTTCATCGCTTTATTTTTGTTCTCCTTGTTGCTCTATTTGGTTTCCAGGAGGAGAAGTGGGAAGATCCAAAACTAAGCAGTCACCATGTTTCTAACCTCTGTTCCAAATTTGGAAATAACAAAAAACATTAAGAAACAATGGGAAAGTGAATGCTGGGTTCACTGTGTGGCCAGATGTTGAATGCAGTGTAAATGGTGCCCTCTGGAGTGGCATAATGTAATAGCCTTTATAAGTATACAACCTTCTCTCTGTACCCTTATTCTGTGACCTAAAAATTACATGATCTTTTTCTTCTCACTGTTATATGCTCCCCATTTGAATTTCGATAAACAGAAAGTGATGTGAATGCAAAGTAATTCGCTCTTATTTGGAAGAGTCAGGCTTTGAGAGCTTCACTTTAATGAGATAATACTGGTGAAAAAGGCAACTAAACTTGTTTTTATTTTGCCAGAATATTTTTTCCTTCATCTATGAACCATGCCTATAAACAAATGATTGTAAGCAATTCTAAAGTTCCCTCCATTTACCTTAACACCCATGTATTCACATAGGGAGATTGCTTTTTCTATGTACACAGGCAGTTCAATAGAGTGTTTAAGAGAGAAATATTTCTTCAGTAGTCTATGCCAGTTTCCTTCTGCAAGGCAGACAATTTTAAAATAAAAATACTTTCAGTCAATATGGTTTTCACATTGCTTCTGACTAATTACTTACACAGCAATATCAAATATTTTAAATACATTTTCATTTACATATAATTAACTATATCCATGTAATTTGTGTTTAAAAGAAATCTGGTTATTTATTTAAGGAGCTAAAAGAAACATCAAAATCTGTTCTCAATAAAAGTGATTTTATTGAGTTTTTAAAAGAATGTGTGTTGAAGGAGAAATTTGGTGTCAGTCATATTTGATTTGGTGTCAGTCATATTTTATTGCAAAATTAGGAATAAATGGCATAGTTTTCAGTGCCTCTTTAACTCTTCCATGGAGCCAGTTTATTTTGACCTGTATAGCCCCATTTAAACATAATGCATTAGTTCTTGAAAATAAAGCTGCCTGAGCACATTTCCAGAGCCTCTCCACACCTGGAAGACTTAATAAAGCTTTTTTAGTCCTAAGAAATCTGATCTGGGTAGTGACTTTGCAACTGGAAACAAAATGGTCAAAACCACAGACTCCAGAAAAAAAAAAAAGCCAGGTGTTCTTTACCAGTTACCCATCAAACAGGTAAAACCAGCAGGGAAAGTAAGGATCCAGAAAACACAAGGATGATCCCTGAAAGCTCCTCCACAGCGGCTAGCCTGGAAAAGAGTTAAGAAATAGGGGCAGAGACAGGGACACACAAAGCCTATGTGTTTTCTAGGTCTGCATAAATGGTTTAAGCCTTTAGGGGAATGGAGAGAATTCTGGGTATAGACACAAGGCTTAGAAAAAAATTAAGGGGAAAGAGTTGCTTTCATTTTCAAAACTAGATAAACAATTCCCTTAGAATTGGGAAAGTAGAGACAGGAAATAATAAAGTAGAAGGTCCTTGAGCCCAACTTCCTGTAAAGACCCATTAGGAAGGAAGTAACCTCTAAGAAGGAACCCATGCTTGCTTCAATGCTCGGCTACTGCTTTCTTGAAAATCTTAATGACTTTATCTTTGAATTTAATGGGAAAAATGGAGCTTGCCCATGAGCAGAGAACCCATTTGCCAATGTACCATGATCTCAGAATTCTAATGGCCTCAAAATAAGTCATGTTATGTCTGTGACTGAAGAAGCAGGCGTCACGGACACCCCCAAGAGTCCATAATTTTATTGGAACTACAACTCACTTCAATACAGATAAAAGGAAATGGCATGCTAAGAAACGCTAATGACCAAAAGCAAGGAATTTGCCTCCATCCTCCTCTCCCCAGGTTATTATTTTTAAGGCACTGGACAGGAGAGGTGAAATACATTTTTAAAAATACATTTCTTGAAAACACTAAAGGCATCCATATTAAGGAAAAATCAACAATGCCCTTTGACCTAAAAGACAAGATTTTATTAAGTCCATTCACCTTAGACATTCAGACTCAATTAGAAGCACTGCTTTAATAAAGGAATGGCATGGCAGATGTGGTACAGAACTGACCAGTAACTGTTTTCCGTCAGCCAATTTTCCTTCTACCAAACTTATCTGTTTATATTTTGTTTGGGTATCCACTTTCCACCATTCAGTCCTGTTTTTAGGACAGGCCTTCTTAAACTTCAATGTGCCTAAAAGTCGCCAGGGAAGCTAGCTAAAATGCAAATTCTGACTCAGTAGATCTGGGGATGAGCCTAATAATCTACATTCTAACCGACTCCCCAGTAGAGCTAGTTTTGCACCTCTGTGGAGCACCCTTTGAGGAGTAAGCCTTTAGGGATGCAAACCCAATTTTCAGCTCCAAGATGTGGATCCTGAGTAGCCAACACCAAACATCGCATTCTCATTCCCTTTGACAATGTTCAGATTTAGAAATGGGAACGTGGGCCAGACATGGTGGCTCATGCCTGTAATCCCAGCACTTTGGGATGCCAAGGCGGGTGGATCACGAGTTCAGGAGTTTGAGACCAGCCTGGCCAACATGGTGAAACCCTGTCTCTACTAAAAAGACAAAAATTAGCTGGGTGTGCTGAAGCACGCCTATAATCCCAGATACCTGGGAGGCTGAGGCAGGACAGCTGTTTGAACCCGGGAGGCGGAGGTTGCAGTGAGCCGAGATCACATTGCACTCTAAACTCAGCGACAGGGTGAGACCTTGTTCAAAAAAAAAAAAAAAAAGAAAGAAAGAAAGAAATGGGAATGTGACCCAATTGCAGCCAATATGAGACAAAGGGAATCCTGCCGGGTGGATTTTGAGAACAGCCTACTGTTCCTAAATAAGCAATGAAGAGATATTCTCCCCCTTCTCTTCACTTTGTGGACCTCATTGTGAGTCCTGGATATTCGGTGGCTATCTTGGGACCATAAGGTGAGCCAGCTTGTGCACAAAGTGACTTCACTCAGGAAGGTACCATGGGAGCATAGAAAGAGCCAAGTCTAGATGCAACTGCTGACCATGGAACTACCTGATTCCAGAGCTGGCCCCAGATCAGGACTTTATGTGGAGTGAGAGTATGTTTCTTAGGCCCACTTGCTTTGGGGTTTCTGTTACTTGCAGCCACTGCATCCCAATTCAGGAGGGTAACAGCTCCCCTGTTAATGATGTATGGAAACATTTGTGTAAACAGTTAGAAGTTCTCACTGGAGTAAATGTTGGCCATAGAAATTATGTATGATAAAAATCCAAACCTTCCTGTGAAGGAGATGTACATTCTGGTCTCAGATAAATTCATTGCCAACTTCTGAATCTTGCAGCAACTCGAAGATATTTATGTAATTTCTGCTTTAAGATATCTTCCTTTCAATTCATGTTCAAAAATATACTGCATATGTAAAATATATAGTTTGAAAACACAGACTAGAGGAAAAAATTCCTAAAAGTGGTCCATACCATTAAAACTTTAAGACATTTAATTTCTGTAAGACATGGTTAACTCTTATTCAGGAGATTGAAATCCCAATAGGTGAAAGATGAATTGAGCTGATAATTTAATGAGTTGTGCTTGGTGGAGTGGGATTGAAGGTAATAGATTTCCTTGCTCACCATAACAACAGGGCATCACTGCCAACATTAGTGCTTATGGTTGTTTTAAAGATAACATTATTTGTCAAGTAATTGTCATTTATCATCTATATCTCTGGGTCAAATCCAGGAGATGCTAGTAGAAAATCAGCTTTGACAACCGTCTTACATCTACCTGAACTTGAACAATTTGAGTTTGAACAAGCTGGCTCTCACTTTCATCTCCTGACCTTGCTCTTCTCTACTTTCCCTCGCAGGGTCCTTCCATTGGCAGATCTAGTATACTGTTTCTTCATTTGGTCTGCACAACAGAATTGACTGGAAACTATAAATACTGATGCCCAGGCCCTACTTCCAGAATCTGGTTAAATAGTTTTGGTGGGACCCAGGCATGAGTCATGTTTTTTTTTTTTTAAAAAAATCTTTTTTCTTTGATACAATTTCAGACCTGTAGAAAAGTTGCATTAGAATAAAGAATTCTCAGACACCCTTTAGCCAAATCTCTCTCTCTCTCTCTCTCTCTCTCTCTCTCTCTCTCTCTCTCTCTCCCTCTCTCTCTCTCTCTCTCTCCCTCTCTCCCCACTTCTCTCTCTCCTCCCCCTCCTGCTTCCCTCTCTATATATAATTACTCTGAACCTCTGTGAAAGTATGGTGCAGATATGATGCTCTTTTACCCCTAAATATTTCCCAAATATGAGGAATTCTCATACATAACCACAGAAAAATCATTGAAAATCATGATTATGTAATCTGTAAAGCTTAACAAGATTTTGTAGATTTTTCCAATAATGTCCTGTATAACAAAAGAAAGCCCAAGATCAGGAGTGGTTATTTTTTAACATCTCTCCCCTGATGTTAATGTACAGCTTAGAAGTGGAAAACAAGCCTGTGTTCAGCTGAAGCTGGAAAAGGCTCCAATGGTAACAAATCCTCTTGGAAGAGTCCTGGCGCCCCAGGAGAAGGGATTTGCAGGACTGCTCTCGGGAGGCAGCAAGAGGTAGAGACAAGGAAGGGCAGACCCGGCACTGGGAGCCCAACCCTCACCAGGGTCTCCCTGTGGTGACTCCTCCCACCTGGGATTTGGGAGTGAGGCATGGACTGACCCTGAATTTCATCAACATCCATGCCTCTCACCCCTTGCCCAGAAGACATTAAAATAAGCGTCTTGAAAGTCTTGGGTTTCACCCCATGATTGCCTTGCAGCCCTCAGGGTGGAAGCAGGTGGGTTCGTACAACTGAAGCTGTTTTCTCAGCAGTTGTCTGGAACAAGGCAGCTCAGCCTGGGCTCAGGGGGCAGCCGCGTCACTGGCCGGGTCCCTGAATCTGGCAGGGAGACGTGTGTGTGTCCACAGTAGGCAGTGCCAGCAAGGGTGCAGAGCAAGCATGTCAGCCAGTGCACCCCAGCCAGGCAGTGTCTGCTGGCAACTTCCCTAGCAGGAGCCTCCACCATGTGCGCTAACAGGTGCACATGGCTGGGCAGGAGAGTGAAGAGCTGCAGCCCAGAAATCAGCTCCTGCTGGGGAGAGGGAGGAGACCCGGGTGGTGGTGGTAGGGAGCCTGTTCTCTGCTATCAAACCACTTGTCCTCCTCCCCCATGTTTTGGTAGAGGCAGAGTGGGAAATAAACATGGAATGCACATCATGCCGGTGTGGTATACTTTCCCCGACTCTAGTAGTATTGGGTAAGCAACAATACAACAGAGAAAGTTAAAGAGGGTAAGGAATGATAAAGGCAGTGCTAGTTAGTTTATACTTATTGATTAGTGTTAAATATTTATTGGTGAGTTAATCCATAAGTATTTAATACAATATGACAGATATCTTTTCTCTATTTGTTTTGGTTATCTATTACTACAAAACAAACCACTCCAAAAGTTTGAGTTTAAAATGAACTCAAACTTTTTTTATATCAGGATTTTGTGGGTTAACTGGGGCTTAGATGAACATTTATTTATTTATTTATTTTTGCTGGTCTGAGTTGGAGTCTCCCGGATAACTGCAATGAGATGGTGGCCAGGACTGGGTATCATTCCACCTATGGTTTCGGGCCTCTCTTTCTTTCTCTCTCTCTTGCTCTCTTTTATTTTAGAGACAGACTCTCACTAAGTGATTCTCCTGCCTCAGCCTCGCAAGTAGCTGGGATTACAGGCATGTGCCACTACATCCTGATAATTTTTTTTTTTTAATAGAGACAAGGTTTCACCATGTTGCCCAAGCTGGTCTCGAACTGCTGACCTCAAATTATTCGTCTGTCTCTGCCTCCCAAAGTGTTGGAATTATAGGCATGAGTCACTGCACCTGGCCAGGGCTTCCTTTGTGTATTTTCCTCTTCCAGTTATCTATCTGTATGGCGTCTGGACATTTTGCAGTGAGGCTCGAGGCTCACAGAACTGCAGTGTTGAAAGTTGCCAGCCCTTTGGGCATAAGCCCAGATCTGATACAGCTCACTTCTGCCACATTCTGTTGACTCAAGTCACAGGATCAGTCTCATTCAGTGTAGAATAGGACCGTTCAAGGGTCTGAATACCAGGAGTCATGGTTCATGTGGGGCCCATCTGTAGAGATTAGGTACCACTTTATCCAGGGGCCACTGGTAATTACCAGCCAGATACTATAAAAGTGAGTGTTACTTGCAACAAATTGGAGAAAATGCTATTGACTGTCACCCTACTATGTGGCTAGACCTAAGCAGGTAATGGTCATGGGGTACATCCAGGAATGCTAATCTTACTCCTGAGTTCTCAGTGTCTGCAAATATTTCTGTGTCCCCAAAGTACTCACAGAATAGAGACTATGTGAAACAGGACAGTTTTGATCTAGGAGGACACCTTTGTAAACCAGTTTGGTGATGACTAAAGACCTTTTCAATTCCTCTGTGAACTCTAACACACCTCCAAACTTTGGCCTAATCTCTGGGGTTGGGTGGAGTTAAGTTGAGGAGGCAGGAGGGACCCAAGAATGGCTAAGGTTGGATGTCATTTCCAGAGGCTAAGGTTGAATATTCTATCAAGGTTGATTTAAAGAAATTAAGCTAAAATCAAGATATCTTTTTCCATACTTAGTTTTGTGGCTTGAGACTGACTACAACTTTTATTTGTTTTTATAAAAGAAACAAACAGAAGTCCTAGATTCCTTGACATTCTCATGACTTCAACATTACTGTCTTCCACGTCTAGGAAGCTTTCCTGCACACTTCGTTATTACCTACTTGTCTTAGTTCATTTTCTGCTGCTACAACAGAATACTATAGAGTGGGTAATATGAAAAACAGAAGTTTATTTGGCTTGAAGTTCTGGAGGCTGGGAAATCCAAGATCATGGCCCTGGCATCTGGCAGAGATCATCCTATGGTGAAAGGGCAGAAGAAGAATGGGTGAAAACCAGTGAGAAAGCGAGATTCACCAAGGACCAGACTCACTTTATAACAACCCGCTCTCTCAATAAGCAACCTGCTCTCATGATAACATTAGTTCACTCATAAGGGCTCTGCCTTCATGACCCAGTCACCTCTAATTAGGTCACACTTCCCAACACTGACACATTCAAACCATAGCATTACTCTACTCTTACCTAGTAGGTTTAATTTTAAGAGGCCTGTGAAGAAAATAAAAGATGAAATGTAATTAAATGTGATCTGAATAGTTTACCAATAATATCTAGATATATGCCGAGGAAAATAACACTGGTATTCATCTTAGGCATTTCTAGAAAAATAAAAATTGTAAACTGACACAGTCAACTAAGTTTTCATAAGGCATTTATATCTGACATCATCTATTCTTCTTTATCAAGACATTCATTTATATATTAAAGCATCAACACTTTAACTCAAATTTTAAGGTTTTAGTTATCTTTATAAGCAATCCCTATGTACTCTTATTATTTAAGTTTAAAATCTACTGAGCCATGCTAACATCCAAGTTTTTCTTTATCTTGCCAGCATTTACCATGTTCCTAAATAAGACTTAAATAACCATAGTTGTTTAAACTGGGATGCTTGGTGAAATTACATTGTAAAAATTTTAAAGGCCAAAGTTTTCCATTTAAGAATTCCGACTAGTGGTCATCAGTCTCCAGTAGGTGGGGGTGGGGGAAGCATTTAGAATCAGGGGAGGGATCAAGCAGCCGAAGTGAGCCTGTCCCTCTGGTTCCTCCTGACACAGTTATCAACAGTCCATGCTGATGCCATCTCAAAGCAATCTGGTGCAATTGCTTTTGTTGGTAAATTATCCTCCAAAAATAACATCTTCTGGCTTCTCAATTAGAGCTTGCTGAAGAATGACTGACTTTATTGTATGGGGCATCTCTATGAGTAATAAATAGGCCCTTTTTCTTTCCTCTGGGAACTAAATTGTACGGTACTGTTCTCAGTAATAAAGAGTATTATAAGTCTTGTAACATAGGAAGTATGTCAAACCTGCTTTGGATGATAGATTTTATATCTCCAAAGAGGGTTAAACTGTATATTTAAAACTCTTATCATGCTGCTTAAATTCTGTGTTGCATTTTAGAGTTTAAAAAAAATGACATAGTACAAAAATAGAAAAGAGAAGAGAAGATGATTTTACAGTTTCGCAGGGTCAAGGCAGGAATATACAAATCAGAGAAGGAAAGAAAATTACATATACATATAGAGTACACTAAGTGAGTATTTTTACCTTTATTTCAAGTTTTATGTAAGTAGTTAAATTATAATTCTACTGGGCAGATATACACTGCTATAATTTGTTATGTAAAAGATATAACTAAGTGGAGGGATTTGTGCAAAGCAAAATTTGCAAAATAAGGAATATGGTTTAAGACTTTTAAAATGATAATTAGCTTTCAATGTGAATGAAATATGTAGTTTCCTTTAGAAAGTAAGGACTTAATATAGTTTGCAAATTACTCCCATAATGAGTCCATTTATAATGAATAAAAGTTGCTACGATATTTTCATAATGAATGAATGAGTTTTAATGAATCACATTTAACATCCAGCAGAAATATGGGACAATATAAAATAGAATTGAAATATTCCTAATAATTAAACTGAATTATTCTCTATGAATATTTTGGTTTTGCCATGTAGATTTTTAAAACTTTATTTTTAAAAAATTATTCTTAAAAATGTATCTGTCATTAAATTGGTTTGAAGGTTGGTTAATGATCATGTAAAGGTTAATATCCAATGAAAAAAAGGAAAATGCATTTTGTAGTGTTGCAAATGGAAAAAAAATGTCTGTATCTGCTCTTTAATCACAGAGCAGGGTTAGCATATTTCTATAGCCGATAGCAATAGTTTGGTATACATTACTCTTACAAAACATGATTCATCTATCAATTCCACAAGTTTTTATTGAGTGCCTGCTACATACCAATCCTTGTACAAAGTACTGTGCTTACAGAATTACATTTGAAGAGTTAGATTTCAGTTTTTCAGATGACACTCAGGGAATTATCCTGACTTAGAGGAGCTAGGTATGTAGCATAATGCCCTAGTAAAGTTTAAATTTACGCTTGTTTTATTCAGCTCTATATAGAGGTGTCAAGATATTTTCTCCATCACAGGAGAGCAGAACTCATCTTTGATGGATTAAGGGTGATTTCTAATCTTGTTCTTCCAGCCTCTTCAATACCATCTGCATTTTCTCCTGCAGAAGTACAAGTCATTTGAAAAAGGAAGGGATAGTAACTTTATTACATGGAAATGTACTGTGATTATATATTTTTCTGTTTATGATTCTAAAAATATAAGTAGGGTAGTGTAGTCTTCAGGTACTTACAGTTAGAGAGGCCTAAGCCCTCCTTATGACAGTAGAGACCACAACATTATTGTGACCTAGTAGTTCTCAACTGGGGGTAATATTGTCCCCCAGTGACACTTGGCAATAGCTAGAGACGTTTTTGATTGTCACAACTGGAAGGGATGGTGCTACTGGCATGTAGTGAGTAGAGACCAGTGAATTGCAGTAAACATTCTGCAATTCACACAACAGTCCCAGAACAAAGAATTGTCTGGTTCAAGATGTCAATAATACTGTAGTTGAAAATCTCTTTTGTGACCTGAAGGCTTAAGCATAGCGCTTTGTGCATAGGATGTCAATAAATGCTTGTTGACTGCATGAATGCATGAGTGAGTAAATTACTATATTATACTTTGCTAAGACTATTTAACTTTGGAAAATGTTTATCAGTTAAATATGGTACCTAACTTTTTGTTCAGCTGGACTGGAGAGACCAGCTCCAAACTGGCATTTGGACACATATTTCTTAAGCAGCTGCTATCCATCAGATACAAGTCTAGTTGCTATGTATAGAACTGAAAAACACATCGATGCTACCCTTCTTAATAGAATGGTAGTCTACTTCGGGGAGGAAAAGACTGATATATTTCTCCAGAAACATGTATAGGGATAAATCTGGAGAAAACATATATTTCAAAACAAAGTTTAATTGTGGAGGGTGGTCTAGGATTTGGGGTGTTGGTCAAGGAAAATTTTATCTTTAATGTTTGAGTATGTTTTACCATAATGTACTTGGCATATTAATATAATTAAAAATTAGGGAAATTAAACGTTATTTCCAGAAAAGTAGTAAAATATGCTTTAAAAACATTTATTTTTGGTTAACACTTTTGTACTTCACATTTTCTCAACATGTTATTATAAAGATTTTCAAACATACAGAGAAATTGAAAGATTTGTGCAGTGAACATCCAGACATCCCAGCTAGATTCTGCAATTAATATTTCAGTCTGCCTTATTGATGAATGCTTCTAGTCATTCATCAATATGTCATATTTTTGAGGTGTTTCAAACCAAGTTGCAGTCATCAGTATACTTCTCTCTAAGTACATCAACATAAATATTAAGTGGAATTCAGTATTTGAGCCCAGATCAAATATGCTTTTTACTAACACTATCCTGTTATTTAATACCAAATGCTTGAAATAGGAACAAGAGTTCCATTTTGTTTATAAGTCTGCCACTGTTTCCCTTATGCAACCTGCCCAAGTAAGATGAAGATGAGAGGTCTGGCCTCTAAAATAGTCATTGCGATAAGACTTAAGGATAATCTATTTTAGTCACGTTACTTTTAACTCATTAATCGAATAATCGATAGAGCCACTATTCATTTTTAAAATTATAAATTTTCACTGCAAATTGGAAAACATTATGGCCTCTATAGCATCATTCATTAAGCAGTTAGGTTATTAGCTGAGAAAGGTGGTTTATACCACCTCTGTAGTGTTCTCCGTGACTTTGGAAATCCTACCACATTTGGATTTGGTAACTTTCTGCATAGTCACAAGGCCCTGCTGGGATGAGGACAGGGGCCTTGTCTCTTTTGTTTACAACGGTATCACCAGAACATAGTTTGTTGACTGGCACACAATAAATACTGATTGAATTAATACATACATGAATGAATGAGGGTCTCACAGACATATGGTATGCAGCAGATTATTTGTGAAATTAATTAATAAATTCGAACGTCTGTAGAAAGGGCAGGACAATGATGACCTGCTCTCATTCATATTTACAGAGCCTTTTAATTATCCTCACTTCCTTCCATAAAGCCAATATATGGAATATTATGAGTAAATTTTGGAAAATATTTAATTCAATAACTTCATAATAGAAAGAAAACTACAGAGGTTCACCATAATTACTTGGGAAAATACTAATTTGATGACCACACCAGAATCAATTTTTATGTCCTGGCTATTACATTGAATATAGTATGTAAATTTGTCAAATTCGTTAAAGTGGGTTACTAATTTAGTTTAAAAAGTAGTATAGTGAAATGATAGTGGTATGTAGAAATATCATATTAAAGTGTTATCAAAAGGGCATTTTGGGTGAACATGAACATTTACATAAATGGGAATTGTCTATTATTAAGTAGGCTAGTTTAAAAAAAGTAAACATCATGAAAAGAGTATGTGCTTTGAAGTCAGGAAGACTTCAGTTCCAGACATGGCTCCCACCCTGTCACACTTCCTAATCTACACATGAGGATAAATGTTTCTACCACTTTGTTGTTTCAAGAGTAAATGAAATCAATTATTTAGCAGAGTTCTTGAAGGTAAGCACTCGACATTGGATGGATTTCCTTTTTGTTTAATTAAAGGTAAATTTGCAAACTTTTATGACAACAGTGAGAACAACAAATTATTCACTACCTTTTTTGAGTCATAATGGGGTTGATTTGTTCTTTTTAATTTGTATCAAAATTATACATGTAAACATATTGAAAATTAAAATTTATTGCAAAGCTTCATGCTAATATAAATATTGTTTAGCATTTTTCACTTTCTGTTTGTTGCTGGAATATAAATATAGTTGATTTTTATACAATTAATGTGGTATTCAGCAGCTTTGCTAAACTCTCTTAATAATGTTAATAACTTGTCCATAGATCCTTTTGGGATATTCTATGTACACAATTATATTATCAACAAATGATGTCAGTTTTACTTCTTCTTTCCAAGTTTTTGATCTTTTGTTTGGTTTTATTGCCTCTTGACTTTGGTTGAGCCCTTCGGTGCAGTGTCACAGAGACGGGGTCAGCTTTGCTGTGTTTCCCATCTCAAAGGGAAAGGTTTAATGTTTTAATTTTAAGTGTGACATGGCTATAGTATTTTAGGGGAGGAATAGTTACCTTTTATCATATTAAAGAATATCTTTTTTTTTTGAGACTGAGTCTTATTATGTCACCCAGGCTGGAGTGCAGTGGTGTGCTCTCAGCTCACTGCAACCTCTGCCTGCCAGGTTCTAGTGATTCTTGTGTCTCAGTCTCCAGAGTAGCTGGGATTACAGGTGGCCAGCACCACATCCAGCTAATTTTTAGTAGAGACAAGGTTTCACCATGTTGGCCAGGCTGGTCTGGAACTCCTGACCTCAAGTGATCCACCCACCTTGGCTTCCTAAAGTGCTGGGGTTACACACATGAGCCATCACCCCCAGCCCATATTAAAGATTTTCCATTACATTCTTAGATTGCTAAACACATTTGACACAATGTTAACTTTCATCCAATGCTTTTTACCTACATCAGTTGAAATAATCATACATTTCTTTTCATCTCTTAATGTAGTAAATTATATGGCTGATTTTCTGATATTAAATTAATCATACTATAATAAATTCAATTTGCCCATATTTTATCTTTTTCATATATTGCTGGATTCTGTTAGATAATATTGAGTCTAGAGGTTTTGTGTTTATGGTTACATATGAGATTGGCTTGTGATTTTTTTTTCTTATTCTGTGTTGGTTTTCAGTATCAAGATTTTGCTATTTCATAAAATGAATTGGTGATAATTAATCATTCCTTTTCTTTCTAGTAGAGAATAAATGCTATTTTTTTATTCAATGTTTGGTACCATTTTCCTGTATAGACACATGGGGACTGGAGTGGTATTTTGTCTTTTTACTTGTGTGTGTGGGTGGAGGAGGAGTATCTAATTAGATATTTATTTTAATGGCTTTAGGATTACTCAGGGTTTCTATTTCATCTTTTGAATGTAATTTTCTAGGAATTTTTTCATTTCATCTAGTTTTTCAACTTTTAATTCAAATAAAAGTTATTAATGCCATTTAGTCTTTTTAATGTTTGAAGGATCTCCTGTAATTATTTTTCATTACTGTTATTGGTTATTTGTGTTTTCTTTGCTATTCTTGATTAGTCTTGCCTCTGGGGTATAAATTTTATTAATCTTTCCAAAGAGAAAATATTGGCTTTGTTGATTCCCTTTATTTCATTTTCTATTTTTAAACTTTCTGCTTATATTTATTACTTTATTTTCCATTCATTTGTAAGGTTTATATGCTATTTTTTAAAAACTTCTTTAAATGGATAAATGGATGTATGCTCCACTCATGAGGTTCAGTCTATTTGCTTTTCTTTCCCCTTTCTCTAGGCATTACTTTTACTTTGGAACAGTGATTCTCAACCTGGGGTGATCTTGCCTGCCTGGGGACATTTGGCAATATCTCTAGATATTTTTGGTGGTTACGCTAGGAGAAAATGCTTGCTGGCCTTCAGCAGGTAAAACCAGGAATGCTAAACATCTTACAATGCACCGGACAGCCAGCCACCACAAAGAATTATTTATTCCTAAACGTCAATTGTGCTGAAATTGAGAAAACCAAATTAGAATATTCTGTAAATTTTGAAATGTAGCATTTTGTTCAAACTAAGTTAAGAATACTTTCTAATTTGCATTTTGATTACTTCTTTAACCATGTGTGATTTATAGCTTTAAACTTTAATTTATAACCATATGAAAAATTTATCCTCTTTTTCGATTGACTGAAGCTTTTCATTTCCTGCTTAAATGAATTGTGATTAGGAAACTCTCTGCATGTTATTAGCCCTTTGAAATTTCTCAGTACATGCTTTGTGTCCCCGTAAATAATTTTGTAAATGTTGTGTTTGAAAAGAAAGTATTTCTGCAGCTGTTGAGTGAAATAGTCTATATATATTAATTAGTTATTTGATTAGATTATCGATATTTTTGGTACATGTTTGAAAAAGTATCAAACAATTAAAAAAATATTTTACTACATGGTTATTTAATTTCTTATTGTATTTCTCTCAGATTTCACTTGTATAAACATTTGAAGTTGAGTTCAGATACATACAAATGTAGAATCTATATTCCTTTCTGGTGAATAATCATTATGAGTAGACCATCTTGATTCTAAATAATGTCAGTTTTTGCCTTAAAGTTTACTTTGTCTGATATTGATAAAGCTACGCAATCTTTCTTTGTTTAGTGTTAATATGCTATATCTTTGGCACTATTTTACTTTAACCCTCATGAATCCTTATGTTTTTAGATTTCTGTCTTGTAAAATAGTGTGTATTTATACATGTATATGTAAATCTAGTTTGAGAAGCTTTGTCTATATTTCATTTATACTTAATGCAATTAGTGAAATATTTGGATTTATAGTTACTGTTTGATGATCTCCTTTCTAGTATCACCCTTTTTTTTTTTTTTTGGCCTTTTCTTTTGGCTTGGTAAGTTTTTATTTTTATATTTTTTTCTTTATTTGTCTGAAGAAGTACTTTCTTCTTTTTAGAGTAGTTACTCTAGAAAATAAAATCATTTACTAATCAATACTTTATGTTAATTTTTCCTTGAATAGTACTTGGCCCCTGAGAGCAAAAGGAACTTGGAATACTTTAATTCAATATTTTTTTCCTGACTTATATGTTATAATTTGGGGGTATTTTAATTCTGTGTTTTCTATTATATAGCCCCATTTGACTCTTAATATAGTCAAATTATATTGTGTTACTGATGCAGTCACAATTTTATCTGTTCTCCAGTCTTCCCTCTCTTTCCAATCTTCAATCTGTAATCATTTTTTTCCTTCTGCCTTCTATGTTTAATTTTTATTTTTGTAATTTTCCACCTTCTATTTTCACTTTTTCTTCCATTTCTATTTTTTTAGTATTGGTCTGCTAGTAGTCAATTCTCTTAGTTTTTTTTTTTTCCCTGAATTTTAATATTTTTATCTCTAATCTTGAAAGACATTTTTTGCTGGATTTAATATTCTTAGTTGTCAGGTTTTAGGAGGCACATTGATAACGTTACCCTACTATCTTCTAGTTTCTATTGTCGATGTTAATCTAACCACTATCTTTTTGAAGGTAAAGTCTGCGTTAGCCTTACCTTTATGGGTTTTCTCTTTGTCTTAAAACTTTCTGATATTTTGATATTATGTGTCGGCTGGGTGCAGTAGCTCATGACTGTAATCCCAGCACTTTGGGAGGCTGAGGCAGGCAGATCACTTGAGGTTGGGAGTTTGAGACCAGCCTAACCAATGTGGATAAACGCCTTCTCTACTAAAAATACAAAAATTAGCCAGGCATAGTGGCTCATGCCTGTAATCCCAGCTACTTGGGAGCCTGAGGCAGAATTGCTTGAAACCAGGAGGCAGAGGTTGCAGTGAGCCAAGATCGCACCTGGGCAGTAAGAGGGAAACTGCCTCAAATAGATAGATAGATAGATAGATAGATAGATAGATAGATAGATAGATAGATAGCTACGATGTATCTAAGTATGACTTTCTTCTTTCAAATTTTTTTGCTTGTGATTTCTTGGTATTCTTGAATCAGTGTATTGGTGTGTTTTATCCAGTTTTGAGAAGCTCTCAGTCATTATCTTGTCAAGTATTGCTTCTGCCTCATTCTTTCTTTCTTCTCCCTCTGGGACTCCAGTTAAATGTTTACCTTTTCATTGTAACCTTGACATTGCTCACCCTCTCTTCCATATTTCTGATCATTTTTTCTCTATATAATTCATTCAGAATTTTTTTTTTTTTGAGACAGGCTCACTCTGTCTCCCAGGCTGGAGTTTAGTGGCACAATCTCAGCCCACTGCAACCTCTGCCTCCTGGGTTCAAGTGATTCTCGTGCCTCAGCCTCCCAAGTAGCTGGAATTACAGGCACACACCACCACACTTGGCTATTTTGTTTTTGTTTTTGTATTTTTGTAGAGACAAGGTTTCACCATGTTTCCCCAACTGGTCTTGAATTCCTGGGCTCAAGTGATCCTCCCACCTTAGCCTCCAAAAGTGCTAGGATTACAGGCATGAGCCACCATACCTGGCCATTCAGGGTAATTTCTTTGACCTACATTCCATTTTACTAATTTTATCTTCAGTTCTGTATCATTTTCTATTAAACACATTTACTGAGTTGGGTTTATTAAATATTGTTTAATACCAGAATTTCTATTTAGTTCTTTATCAGAATTTCTATGGCATTTGTATGTCCTCAGTTCTCTAACAAAATTTCCAAACTTGTCTTTTACCTTCTTAGCCTTATTAAGCATAGTTGGTTTAAAATCTGGGTCTAACAGTTCCAATGTTTGAAATCCTTATCTGTCTGCCTATATTTTCTTTTGCTTCTGATTTTCATTCATCTCTTTGTTTGCCTTTATATCGGTAATTTTGAGCTGGATATTATACTTAATAATCTATGGAAATGATTTTAGGCTGAGAAAGATGTTCTCCTCCTCTAAGAGGATTTTTAACTTTTGCCAGGAACCTATAGGCACTAACACTATAAGATAAACTTAATCCAATTCCAGGGCTTGATATTTTCTGGGCCACTCAAGTGGCTCAGGCTGCAGTCTTTGTGAGGGCTGTTTTACTTCCATATTACTGTTACTTCTTAGGTACGGTTTTGTTCTTTATGTAATCATGCAGGAATTCATCAGGATCCTCATTCTGTGCAAGTGCTAGTCTTCAACATTCATGCAACTAACTCTAAGAAGCTCTTCAAAATGAGCAATCCTAAGGGCAAAAGAGGTTCTAAATACCAGGTTTATGTCTATACACTTTCAGTATCTCCTGAAGGTTGGCCTGGTAATTTCTCATTATTTTCTTAAGACATTTAATGCTTCTGAAATAATTTTGAAAATAGTTTTTCAGCATTTGGGTTTGCAGTAATAGACAATTAGCAAATAGCAATTTAATTAAATAATCCTGTACAATATTAATGAGTTGTGAGATCACTTTTGAAAATTATTTGTATTTTATTATGTTTCAATACATATAATTGATAGTAATCAAATCCAAGTAACTAGCATACCCATCACCTCAGACATTTATCATTTCTTTGTTTTAGGAACATTCAGTATCCTCCTTCTAGCTATTTGAAACTATTTATTATTGTTTATTATAGTCATCCTACAGTGTCATAGAACACTATAACTTATTCCTTTTATCTAGCTGTAATTTTTATGTTTTAACAAATCTCTCCCATTTCCTTCCACCCCTTTACTCTTCTCAGCCTCTGCTATCCTCTGATCTACTTTTTATGTCTATAAGATCAACTGTTTTGGCTTCCATGTATGAGTGAAAACATCCAGTGTTTATCTATTCTTGGCTTATTTTACTTAATAAAATGTCCTCAAGTTCCACCTGTGTTGCTGTTAATGACAGGATGTCATTCTTTTTTTATGGCTGAAGAGTATTTCATTGTGTATATATACCATATTTTCTTTATCCATTTACCTGTTGTTGGACACTAGGTTGGTTCCATATCTTGGCTATTGTGAATAGTGCTGCAGCAAATATGGGGATGCAGATGTCTCTTTGGTATAACAATTTCCTTTCCTTTGGATAAATTCCCAGTAGTGTGATTACTGGATTGTATGGTAGTTCTATTTGTAGTTTTTTGAGGAATCTTCATATTCTTATCTATAGTGGCTTTAATAGTTTACATTCCCACCAGCAGCGTTTAAATATTCCCTTTCCTCCAGGAGCAAAAATGACAAATCCTCCCCAGCATTTGTTATTTTTTGTCTTTTTGTTAATTACCATCTTAACAGGTGAGAAGATAGCTTATGGAGGTTCCGATTTGCATTTCCCTGAGAATTAGTGGTGTTGGGCATTTTTGCATTTATCTGTTGGCCGGCCAGTGGTATGTCTTCTTTTGATAAATGTTTGTTCATATCATTTGCCCATCTTATAAATCAGATTTTTTTTTTGCTGTTGAGATAATTGATTTCCTGTGTATTCTGGATGTTAGTTTCCTGCCAGATGAGTAGTTTGCAAATCTTTTCTCCCATTCTGTAGACTGTTGTTTCACTCCATTGATTGTTTGCTTTGCTGTGCAGAAGCTTTTTAGTTTAATGAAGTCCTATTTTTTTTCCATTTTTGCTTTGGTTGCCTGAGATTTTGAGGTCTTATTTATAAAATCTTTTTCACAGACTAACATCCTGAAGAATTTCCCCCATTATTTTCTTCTCATAGTTTTATTATTTGGGGTCTTACATTTAAGTCTTTAATCCATTGTGAGTCAATTTTTGTATAGGGTAGAAGATAGGAGTCTAGTTTTGTTCTTCTGCATACAGACATCCAGTTTCCCCAGAACCATTTATTGAAGAAACTGCCCTTTCCCAAAATCATGCCATTTGCAAACAGGGAAAATTTGACTTCCTCCAATACAACTTGAATGCCCTTTATTTCTTTCTCTTGACAAATTGCTCTGACAGAATGTCCAGTGCTGAGCTGAATGAGAGTGGTAAGGGTGGACATCCTTATCTTGTTCCAGTTCTTAGAGGAAAAGATTCCAGATTTTCCCTGTTCAATAAGATGTGAGCTGTGGGTTTGTTATGTATCATCATTATTATGCTGCGCTTTCCTTCTATACATAATGTATGAAGAGTTTATCATGAAGGGAGGCTGAATTTTATCAAAAGCTTTTTGTGTATCAATTGGGATGATCATATGGTTTTTGTCCTTCATTCTATTGATGTGATGTGTGATGTTTATTGATTTGTATATGCTGGACCATCCTAGCATTCCTAAAATACATTTCACTGGATCATGGTGACTTATCTTTTTTGATGTATTGTTGGATTCAGTTTGATAGTATTTTGTTGAAATTTTTGCTATTATATTCATCAGGGATATTGTTTTGTGGTTTTTTTGTTGTGTACTTATCCGGTTTGGGTATCAGGGTTATGCTGGCCTTGTATAATGAATTAGGAAGAATTCTCTTTCTTCTATTTTTTTTTGAAATAGTTTGAGAAATATTTGTATTAATTCATCTTTAAAGATTCAGTAGAATTCAGTGGTAAAGCCATCAGGTTCTGGATTTTTCTTTGTTGGAAGATTTTTTATTACTGATTCAATCTTGTTACTTATTATTGGTCTCTACAAGTTTTCTACTTCTTTGTGGTTCAATTTTGGTAGGTTGTGTGTGTCCAGAAATGTATCCATTTCTCTTAGGTTTTCAAATTTACTGGCATGTAGCAGTCTTTCTAGTAGTCTATAGTCTGTAATAATCCTTTGTATTTCTGTGGCATCCATTGTGACATCCTTTTTGTTGTCTTTTATTTATAATTTTATTTATTTGGGTCTTCTCTTTTTTCTCAGCCTCGGCAATGGTTTGTTGATTTTGTTTATCTTTCAAAAAAGAGCTTTTTTATTTTCTGATCTTTTGTATTATTTTATTAGTGTCAGTATGGTTTATTTCTGCTCTGATCATTATTCTGTCTTCTGCTAATTTGGGGTTTGGTTTGTTCTTACTTTTCTAGTCCTTTGAGATGCACTGTTAGGTTGTTTATCTGACATCTTTCTAGTTTTTTGATGTATGCATCTATTGCTACATATTTGCCTCTTAATACCATTTTGCTGTGTCTCATAATGTCGTGTTTCTACTTTCATTTGTTTTAATGAATTTTTAAATTTTATCCTTAATTTCTTGCTTTGCCCATTGGTTGTTCAGGAGCATGCTGTTTAATTTCCATGTATTTGTAGAGTTTTTAAATGTTCCCTTTGTTATTAATATTTAATTTTATTTCAATGTGGTCAGATATTATATTTGACGTGATTTCAATTTTTTAAAAATTGCTGAGACTTATTTTGTGTCCTAGCAGATGATCAATCCTAGAGAATATTCCATATGTTTATGAAAAGTATGTATATTCAGAAGCTATTGGATGAAATGTTCTGTAAATGTCCGGTAGGTCCATTAGGTTTACGGTGCAATTTACAAATAATCTGATGTTTATTTGTTATTTTCTGTCTAGATCCGTCCAATGCTGGGAGTGGGGTGTTGAAGTCTTCAGCTGTTATTTTATCAGTGTCTATCTCTTCCTTTAGATCTAATAATGTTTGACTTATACATCTGGATGCTTTGGTGTTGGATGCATATATATTTACAATTGTTATGTTATCTATATTATCTTGCTGAATTGATTCCTTAATTATTATATAATGTCCTTCCTTGTCTCTTTTTACAGCTTTTAACTTTAAGTCTGTTTTGTCTTAGCTACTCCTGCTCACTTTTGGTTTCTATTCTTGTGGAATATTTTTCTCCCTCCCTTCATTTTCAGTCTGTATGTGTCTTTACAGGTGAAGTGAGTTTCTTGTGGGAGACAGTAGTTGAGTCTTGTGTTTTTTAAATTCATTTAGCTAGGCTATATCTTTTTTTTTAATTTTTGAGAGACAGAGTTTCTGCCGCCCAAGCTAGAATGTAGTGATGCCATCTCAGCTCACTGCAACCTCCACCTCTTTGGTTCAAGTGATTCTCATGCCTCAGCCTCCCAAGTAGCTAGGAGTATAGGTGTATGCCACCACATCCAGCTAATTTTTGTATTTTTAGTAGAGATGAGGTTTCACCATGTTGCCCAGACTGATCTCGAATTCCTGACCTCAGGTGGTCCACCTGCCTCAGCCTCCCAAAATACTGAGATTACAAGCATGAGCCACAGTGCCTGGTCATTATACATTAAAGGTTACTACTGATAAATAAAGACTTATTCCTGTAATTTTATTGGTTGTCTTCTGGTTATTTTATATTTATCCTTTGTTCCCTACTTCCTTTTTTATTATGCATTTTTTAGATTGGGTAGTTTGCTATAGTGACATGATTTGATTTGTTTTCTTTTTTTGCCTTTTTCTTTGTGTATTGGCTCCATTAGTGAGTTTTATAGTTTTGTGGTTTTCATGAGAGTTATTGTCTTTTCACTTCCAGAGGTAAGCCTTGAACATTTGTAAGTCCAGTCCAGTAGGGATGAATTTTCTCAGATTTTGCTTGTCTGTGAAAGATTTATTTCTCCTTCATTTTGGAATGATAGCTTTGCTGGGTATGTATGATTGTTGGCTAATGTTTTTATTTTTTCTTTTAGTTCTTTGAATATATGATCTCATTATTTCCTGGCCTGAAAGGTTTCTGCTGAGAAATAATTGTTAGTCGAATAGAGATTATTTTATATGTGACTTGACACTTTTGCTGCTCTGAGAACATTTTCTGTCTTTGACTTTTGACAGTTTAACTATAAAGTGCCTCAGAAGGGACCTGATTGGATTAAAGCTTCCTGGACATGGATGTCCATTTTTCTCCAAAGACAGGAAGTTTTCCGCTATGATTTTATTAAATATGTTTTCCTCACTCTTCCCTTCTCTTCTCCTTCTGGAACACCGAGAATATAAAATTTGTTTGCTTAATGGTGTCCCATAAATTTTGTAGAGCTTTCTTAATTCTTGTTTATTTTCTTTTCATTTTTTGCCTGCTTGTGTTATTTCAGAAGATCTATCTTCAAATTCAGAAATTAATTTTTCTACTTGGTCTAATCTGTTGTTGAAGCTCCTGATTTTATTTTTTTATTTAAGTCATTGAATTTTTCAGCTCAAAGATTTCTATTTAGTTCTTTTTTATGATGTCTATTTCTTTGTTGAATTTCTCAATTATTATACATCATAAATTGTTTTCTTGATTTCATTGAATTGTCTATCTGTATTATCTTATATCTTACTGAGTTTCCCTAAGATTATTATTTTGAATTCTTTTTCAGGCATTTTATATATTTTCTTATGATTGGAATCTGTTACTGTGAAATTATTGTTTTCTTTTGGAAGTGATTTGTGCTTACTTTTGCATGGTTAATGTGTCTCTATGTTGATTTCTATGCATGTAGCGGAAAAGTCGTCTCTTCCAATTTATAGATAGGTTTAGTAGGGAAAGCTTATTTGTATGAATGAGTTTTGGGGTGTTGGTCTGGTGGAATGCACTGGCCTTGGTTCTAGTGGATGCAATAGTGTGGTCTCTGTGTAGCTTCTTCAGTTGTAATCCACACTTGTGGTGTTTGTGAGTTTCTCAGTGGCCTAGGTTGAGAGAGTTTGTGGTAATAGAAGTATGGCTTTACTAGGAATAGGCTTGCTGGGCTGTTCCTCAGCTCAGGGGTATGTGCATGCACACAGCAGTTCAGCCACCTTTGGTTCTGTCTCACTTAGGTTCAGGTCACGGAACTGTTACTCCAGCTGCAAGAATGTGTCTACTGGTTGTAAGTAATAAAATTCCTCAGTTTTGTTTTGATTTGTCTAAAAGTGTTTTTGTTTCACTGAGTAATTTCTTGTGATATTTAATTCTGGATTGTTAGTTATTTTTCTCAGGATTCTGAAGATATAATTGCGTTGTTTTCTGCTTTCCGTTGTTGTCGAGAACTTAGCCATCAGTGTATTTCTTGTTCTTTTATTAGGTAATCTGTTTTATTTCTCTGGTTTCTTTTAAAATCTTTTATCTTTCCTTTTTCTTTTTCTTTTTTTGCTTTTCTACAGTTTGACTATGCTGTGTCTGTGTAGGTGTGTTTTTTTATTTAACCTGTTTGAGATTCGTTGGGCTTTCTGAATGAGAGAATTTTTGCCTATTAATAAGCCTGGAAAGTTCTCAGCATAATCTCTTCAATAGTGCCTCTTCAACATTCTGTTTATAATATCCTTCTAGAGTATTCATTTGACAATTGTTATCTCTTCTTAATATAATCCTTGTGCTTTGTTACCTTTAATATTTTTCTTCTCTTCGTCTTTTTTGGTTGGCTTTTGAAATTTCTTTAAGCCTCTCTTCCAGTTCACTAGTAACTTCTTCATATGGGCCTTATTTGTTGTTTAACCCACGTGTTGAGTTTTTAATTCAATTTTTACAATTCTATTTGATTCATTTTCAAATATGCTTTTAAAAATGGACTCTTGTTCCTCATCCATGTTTTTCTGCCTATCTTTAGTGATTTCAAATGTATTCAATATATACTTATTTTATACTGTAGAGTCCAAAATTCCAGTATTCAATGTTTTACATGTCTCATTCTGATGTCTGTGACTTCATCAGATACTCACTCATGACAGAAGTATTTTGAGATAAGAATAAAAAGTTAATCCCCCCAGAGGAGACTTCACAGTGCTTTTGTTGTTGTTGTTGTTGTTGTTTGTTCGTTTGTTTCCTGGGGCCAGTCCTACCAATTGGGGACTACCTTAAATGAAATTTTGCTCTTGGTGCTTTCTGTATTACACATGCAGCAGTAATTCCAGCTTTTGAGACTTATGAGAGTTAGCCTGAAAAGTAGATTTCTTTGAGTAAATAATGAAGCTTTAGCTACAGGCTCCTGTGGGATTCCTTACTTAAAAGGGCCTCTTCCAAGGCCTAGAGGAGTCTTAGCAATACACTCACAGAGTCATACGTTTTATCAATATTGTAAAAGTATGATATTTATTCATTTTTGTTATACATGTGTATAACCATTTATTTTGTACGTATAGATAAACATCAAACTGCTGGATCCTGGAGTATATACATATTCAACTTCAGTAGATAATGTCAAGCATTTTCCAAATGTACACTGGTTCTATCAGTGTACATACCAAGTATCAGTGTATGAGAGTTCCAATTGCTCCACGTCCTCAATAGCATTTGGTATTGACAGTAACTGCAGTTGCTCCAATGTCTTTTCTGTCACACCTCCCTTCATATTAGGTAGTTTTGGAGCAGCTTTGGGCTTTCTGGGGATCCTTGTAAGAATTGAGTTGGGAATGTAATATTTGTAGTAAAATTTGAAGGATACTTCAGAATGCTTTAATAAAGCCGGTCATTAATTATAGGCTTCTATTAGACATTGCTATGGATCTGAACATGTTCCCAAAATTCATATGTGAAAACTTAATTACCAATGTGGTAATATTGAAGTGTGGCCTGTAGGAGTTGATTTAGTCATGAGGGCAAAGCCTTCATGGATGGGATGAGGGCCTTTATACAGGGGCTTGAGGGAGTAGGTTTGCCTACTTGCCTTTCTATCCATTCTAATTGATACAGTATTTCTTTCCTCCAGAGGAGACAGCAACACGACAACATCTTGAAGCAGAGATAGAGCCCTCACCAGACACCAAACCTGTTGGTAATTTGACCATAGACTTCTTAGCCTGCAGAACTGTGAGAAATAAATTTCTGTTGCTTACAAATTACCCAATCTTCCGTATTTTGTTATATCAGCACAAACAGAGACATATTTTGTCATCTTTAAATTTATTTCCTAAAATACTGAGAGATAATTCAGATTTTAAAAAAGGAACTTCAAACAAAAGCAATAAAGATGACTAATGAAATTAAAAGAAATTATCCTGACATTGATAGTAAATTGTTTAACAACAAAAATTTTTTGACTCTACCATACCAAAAGTAGTATTTCATTAAGACGATGAGATGAATTCCAAGTGGAAATAGTTAATAGAATGGATTGTTTTATAATCCAACTGATAAAAAGAGGTGAGATATATAAACACATTAAAAAGATTTAAGCTCTGTGCTGTTTTGATAGGTAATATTAACATTGAAGATGAAAACATAAAATGCATACTATGTCAATATAATGAGGATGTAGATGACAAACTGCTTAATGAATATCATCAATTCAGAGTGTTTAAGATTTGTCACTGTGCAAGAAAATACAAAATTCCCTGAAGCCCTCCAGATCAAAAATGAAGAAATCATACAGGTTTTGCCATACTTGACAATAATCTTAAAGATGTCTGTGTTACCAATAATAAGTTGTGAAGTAGAAGGAAGCTGTTTTAAATATTGATTAAAAATGTGTTTTGGGGTTGGGTGTGGTGGCTAATGCTTATGATCCCAGCACTTTGAGAGGCTGAGGCGGAACGATCACTTGAGCTCAGGATTTCAACGAGCAACATGGCAAAACTCATCTGGGCAATATGGCAAAACCTTGTCTCTGCAAAAAATACAAACATTAGCCAGATAGGGTGGTGTGCACCTGTAGTACCAGCTACTCAGGAGGCTGAGGTGGGAGGATCACTGGAGCCTGAAAAGTCAAGGCTGCAGTGAGCCATGATTGCAGTGTGGCACTCCAGCCTGGATGCAATGCAGATCCTGTCTAAAACAAACAAAAACACACAAACAAACAAATTGTTTCTGACCAAACATGCTAGAATAAAGGATCAAATTATCTTTTTATATTCTCGGTAGAACTGATGTGACAAACATATTGGCATATAAAGAGGTAGTCAAGGAATTTTCAGCGGAAAGGCATAGAAAAATACTATTAAAGTGATGTTTTAAGCAATTGTTTAACAGAACATGTTATGTTATTCTGGATTTTCTGATGTTCGTGATATTGGTCAGCTCTTAGACATTTATATTTCATTGCAATTTATTTTCTTAGTCTAAAACCTCATATTTGTAATCTAGTATTCTTATTGTTAATGAAGCCTCCTTTCCTAACTTGCTAAAGGTTTGGACCCCAGGAATTCTGGATCCACACCTGGCTAACTTACTATGAATTCTCAGGACAGAATTATTTTTCTGTCCAGTAGAGTTGAGATGAGATAGAGTAGCATCCTTATTCTTTCATCTCTGTTATAGCATCATTTCTTCCTGAGATGAGTCCTTCAGGGTTCCTGCTTCTGCTTCTGTCTCCTGAATCATCATCAAACTCCAGAGCTATGAGGTGACCAGGATTCTGTAGAATTCGCTAGGGAACCTGGGAGCTTGCTTGTACCTCAGATTTCCCTATTCTTTTCTTTCTTTTTTTGATTCTGTGGATTCGTTTTCTTTTTCTGCCAGCTTCACAATATATTTTAAAAGATTTTAAACATTTCTCCACCCGGATTTCAGTTGCTTTTAGTAAAAGGAGCTTTGGGGTATTTTAACTAATATCCTTTCAAAAATGAAAATGCCTGCAAATCTAATACAGGCATACCTCATTTTATTGTGCTTTGCTTTTTGCACTGTGCAGATATTGCATTTTTTACAGACCAAAGGTTTGTGGCAATGCTGTACAGAGTAAGTCTATTGGTGCCATTTTTCCAATAACATGTGATCATTCTGTGCCTCTGTGTCAGCCCTTTTAAGCAATAATTTTTAATTAAGGTATGTACATTGTTATTTTTAGACACAATGCTATCACATACTTAACAGACAAAAGAATAGTGTAAACATAACTTTTATATGCACTGGGAAACCAAAAAATTCATGTGACTCCCTTTATTGTGAGATTGGCTTTATGGTGGCAATCTGGAACCTAACCTGCACTACCTCCAAGATATGCCTATATTTGAAATTTTATAGCATATTTACCTGAGTTGCCAGGAATTTTTTTCCTTGATACATAAAAATCTCTTTCTCTGTAAGGTTATTATAATTACAACATGATCTATAATTTTTCCCTCCTTCTAAAACAATATTTAACATAATTTATCATTTATATCATGACTCTTACATAACAGTGATCATCAGCCATTGTAGGATGCCAAGTTATGGCCTTCTATCAGTTCTCAGCCACCAGTAACCTATTAGAGTTAAGTGGATCAGGGCATTGATCTAATTTCAGATATGAGTCACTAAAAATAGTAAAGATGATAAATAATAATACCATTCATATTCACATTGAGAAAGAATTTAGCAAGCTGATTAGATATCACCAACTCTTCTGAAAGAAGACCAGGGTAGGGGAAGCTGCTTCCCCTTCACCCCCCAACCTTCACACGAGGACTGTGGAGGAAGCTGCTGCAATGATTATGGCATTTAGGATTACACACACACACACACGCGCACGCGCGCACACACATACACACACACACACACACACACACACACACTGTATAAAGGCAGATAACAAGAGTGACCCAGATCAAAGGAAAAAATATTATTAAGATGCCTTTTCCTTCCCTTTCAAAAATAGGCTGTGGAAAGAATAGAATCTTCTTACTATTTTGTAAGTTGGGATAGATTGTGGTTAGCATCCAAATCAAATAATACATCTTCTCTCAAGAGGTTGCTTCAACAGCCAGAAAAATCAGTTCCTATGTCCTCATTTTATTGTAATAGCATCTTCATCAGCTCTACTTTTATTTCGTGCCCAGCACACAGTGAGTCATAGACACCTGCCTGTCAGTTTGCATCCACTCTTTTGCATTTTTGTTAATAAATGGTGAAGAAGACATATACTAGATCATTCCTATAATTTATATATATATATATAAATCTATCTATCTATATATATTCAGAGGAGGCACTTCTACTCATTTAACTCCAGGCAGGAATTTACTATAAGGTCTGACAATCAACTGAATTCCGGGAGCAGGCAGTATTGCAAGTTGCTGCCACGCTGACATTGAACTTTGCCCTAGCTGCTGTCATGCTGAATGAATTTTTTCATTAAGTCTCCTTCTGCATGGCATAGTCCAGAGGTGCATGAGAGCCATGCGTTCAAGGCCTGCTCAAAGGGAAGTCTTTCTTTTATGACTGTTGACCACCAAGCACAGCATTATTACCCTCTTAAAATGACCAGTTGATCATTTGTCTATAAACTATGACCACTTCTTTGTATTCTAGAGTCTGTGGTTATAGTGGTAAGTAAGGCATAATTCCAGCCCTGCAAGAGTGTATAGTCTAGTTCTAATAGAAAAAAAAAAGGTATAACATTACTGAGAGCCTATCATCATCTGGCTCTTTTTTTATGAGTGAATAAGATTCTATTTAAAACTCATGGCAACTCTATAAAGTAAATGTCCTGACTTAAGATTCAAACCCAGGATTGTCTGATTGCAAAGCTGATATATTTCCATTACACCCATCTGCATTGGTCAGTTTTTTACTTTGGTTGCCAGGTTCTAAATGTGGATAAAAAGACATTTTTGTCTTTTATCTTCCTTTCTTCTGAGTCATTTCAAAAGCTTGAAAATGCATAGATACAACATACATTTGGATATGAAGATTACGTATTTATGTGCATGTATGTATATATACGTACATATATGCTGTAATCATGGAGTCAAGTGAAATTACTTGCATTTAAGTTCAATATTTGAAATTGTTATAGCAAAAGATCTAAGTGGTAGACTTCTGTTATTTAACTCATAAATTAAGGATATTAAATAAACCTTCTGTTTGGATCTGTGAAATTGTAGACTCAGTGACATTGTCAGCTGTAGTGGGCTCTATTTTACTTATGTTACTTGACGTATAGTAAGGGAAATAATAGTTGCATGCTTAAATAATCTGCTAACTGACTAAAATGAAACCAAATTATCATATTTATTAAACTAATTGCTAAACCACTAAGCAAGGCTGTACATAGGTTTCATGTGATGTGCCGAATTTGATGGGATGGTAGTAGCTGTCTGAAATAGAGAAATTGTAATTTTTTTTCAGAACAGCAAATTTAAGGTCATGTCTTTCTCAGAGAGAGAAAGTATGCCGAACGATGTCAGGTATTTGCATTTACTATTCCTGGTAAAATTGTAAGTAGAAAATACCTAAGAATATGTCTTTTAGAGTTCATTAATTATTTAGAAAAGCCAAGCTGACCAGATATATCTATACAAATACCATTGTTGTGGAAAAAATACCTAAAGTAACAGTGTTATTTCTGAACTAAAATAAAGGAAGACTGGGATAAGAATCTTGTTAAAATGTACCTTTATAGTTGAAAAAGCAAATTTTATACTCACTAATGATAATCTTGCAACAAAAGAATAGTAAAAGCAAATAAGAATCTTTGTGTCATACTTTAATAAAAGAATCATCAATATTGCAAACCATTTTATTCTGATATAAATGCTTTAAAGATTAAAATGTTAAGGTAATAAATTAAGAGGTTGTTGTTTTTTTTTAACCAACACATCTCCTTCATGAGATCTATTTGTTTATCAATTATGAGTGTTATTCATTTGCTAAAAACAGAAAATCTGATTTTTTGGGTGGCTTTAATAAACAAAAGTTTATTTTGTTCATACAGTAAGAAGTTGGTAGGTAAGGCTTATGGGAGATACCAGGGGATCTGGGTAGGCTATTAATGGTGTCCGTACAGAGGCAATTTTAGTAATTCAGAATTCAGGAAAGATTAGAGATAGAGACAGAGATAACATAATATTAGCAAGAGAGAGAGAGAGAGAGAAAAGGGGGCAGAGAGAATGACGAGTATGATGGTGGAGATATAGTTTACATATTTTTAAACTTTTATTTATGAGTATTACATGCTCTTTTCTAAATGGTAATAAGATTCTAAAATAAACAATAAACATATAACAATTTAAATATTATAAGGATTAATATTTATCAAGAGGGACTGTTGCAGAGTACAGAGAATCTGAGGCTTCTTTCTCTATGAAATTCAAAATAACACTGGTAGCATCCACCAGTTTTTAAGGATGATGTACAGACGGGATGGAACCACCTGCCAATTCAAAGAGAGAGAGCAGACCAAGTGAATAAAACTTCACCGAGAGCAAATCAGTGCTTAAGAGGTAAACATGTAAAATACCACTTGCCCCTAAATTTCATATATATCTTAATTAGGCCATTGCTTTTTTTGATGTGCCAGAAACAATGGATTCAGTCTGATTGCCCAGCAGGATTTGAAAGGGATAATTCAACTTCGTTTCTGCAGTGCTTTTTACTAATCTCTCAGAGTTGATTTAATAATAGGAAGCCAACATATTAATTTTTCTGAAAGCTTGTTTGTTTGCATGCCCTTGGAAAAAGCAAGTGGATGAATCAAGAAATTAGTTTCATTAGCCAATATTAAAATTCTGCTATCTCACTGAATTATTTCGTTGGCTATTCAAGTTGATTTCACTAATGGAGAGACTGGCTAGAAAAACATGCAGAAAAACACAGTGTACTGATATAATTCAGTAATTTCCTCTAAAGCTCCTTGGAGAAATGCATATCTGAAAATGGAATTTTTATCTAACATTTTAAAAATAGCACTTGAATAACTTAGAATAGGGACTTATCAATGAATTATTTACCTAATGTATATTTTACAGAAATAGGCAGCCGTGGCATTCTGAAAGAACCTTCCTGTCTTTAGGAACTGCTAACATTTCTTTAGAAAAAGAAAATTAAGATCCAGGAGGCTCTATAACAGTGTGTAGGTACGTAGGAGGACGTTCATGTTGCCTGGAAAAAAGACATATAATGTTGAATGAGACCAGATATTTTACTTATTTCTCCATTGCCCTCAGACATGTCATTGATTTCTCTTAGCTTTAACCTCATTTTTGGGCAAAAAGCACTAACAAAATCTTACTAACCTCATCAACTTTGGTGAAGGGGAAGACATATACGTATGGTATCGTGGGGCTGCTGCCTGCAGTTGTGGGAGCTCTTCTGACAGATCCTGCAAGACTGGCCTCAGGTGTCCATGATTAACTGTACTCTAGTGCTACAGGGAAGAAGAATCCGTTAGATTTAGAGCCTTGTGGTCAGCCATTGTCCTAAGCTGGGAAGTGTAGCGGTGGGTGGGGTTTGCAGGACTGAAATTCCCTTGTAGTATGATGTATGGTGGGGTAGGCAGTGAGACAAAGAGGGTAAAGTATGGTTAATGGCAATCTAAGCTTAGCTTATGGCACAGGTTGTTTTGGTTTTCTGTTTGTTTAACCAAGCCTCTCTCTATAATTTGTCTAGAGAAAATCTGTGAAATAGCAGATTAGTTGCTTTAGTTCAGTGGGAAAAAGTGAGTTCTATCTGCACTGTCAAAAACAACTGTCTCCAAAGTGAAATTTCAGCTAGTCAAAAATTTTGCCTAACAGTTTTTAAAGAAAAATTACCTAGCTGATTGGGTGACAGCCACCATAAGTTAAGGTACTGTTAATGTTATAAAGCAGGGCTGTCTCATGTTTTGGCTTCCCTGGGCCCCATGGAAGAAGAACTGTCTTGGGCCACACATAAAATACACTAACACCAATGATAGCTGATGAGAAAAAAAAAAATTACCAAACAAATCTCATAATCTTTTAAGGAAGTTTATGAATTTGTGTTGGGCCACGTTCAAAACTGTCCTAGGCCACATGCAGCCCATGGGCCATGGGCAAGACAAGCTTGTTATGAAGACAGTTTTATTTGAAGTGTATATAAAGTCACCTATGTAAAATTTATGTTTACTTATCTGAATAGGAATCCCAATGTTGCCTGTGTATTCTCTTATTAGTCCTCTGCCAGCTATTTGTTCCATTTCCCTGATTTTTTGAATTTTAAAATGTCCTCATTCTTCAACCAGAACTCATCTTATCCGACAGGACCTACTGCCAACTCTGAGTCATTATGCACATCCTCCCCACTTTCCTGCCCTTGTGCTATACACTTTAAACACACACCTATCCTTGCTTTCTTCCTTCCAGGCTTGAAGGGTAAGTCTCTCTTTCTCCTCAAGCCCATCTGTGTACCATCACCCTTCTGCCTATGTAGGATTGGAGAAACTGTGGTTAGAAATCTGTACATATGTAAACTGATAAGCTGCTCCACTTTAGGCTGAGTTTTTCTCCAAATGAATCAAACCAACTGATCTCCCCTTGAATAGTACTTGGAGACACCTGGAATTAATTTAATCCTCATTTTTCTATATACCAAACTTTTTCATTGGCCTTTATATAACCTTATTTGTGTTATTTTTCATAATGCATAACATTTTCATGTTTGTAACTGAAGTTTTGTTATATTTAATTTAGACGTATCCTAGCTGCATGGAAGATAGCAGAGGTTTATTAATCTCATTAAATATTGAATTTCTTCAATGTTTGGAACTAGAATGTCTACTCTTCTCACCTATACCTGCTTTGTAGGCCATCACATTCACACTCACCAACTCAGGTACTAACTCTATGTCAATTGCCCACTAGTTTTTATCCCTAGCTCAAAGCTCTCTTTTGGACTCCTCCTTACTTATATACATAATGGTTTATCTGGCACATTTTACCATCCAAAAGCGTTTGTTGAATGAATAAATGAACCAATTAGTTACGTGTTTCTAAATCCTATTCTCAGGGAAAACAAGAAGAGAAACAACGTATTATTTTAGGCACGTCCTATGTACCTAAAACTCTAGGCCTTAGCTCCTTTTTGTCTAAAGTTATGCAGTTTTATTTATATTTTGAGGTTTGTTATTTCTGTAGACTCAAGAATAAGTTTTGCCTAAGAGTTATCTTTAGGCTTCCATTGTAGCTGGTACGTGCTGTGTCATCAGCTGTTAAGCCCTTTCTGTCATTAAATGGAAAAAAAATCTTTTATTGTGAATTTAGATTAGCCCTTTCTCCTGCCATGCTTCTTCCAGTACCATCTATGGACTTCCTGAATGTCCGTACACTCTCATAATATTTTGTGATATTGCAAATGAGGAGCTAACTTAAAGAAAAATGGGCTGATCCTCACAGGATTGGCTGGTCTGATCATATACTCCATTTCCTGTACAGAAAATGACCCCTGCATAGTGGCATGGTTTGTTGAAACTCTGTTATGGCACCCACTAGGAGACTGCACACTCTAAAATTTAGATGCTGTCTTGTAAGACATGTATATACTCTGAATTAAAGACCTGTATAGGATGTAGTTTGTTTTTTCATAGCCGATATAAGGGCTCAAGAACCAAGTGATGAGAGGGAGGGGTAAGCCCATCACTATTTTTCCTAATGAATCAACTGGAAAATATGTGGTTTCTTTTCCTGTGACTCTAAAAGCTGCTGGTTTAGATATTTTAGCATGCTAGGAATGAATACTTCTATACAAAAATGCTTTTCTTAAATTGTCAGCTGAAACTACCAGCTTTGGCTCCTTTACCCCGGAGATAAAAATTAGTGGGCAATTCACATAGAGTCAGTGCTTGAGTTGGTGAGTGTGAATGAGATGGCCTATGGAGCAGGTATAGGTGAGAAGAGTAGACATTCTACTTCTAAACCTTGAAGAAATCCTATATTTAATGAGATTAATAAACCTCTGCTATCTTCCATGTCCCTCGGAAATGTCTAAATTAAATATAACAAATAAAACCTTAGTTACAAACATGAAAGTGTTATGCATTTTTGCATAGGTCATTTTTGGCTCCTATTGCCTTTGGGTAAACAAGTCAAAGTAGGTTACAGTGTTGTCTTTGATAATTGGTAGCCAAGAAGCAGGCTATGAAGGAGAAATTGAGTTGCTATTATACAATGGGGGCAAGGAGCAGTGAGTACGGTACTTGGGGTATCCTCTGTGATGCTCAGAAGCCTTAGAAATGGAAGTTCAGGCCATCTTACCAGATAAAGAACTGTGGTGAGCTAAGGTTATAATAATTTTCAATGGAGACGAGCAGAAGTCATAAATGTGGCCAGGGAACTAGTAAAAATAAGTAACATAACCTTATAGTTTCTACTATTCTTCTGTCCTTCCAGTAATGTGTATGTAAGTATGCGTGTGTGCATGTGTGTATATATATATATGTATATATATGCTAACTTTTACATTTATACTATTTATTAACTTAATTTTCTTTACTTTTCTTTTATGCTATTGTGTTATATATTATGGATTAGAAATGATTAACCAGTTAAGTCCAAAGGAGAAGATGGAGAAAAGATCATGTCAAAATCAGAATAATTGACATCATCCAGAAATTCTAAACTAGATCTGGATGCCGTAAATAATGAGATTTTTTTTAATTAAACTTTTTCTATTTGGCAAGAGTGAATTTTTAGATATATGAAGGGGAAATAAATACATTACACCAAGTAGGTGCAATATCATAAAGTTTGTAGTAAAAAGTAGCGTGTTAGGCTGCTAATGAGGCAAACTGCAGAGAACATTGTATTTTCTGTTTGCTATTCATTTTATGAGTTCTGATAGGTGACAGAAACTATTTCTACTTATAATTTTAAAAGGCTGGATGCTCAATTATCTGGCATAATCAGCAATTAAGAAGCAGGCACCTGGTGGCATAGGTTCGGCCAGTCATACTTGCTTGGCCTGGATTTGAGTCTGGAGATAGAGATGCAAAGAAGTGACAACCAGAGAAGAATACCAAGCAGCATCTGATTCTTGTTGTTGTTGTTGCTATTTCTACAAACTCAAAAATAACCAAGCAAGCATCTGATTTTTAGAAGCCACAGGAGCACTCAGGCTACGGAAGTGAAAGTTCTGTCCCTTCTGGACTAGATCTGTGCTAAGGTGTGGTAATGGCTACTGTCCACTTTCTCTTGTTTTCTGTTGTTTAAACTCAACTCCCTGGATTTCATACTAATTCTGGAAGCTACCTAATATCTTTTAAATACATTATTTTTCTCCTTCTGTTATCCAGATTCACTCTCTGTTTCTTCCAGCTAAGAAGCTTGAGTTATGCACTGAGAACTCCACAAACAGCGTATTAAATCTCCTCTTCTGAGAGAGGAACATTCTAAACCCACAAGCATGTAGGATGCAGGCTGTTTCCAAAAGAACCCCAGGACCTAACTCACTCGAAAGCCTACAGAAAAATCTGCTTGGTTGCGCAAAAGAAGTGTCTATATACAGATGTTTATCCTTAGCAGTTGAGGAGTGAGGTTAGTCCTGTGGTCGCCTGACTACATGATTCACAGAGACAGCCTCAATTTTCTGAGTCATAGGAAAACCTCAGGTGGGCTGTGGAGATCCAGGAAACATTTGTGGTATTTTCATCCTGATGTTGCAATAGGAATATGATCTACAAATCTTGCTTGCTGGCCTCAAAATGCCAAAAAGGCAATAACATAAGCTCTTTTTAAAAAAATGAATGAACGAAAGACGGGGCAAGTAGCAGGGAGATTCAGAAATATGTTGTTTACTCACAGCAGTAAAGATGATCAAAGAGTGGGCAGGTTTTTGATATCTTTCACTGGAAATCAACAAGCATCTTATTATAGAAAAAGGAGGAAAAAAGCACATGTCCAAATTAGCAAAAGATAGATGAATCCTTTTCTCAGGAGCTTTTGAGCTCATTAGCTAATCATGGGGCTTGGATAAAAGGGGCAGTTTGAATTATCTAGTTGTTTATTGGAAAATGGTAGAGCAGTTATCTGTTTTTTAATATGAAAAATATGTAAGTGTTCAGAATTTTCATGAGTAGGGAAGAATTACTAAAAGTGCAACCATAGAAGGCAAATCAGATAATAGAGATGAAAAATAGGGTATGTTTATGATTTTAGAAAGATGAATAAAAGCAATTTTAGATTGCATTGGACCTAAAGGATAAGTTCAAGCATTGAAAGTGAATTTTGTAGCAAAGCCAGAGAGAGGAAAAGCCAGCATTTAAAAAAAAAACACAAAGATAGATTGTCAGTTACTAAATACAGATAATTTCACCAAAGGAAGACTATTTTTGACTGTTGAAATGCAAAAAATTATTATATGAAACGTGAAATAAGGCTACATTACTAAGCATGGGCATAATATTTTGTTTTATATAAAATAATAGTTTATAAAATAGCTTATATTTGTAAAGATTAAGGTTGTGGTGTGATTGAGTAGGCAAAGGTTTGAAATTAGTCATACATGGGTTCAAATTCTGACTTTATCACTCTATTTGTTTGCTAAGGGTATGTAACAAAGTTCTGCAGAATGGGAGGCCTCAACAACAGAAATGTATTTAACAAAGTGCCACAGATTCAGTGGCTTTAATGATAGAAATTAATTTTCTCACAGTTCTGGAGGTTGGACATCTAAGATCAAGATGTGGGTGGGGCTGGTTTCTTCTGAACACTGTGAGGGAAGGCTCTGTCCCAGGCCTCTCTCCTTGGCTAGTAGGAGGGGCATTTTCTCCCTGAGTCTTCACATCCTCCTCCCTCTGCATGGGTCTGTGTCCAGAGTTCCTCTTGTTTTAAAGACACCAGTCATATTGGATTAGGGCCCACCTTAATGACCTCAATTTGATTACTTCCTTCAAGACTCTATTTTCAAAAATGGTTACATTCTGAGGCACTGGGGTTTCAGACTTCAACATATAAATTTTGGAGAGACTGAATTCCAGCCTATAACATTTACTATGTTTTCATGGGCAAGTCACTTAATTCTCCTGAGACACCCCCCTCATCTTTAATATAGGGGTAATATATTGTTGTAAGATGGCACGTCAATCATCCACAATTGTGGCTGACACAGAGTAAAAACTAAAACAACAACAAATATTATTGCTGTTATCGCTGTGATAACGTACAGTGTGGGTTCTAGTTAAAAGCACAGAAAAGGAAATGCTCACTTTAAAACTGTATTTCTCCAGCATTGTCAGCAAGTTAAGATACATCTTTGTATTCCACAGAATTTGTCCTGATCCTCACAATCAGGGCTGTCTTGGAACAGCTGTCACCTCCTCTGGTCTTTCCTGACCCACCAACTCATTAATATCTCCTACTCAGCCAAGAAAATAGGTGTCTGGCTATAGAAAATAGTCTGATTTCCTGCCCAGAAACTGTTTCAGGTGAAAAAAAATGAAAGGGAAGTAAAAGGAGAGAATTAGAGCATATTACATTTTTTGAATACCTGCAACCTAGTTTTGCAATCACTTTTAAACCAGTTATTTTTACAGCTAGCTTTCAGAGCTGAGCCCCTTAGAGTTGAAGCTCTGCTGAGAGAAGCCAGCAGAGGGCAGCAAAGTGTCAGGCAGTTGGGTCTGCAGCAGCGCTGATTGACAGGTGTAGGGCCCATGTTATTTAGCAGGGAAGTTTCCCTCTAGACCACGGTTCTCACTGTGCTGCATCTGAGAACCTCCCGGAGAGTTTTAAAAAATTCTTGATGTCCATAGTTCAGACCAAAGCAATTAAATCAGAATAGAGAGGAGGTAGAGGTTATATGGAGGGCCTGTTGGGGCACGTCCCAGTCCATTAGAAGCCCAAAGAAACTTGGGATCTGGGGAAGGACCTGGATGAAAAAGGGCAGCCAGGCTTATTATCAGATTATATCCAGCATACTAGAGAAGAGGGCCTTGACATTTTAAAATCGTGACCAAACTGAAAGAGATTTGCAGTACTTTGAAGGTTGCCCTTCAAACGCATTAAATTGTTGGCATTGCTAAGCGAAGTGATTTTCACAACAGGGCTATTTGATGAGATATGGCAGATGCAAAATGAAAGTAGATCAATTTGCTAAGAGTATAAAAGAAAACAAATGTCACCCACCAAACAGGCAAAGGCAGGAGGTGAGAAGGAGCATGAGACTACCCAGGTGCCCTATGAGAGAGGCCACGCCCATCCAGGAGCTCTATGCGAGAGACCACGCCCATCCTTCCCGCTGATCGAGCCGAGGCACACCTTTGTGCTCTCGGGCAGGAGGAAGGTTACTTGAGGAAGGTTCAAACAAGTGCTTATATGGCTTGAAGTCTAGAAAAAATGAATTGAGAGAGGTTTACGAAGAGTATTTGTGGAAGGAGATTTATAGATTGTAGATTATGAAGAAAGAAGAAATTCTGACTCCGCTCACTACACCCTCAGCTCTTGAGAAGAGTGAGTATGGACTGGGTGAGTTGAACACATAGTGTGTGAAGAAAGATAATTCTGACAATTGAATCTGTTTGTTCGAAGTGTGACTGTTACCTGAGCAGGCGGTTTGAGGTGCAGGTTTTAAGACTCTGCTTGTCAACTCTTTGAAGAAAATAAAATTTTGTACTGTGAGCCACATTATATTCGACATTTTCAAGCCCTGTTGTCCTAGAATTTTTTTTAAAGTCAATTATGAAGTCTTGAGAGTTGACAGAACATAGACATGTTTTTGTTAAAGTAGTGATTTTAACATGTTTTTGTTAAAGTAGTGATTTTCAAAAGGTACCATGTATCAGAAAGTCTGTTGGAAGACAAATAGGTGAGCCTCCAGAATTTCTGATTCAGTGGGGCTTGAGAATGCGGGTTTCTCCTAGGTTTCCAAATGATACCAATGTTGCTGGTCTGGGGAGTAATGTTTGAGAACCACGGCTTTAAGGAAAACATTTTTATCATTCCCAAAAGGGGCTGATTAATCCGTTTGGAGGCGCCTGTAGAATGCTCACCTCTGCTTGGCTCAGTGATTTCATCTTTGTTCATTGGAATCACCGGGGCGCATTGCAGCTACCAGTGCCCAACTTCCACTCCCAGAGACCCTTGTAACTGCGTCGGCAAGTGGTCTGGGTATCAGGATTTGAAATCTGTGGGTGACTCACATATGCAGCCAGGGTTGGGAACTGTTAGCTAGCTAGCCAACGTTATGGTTCCTGTTGGTCTTTTCTTATGTCTCAGGATAGCCTCAGGAGTTAGGAAGTGAAGATGATGAATAATCTCAGCTGACATTTGTTGAAAGCTTTTTATGGGTCAGCACAGTTTGAAGCACTTCATGTGGACTATCTCATTTAAACTTCACAGCGAGAGATGTGTTATCTATTACCCCTACAGACAGTGTCCGTGGCTTATGGCTCAACAACAAAGTTTGAGAGACTTGGCGAAAATATGAAAGGAAAACTGCAGAATTGAAATTAGTATTAATCATTTTTACAACAAAATGATGAACATCCCTTAACTATTTTTTTTAATTGCCTATATTAAATAAGGAATGTATGTCCTTTTGAAAATGTGCTTACTATTTTGTAAGGTAAGATTATCAACGTGCCTGTGAAAGTTTTATCTTTGCTCTGCTGACAGCAATTTTTCTTAATAGAAATTATTGTTAGGCCAGGCATGGTGGCTCACGCCTGTAATCCCAGCACTTTGGGAGGCCGAGACAGGTGAATCACGAGGTCAGGAGTTCGAAACCAGCCTGGCCAAAATGGTGAAGCCCTGTCTCTACTAAAAATACAAAAAATTAGCTGGGTGTCGTGGTCATGGTGGGCGCCTGTAATCCCAGCTACTTGGGAGGCTGAGGCAGGAGAATTGCTTGAACCTGGGAGGTGGAGGTTGCAGTGAGATGAGATCGCACCACTGCACTCCAGCCCGGCATCAGTATGAGACTCTGTCTCAAAACAACAGCAACAAAAAAGAAATTATTGTTAACTCTACTTTGTAGATCAGAAAACTGAGGCACAGAGGATTTAAATAATTTGCTTTAAGCCATACTGCTAAGTAAGGGACAAAGAAGGAATTCAAACGTTGAAATTCTGACTTTGTGAGTCAAAGTAATGTCATGTCATGTAGCAAAACATAATGTAATGCATTCCTCATATACACATACACAGACACAGACACACACATATACCTTTTCAAAAAATTGCCTAGGGAAATTGTAAAGGAATTGCAATTTGGGGCTGTTGTAAATGCTTTCAGAAAATCTATAGATCACTAAGCTCTTTGACCTACAGTTCAACAGGGCAGGGCCACTGAGTACAGCTACTCAGGAAGTTCAAGGAATAATTAACGCCTGCTCTGTTTGCAAAGATTGTATGACAATGGCACCCTGGAGCTGGGCAATGTGGCAGCTCTGCATCAAGGCCACTAACTCTGGAATCTTAGATAGCAATACAGATCTTGTTAAATATCACCTAAAAGAAAGAAAAAGTTAGAAAAGCATTCAGCAAACACCCCTTTAAAGAAAAAAATTATAAACTCTTGAGTGTTATGCAGTAGTTGTACTCAAAAAAAAGAAAAAAAAGAAAGAAAGAAAAAAGAAAACTGCCACCCAGAGAGCTTAGGTCATGTGACTTCCTCCCAATCTTGCTGCCAGTTAGTGGCAGGACCAAGACTAGAAGGCAGACCCTGGAGGCCCCTGGGACTCATAGATATGAAGCTTCCTGGCATTTTCCATGGCTGAATTTCAGCTAAGAGAGGTGTCAAGTTTCCACTACAGAGGTTTTTGCAAAATGTCCTGAACTCCTGACTTAATTTCAGAGGCTTCATATGCCCTCACAATTGGTGGAGAGGAGGAAATACTAAGCTGACGGCTTCGCAGACAAATATTTATTTTTAAAAATGTCACCCTCTGGCACGCGAACTGAGCATCCTGTCACAGTTGGAATTCTTTTTCCTCTCCTGCCATCTGGTGGTACTTCTGAGCCACATTTTCATTCAATTGTGCCGGATGCCAATAGTCATTTCAACAAAATTTGTTTAGCTTTTAAGGTCATTGCTGCTCCGAGCATTATCACATTCTTAGGAAACTTGGTATTTTTTATTTACTATTCAGGACAGAATAGTGGTTTGTGATTCTTTTTGTATACCAGAGTATTTCATTTCTCCTAAATATCTGTTTCCAAAATTTGTGACATTGTTAAAAATAGGACCGTGAATATATATTAATCTATATTTTACATAGGATGGGAAAACAAGATGTAATTGTATTAAACTGGATATTTACTTAAACATATGAATCATTGGTTGCTGTGGTATCAGCTTTCGAAAGAAAAAAATGCTATTTAAAAAAATTTCCTTTTGAAATGACCACTTGACTATGGCTATTGCTGCTGATTTTCTCGTATCATCGAGTATTTGCTCACCTTACACTTGTAATTGACAGAAATCTGTTTCATTATCACTGCTAACAATTATTTGTTAGATCCATTTCTAGAATGATCCTCAACTTTTCTGCCCATCCACTAGTAATGGTGACTTTCTATAAAACCTCAACTTTACAGCTTCTCTGCAGGAATAAGCCTGGCAAGCACTGGCCCACTCCTTCAGTTGCCAACTTCTCTGTAACTCTATCTATGGGACCTCTGTCTTAGGGATCGGACTTTGACAGGAGGTGGTGAGTTGGGTGAATCATCTCACTTTCTCTTTAATCTCCAGCCTGGCAAATGTTTTCCTCTAGAACCCAGGTCAAGTCCACTGTTTTAGCCTGTTTTCTGCTGCTATGACAGAGTACCTGTGACTGGGTAACTTATAATGAGCAGAGGTTTATGACAGTTCTAGAGGCTGGCAAGTTCAAGGTCAAGGAGCCCATAGCTATGAGCGCCCTCATGCTGCTTCATCCGATGGCAAAAGGCAGTAGAGCAACAGACCATGCAGAAGGAGGGAAGAGGCCCAAACTCATCCTTTTATCAGGAGCCCACTCCCACTATGACTAACCTGCTCCCACCATAACAGCATTACTTCATTAAGGAGGGCTTTGCCCTTTTAAGGATCTCACCTCTTAACACCGCTGCATTGGGGATTAAGTTTTAAACAAATGAGTTTTGGTGGGTACATTCAAACCATTGCACCTATCAAGCTGTAAAGAAAAACTCTGTTATGTAAAAATCAAACACAAAATTATAAATAATTAATTAAAGGCTGAAAGAGACTCCAAATAATAATAGCCACGTCTTCAAGTCAAACTAACAGTTAAAAAAATGGAGAACAGAAACATAAAATGCAAACTTTGGAAGAGTTAGTTGAATATTTTTATTTATCCGAAGTCAACATGTAATTAGTGTTTATTCTTAACACACAGTGGTAACACAAAAGATGACCGAACAGGATTTGTTGATTAAAGGATAGGATGAATACTAAATGTTTCAAAATTAGTTTGAAAAGTGCTAGTTGAAAAAAAAAAATTAAATATTTGTAGTCAAAAATTTGTTGAAATGCTTGAAAATTATTAGTCTGCTAAATGGAAACAGAACATAATTTGTTGATTAAAGAGAAAATAAATATTAAATGCTTGCAAATTATTAGTTTTACCTTATAGGTACTACTTTTACCTATTGTGAATTTCCAGCTCACTTTCCCAGTCCTATTTGTATGATGTCTATGTGTGGGATAAACAAAACAAAGCATCCTGAAGTCTTTCATGAAATTGGATTAATTAATTGGTACGAGTGTGTTCCTTGTGTTATACAATGTCTTTTTGTAATGTCCTATTCCAAAGTTTTTGGCATCTTAACCTAAAGATATTTCTGTACCCTGACAGCCAGGTTACTGTTTTCTTGTTGTAATATATTTGTGGAACTAGAAAACACTAAAAACTTCTCTACCACATGAGAATAAATTAAGGGACAGAGAAAGGTCTTGATTTGTCCAAGATAAGAGCTAGGAAAAGAGACGAAGTCCCAGGTTTTTGGCCTCTATATCCAGTGCACTGCCTTTCACAATTGTAAAGACATTCCAGGCACAATCAACAATGTAAATGTCATCATTTACGAAACTAAAGTCAATGCTCTAGGATAATACTTCAAAAATTGGTCGGTTTTCCCATGCATTCCCTTGAATGGGAACATTTTTCTGTGATTAATAAATTGGGTCAGTAATACAACAGCATTAGCAGGTTAGGAAGATGGCCAAACACTAGTCAACATGAATTTTCCTCTATGAGATTGTCTTAGTCCACTCTGGCTGTTATAACAAAATGCCACAGACTCAGTGGCTTATAAACAGAAATTGATTTCTCATAGTTCTGGAGGTTGGGAAGAAGTCCAGGATGTAGATGTCCGCAGACTTGATGACTGGTAAGGGTCCACTTCTTGGGTCATAAATGACCGTCTTTTTGCTGTGTCCTCACATGGCACCAAGGGCAAGGGACCTCCCTCCAGCGTACTTTATAAGGGCACTAGCCTCATTCTGAGGATTCTGCACTCATGACCTAATTATTTTTCAATGGCCCCACCTCCTAATGCCATCATCTTGGAAGTTACGATTTCAACATATGAATTTAGGGGACATAGACATTCAATCTATAGCAGAGGGTGATTTGATGTCTTTGTCTACACACTGCTAGATTCAGAAATTTCCAGCTACCTACCTGATTAATTTCCAAGGCATTACAGCTCCTGGGTTGTGTGGAGAAGTCTCTAGGCTAGGGCATAGATTGAGTGGAACATACTGGAGATGCAGGACATGGAGCATGCAGGATTCAAAGAGCCCGGAGTGGCCAGGGGCCCTGCAGATAATTGGTATTGTACATATGGTATTTTTATATATTTTTAGCTTTGCTTTTTACAATTCCCTTTTTTACCTTGTGGCCAGAAAAATTTTAAGTGAGAACTTTCCGAGTTCCTAGGCTGTGGGCTGAGATCAGGCACAGTGCGATGCTGTGACTCACTCTTTCCCCAAAACTTACTACGGTTTTGGTTTCCAGAAGTAGTTTTGCTACCACGTTCAGAAATTATGTTTTTAAAAGTGAAACATTAAATCATTTGCCTGCTTTCTGATAAGTTTGTTGTTTATCAGCAGATAACTTTGGCTTTTACATGTGAAATCCTTGCACTTGAATGTATAAAGTAACCCTTAACAGAATGCATACAGCTCAGTCAAATACATTTGCTCATAAACACTTCTGGTGCTTCAACAAGAACTGAACCAGAGATAGGTATATTCTCAGGGTAGGTCACTAAAAACACTCATATAAAACCCCCTTTAGCTACTCAAGTTTAAGCCTATGTACAATATAGCTTTTGTTCAGCAGTTTTATTTTTATCTGAATGTGCAAAGGCTTTCAGCAACTGTTCTTTATGGGCCTGCATGCCACATAATCTTGAAAACCAGCATTTTATTGATGCATAAAAGCCTTTCTAGTCAAACAAGTAGGCATAGCTATGTATTTTTCCTCTTAATATGAATATGAATCTTATGCTTCCTAGCTCAGGTATTTGGAAACCTTAGAGGGGGTGGATTATCATGTACTTCTAGAGAATGCACTTAGTTTGATTCTGCACCTTATCCTCTGCAGAGTTCTGCATTTGAGGCAGGATTGAATTTATTCCCACCCCATCCCTAAACCAAAGCCATCTTGTGCTTATGGACATTTGGGTTTTATTGCCATAGATCTAGAAACTCAAAAAACCTTGGTAGCCAGCTGCCATGTAAGATATGTAACCTCACTGAGACCACCACTGGAGAGGACATGTGTAGCCACTCGAGTTGACTGCCCAGCTTCGACCCCAGCCAACAGCCAGCACAGACCGCCAGCCGTGTGAGTGAGGCATCATCCATGGCCAGCTCAGCTGAGTCTAGATGACCGCAGCGCTGCAGATACCCCACTGCAATCATGAAAGAAACCCCAGGCAAGAGCTGCCCTCCTCAGCATTCTGCCCAGAGAGAATTTTGGGGGGGTGACTGGACAGGATTACTACTTAAAAGGTTGGTGAAAGATCCAGGGAGGGCTGATGCTGGCAGTAAGAATATTTATATCTTATAAGCCCATCATAATCTCAAATATAGTCCTACACTTCTGCCTTTCAAAGTGAAATCAGTGGGACTGTATTTTTGCACTTCCACATAAGCTCTATCAAAGTGTGTTACCATTTTGTGACTTTGGCTTTCCTTTGATGTTTCACTCCAACTACGTTGTCTCATGAATGTTTGCGGGAGTGACCTTTACCCCTTCTGACCCTGTATAACCTTACGGCTGATGCCACTGTTCTCTCTGTATTTCTCTTTTTCTTGTCTCTCAAGCAAAATTATGGAATTATTGCTGTTCAGTGATCTTTTTTTCCCTCCCAATTCTTTGCCAATTTTATTTCTTCTTTCTCTAAATGCTACTGATAACCCCCTTTAAATTCCATCATAATCTGGACATTTTATTTAAAACAAATTTGCAGAATGGTTATTGTTGAGAATATCTGGAGAAAGGGAAAGAACTTCCAGTCACTTCATTTGGAGGAAGTATTGTTTAGAGAATTTCACATACATGAAATAGAAAAGCAACATACTTTGGTTAAACATACTATGATGGATACAGCGAAACAAGGGGCAGGACAAGAGGGTGATTCACCTCCTCCAGCTTTTTGATACAATCTACAGGGGGCTAGAATTCATCCTTTTGTTCTTCACAAGTCTTGCTTATATTTATCTGTGAAACCTCGACTTAAAGTCGCCCTGTGTAAAGTAAGTCTCTCACCATTATTATGGTTTTTTTCTCAGAAATTTTTATCCCTTAGCAATGATTTCAATTTTATAAGAACTGTAATTTAAAATTTCTGTGATTTTATGATTATTGTTTTGTGATTACTATTGTTTATTTGGTTACATAAGGGTTCACTGCTCCACTGGAGTGTGAGCTCTTTGAGGAGGGCAGGGAGGCTCTGCTATCCTTGTTTCCTGCTGATTCACCAGCACCAGGCATAGCTCTATGCATGTGTAGTACGCTCAATAAAAGCTTGTCGCCTAAATGCTGGTAATGTCGTGTTGAGGCCATCACTGCACCATTCTTGTGGTTGAAATAATTGTTCGTGTGATTGCTGCAGAAATTATGGCTATAATATGGGAACTGGATTACCAGAATTATTTAATTAGTAATATTTACATAAACAGAGATCAACATGGCCATAGGCAAGTTCATTGAGAAGATAAAGCTTGGTTGTGGTGGTATGCATTGTCATGTATCATCTTTCTCATTTCTAGACACACTAGGAATATCTGAATGTTAATAAGACGTCTTAGTTCATTTAGGTTGCTATAACAAAATACCGTAACTAGGTGGCTTGTAAACAATAGAAATTGATTTCTTAACAGTTCTGGAGGCTAGGAAGTTCTGGAGGCTGGCAGATTCAGTGTCTGCGAGGACATGCTTCCCAGACCACGGATCCACAACCTCCAGGCCATGGACTGATACCAGTCTATGGCCTGTTAGGAACCGGACAGCACCACAGGAGGTGATGGGCAGACGAGCAAGCAAAGCATCATCTGTATTTACAGCCACTCCCCATCACCTGCATTACAGCCTAAGCTCTGCCTCCTGTCAGATCAGCAGCAGCATTAGATTGTCATAGGAGTGCAAACCCTATTGTGAATTGCACATGCGAGGGATCTAGGTTGTACACTCCTTACGAGAATCTAATGCCTGATGATCTGTCACTGTCTCCCATCACCCCCAGATGGGGTTCCCACTGATTTTACATTATGGTGAGTTGTATAATTATTTCATTACATATTACAATATAATAATAATGAAATAAAGTACACAGTAAAGGCAATGCACTTGAATCATCCTGAAACTCTCCTCCAGTCCAGGTCCGTGGAAAAATTGTCATCCACAAAACCAATTTCTGATGCCAAAAATGTTGGGGACTGCTGTCCTAGACCACTGATCTTTTTGCTATAACTTCGCATGGTGGGAAGGGGTAAGGGATCTCTCTGTAGTTTCTCGTATAAGGGCTGTACGTAATACCATTCATGAAGGCTCTAACCTCATGATCTAAGGTATCTTCCAAAGGTCCCACCTCCGAATACTATCACCTGGGACTTAGGATATTCACACATGACTTTTGGGGAGACACAAACGTTCAGACTATAGCATAAGAATGACTCAAAGTAAAAAAATAAAAGATCCTTTAAAATCCCAAGGAATTAATTGATTTTGCATGTTGTATTTAGGATATCATAATGGGAAGGGAGTGAGCAAGTGGCAAGGGGCTGCGATGAACTATTTTCAGGTGGCGAAACTTTCTAGCATCCCTCAAATCACATCACACTGAATACTTGCTTCTCTTCTAACCCATATGGTTATCCTGAGCTAGTGATTTTCGTTTCAAAAGGAGGGATATTAAGAAGTGGTTTGAGCAAATGTGTCTGACCGATTCTGTTTATTTGAACTTCAGAAGCACACCTCAATTTGTAGGAAGTGGAAACAGTGCCATCTCAGCTAATTCCAGCAAAGTAGAATTATGAAGCAAAGAGAACAGAGAACAGATAGACCTGGAGATCAACTCTCCCCCGTGCCACCCAGCAAATTGCTGACTTCATTTAGCCATTTTAAGGCTCATTTTTTTCACCTGTAAATTGGAGATGATAATTGTGAAGTTTCAAATAAATCGCATATGTGAAATGCTACCCACAGTAGGAAATTAACATATACCAATTCCCTTATGAATAATTCGGGAAATCCTACCATTCTATGATTCTGTAATTGTTATGAATCAAATATAAGTATTTATGCAAATTTTATATGGAGCTTCTTTCCCCCAAATTAGTAAACTGTAGATAGCATGATTCACAAGAACAGATTAAATCTCACTTTTTTCTTTTCACTTTGTACTTTCTTTCAAAGTACAATTTATTACACAATTAAAGTGTGTAAATCTTAAGTTTATAGCTTGGTGGGGTTTTCCCAAATGTATAGACACATGTGACCACCACCCATATCAAAATACAGAGTATTTCCTGTGTCACAGATGGCTTTATGCCACCTCTCAGTTAATATTCTCCTCCAGAAGTAACCACTAATCTAACTCTGTCTTCATCAAATAATTGTATCAGATTTTTTGTTTCATATAAACAGAATAATACTGTGTATTCTATTTTGTATTTAGCCCAACATGTCTATGAGATTTATCCATATTTTTATGTGAGTAATAACATCATTTAAAGATCAGTCCTGGACTTGTCAAGAAAGAGTTATTTTCAGCAATAAAAATATCTCCTCACCCCCAAAAAACTATCCATTGTTTTTTAACATAGTCTAAATGGATTCACTTTTCTTTATACTCCTTTAGGAGGAATCTTTTTCTGTTTGTTGTATCTGTGATTTACCCCTCTCCATTTCTGCCATTTGAAGGTCCTGCTTATCTAATTACATAACACTCAGTCTGACTCCATTTTGTAGTTCTATCAGATAAATAGTGATGCTTTATATTTTATCAGTCAAGCATAAAAGAGTGCAGAGAACTGAAATTTTCACAAGTCCCCTGGCAAGGGCTTCCTGATATCCAAAGGGGGAAAATGATTTATTTATTTCTGCATTGCTGGGTTCATCATTCAGTTTGATTTCTTTAGGGAGCAAAGTGTTGAATGTCCTTCAGGGTCAGGTTTTGGAGTATTTTTACTTTAATTACTATAGACAAAGAGGAAGAAGTGAGAAAGCCTAAAATACAGGAGTAATAAATTTAACTGTGTCATAATATGGCTAACACAGCTCTTTTATTATATTAAAGACCTGGCGCAAATCGGACTCCATTCTGTGGATATTGGGTTGTCAGGGCTTGATGTCATTAAACATCCAAATTATGACTAGTTGTTCTTGTTTTATTCCCATGCTAACCAAGAACTTATTGATTACAGATTGGAAACTCATGAGTTTTACCTTGTCAAATGTATAAAGATCATTGAAAATTAATTAATTGATATGATGATTGCATATATCAGCCTTTGTGAACCGCATCAAGTTGAGTTAGTATCCTTGGTCAGAACAACTTTGCTAGGCTGAGAGTCTGTCACCAAACAAGGATGTACAGTTAACTTGCCCTAGGCAATATCCTGTTGAGGATGCTATGTTGCACTGTCCAGATTGCTCCGTCAGGACTGAAGGATTCATTCACCCAGCTTTTGGGGAGGTCATTACCCGTCTCCAGAATTATCACTGCTGATGACAATCATCTTGCTCCCAAATCATCCCCTTTCCCAGGTCAGCCCACATCCAGTGACTAGTCAGTGTAAGAGAACAGAGACCTTGTTCTCTTGTCGTAACTGGGGGCAACGCTGAAGGACAGTCCAGCACCAGAGCTTCCCATTGGGTCAGCTGAGGCCTTTATTAAGACTGCATTTCATTCCCTCTTCTGCACAGTCATGCTTCTTTCTCCTTTTTCCTCAGGTGTTGATCTTAAGGACACGTCCTAATAAATACCTTGCATCCATATCATAGTCTGTTATAAACTGAGTTTTGTTCCCCAGATTCATATGTTAATGCCCTAATCTCCAAAAGGACTGTATTTGGAAATAAAACTTTTAGAAGATAATTAAGGTTAAATGAGTTCATGAGAGCAAGGCCCTGATCCAATATGATTGGTGACTTTAAAAGAAGAGCAAGGGAGAAATCTCTCTCTCCACATGCATATTGCACCCAGGAAAAAAATGTGAGGACACAGCCAGAAGGCAGCCATCTGCAGGTCAGGAAGAGAGCCCCCACCAGAACCGATCAGGCTGGAACCCTCATCTTGGACTTCTAGCCTTCAGTAACATGAGACAGTACATTTCTGTCATCTAAGCACCCTAGTCTGTGGCACTTCATCATGGCAGCCTAAGCTAATGAATATACCCTCTGTTTGATTTTATGTCTTCTTCAAACTTCAATAGCAATCAAAGATCCAAGCATATTACTTTCCATTCTCAGAACTCTTTTTCTTCTTAGGTAAACTATTTGTGGAAGTTCAATGTGAATAAAATTCACAAATGATAAGTGTAGTTCTCAATACTTTTTTTTTTTTTTACAGTGTAAGCAAGGCTAAGGCTATATATGTATTTTATTATACTTGAAGTTCTGGGATACATGTGTAGATCGTGCAAGTTTGTTACATAGGGTATACGTGTGCCATGGTGGTTTGCTGTACCCATCAGCCTATCATCTATATTAGGTATTTCTCCTAATGCTATCCCTCCTCTTGCCCCGCCAACCCCCGACAGGCCCCAGTGCGTGATATTCTCCTCCCTGTGCCCATATGTTCTCATTGTTCAACTCCCACTTATGAGTGAAAACATGCGGTGTTTGGTTTTCTGTTCTTGTGTTAGTTTGCTGAGAATGATGGTTTCCAGCTTCATCCATGTCCCTGCAAAGGATATGAACTCATTCTTTTTTATGGCTGCTTAGTATTCCATGGTGTATATGTGCTGCATTTTCTTTTTCCAGTTTATCATTGATAGGCATTTGGGTTGGTTCCAAGTGTTTGCTTATTGTGAACAGTGCTGCGGTAAACATACATGTGCATGTGCCTTTATAGTAGAATGATTTATAATCCTTTGGGTATATACTCAGTAATGGCATTGGTAGGTCAAATGGTATTTCTAGTTCTAGATCCTTGAGAAATTACCACACTGTCTTCCACAATGGTTGAACTAATTTACACTCCCACCAAGAGTATAAAAACCTTCCTATTTCTTTACATCCTCTCAAGCATCTGTTGTCTCCTGACTTTTTAATTGCCATTCTAACTGGTATGAGATGGTATCTCATTGTGGTTTTGATTTGCATTTCTCTAATGACCAGTGATGATTGGCTTTTTTTCATGTTTGTTGGCCACATAAATGTCTTCTTTTGAGAAGTGTTTGTTCATATCTTTCACCCACTTTTTGATGGAGTTACTTGTTTTTTTCTTGTAAATTTGTTTAAGTTCCTTGTAGATTTTTGGTTATTAGCCCTTTGTCAGATGGATAGATTGCAAAAATTTTTTCCCATTCTGTAGGTTGCCTGTTCACTGGGACAATAGTTTCTTTTGCTGTGAAGGAGCTCTTTAGTTTAATTAGATACCATTTGTCATTTTTGGCTTTTGTTGCAATTGCTTTTGGTGGTTTAGTCATGAAGTCTTTGCCCATGCCGATGTCCTGAATGTATTGCCTAGGTTTTATTCCAGGGTTTTTATGGTTTTAGGTCTTATATTTAAGCCTTTAATCCATCTTGAGTTAATTTTTGTATAAAGTGTAAGGAAGGGGTCCAGTTTCTTCTTTCTGCATATGGCTAGTCAGTTTTCCCAACACCATTTATTAAATAGGGAATCCTCTCCCCATTGCTTGCTTTGTCAGGCTTGTCAAAGATCAGATGGTTGTAGATACGTGGTGTTATTTCTGAGGCCTCTTTTCTGTTCCATTGGTCTATATATCTGTTTTGTTACCAGTATCATGCTGTTTTCGTTACTGTAGCCTTGTAGTATAGTTTTAAGTCAGGTAGTGTGATGCCTCCAACTTTGTTTTTTGTTTGTTTGTTTTGTTTTTCTGTTTGTTTTTTTCCTTAGAATTGTCTTGGCTATACAAGCTCTTTTTTGATTCCAAATGAAATTTAAAGTGTTTTTTTTTTTCTAATTCTGTGGAGAAAGTCTATGGTAGCTTGATGGGAAT